>CAXKVI010000003.1:85108639-85572793 GCA_964058755.1 Campiglossa producta | reverse complement strand
AAAAACGTCATAAAAAATTTCCTATGGCTGACCAATTAGTGACCAATTCCTCCTCACCCGGAAAGTCAGCTGATGCCAAAATGGCCTCTTTTTCGCCTCTTGGGGTTGGAATTTTTGCCCAAACTGCAACCAAATCAGCCATCATAAACTGTAGGAGCGTGATAAACGACAGTCTCTTGTTTAGAAGCATCGCCGCCCTGGGACGGGAACCGGGGGCGTAGTAGGATAATCTTGTGGGATTATACCCAGCTTAATAGTGGTCAGGGCATCTCTAAAAGATCCTGATGACACACTATCAGGATGAGCCGCGGTTACTAAGGCACTGGCTGCCTCGCCATCAAGAGGAGGCAACTGCCTTGTCCTCTTTTGGAAATTTGGTGGGGTCGTACTATTGGATCGCCCTCTTTTATTGCTAGCCTCCCTTTGTGCCGAGCCTTGTGGCTGTTTGGCCATTTCTAAGGCGGTTTCGTATTTGATACCCTTATATAGGAGTCTCTTAAGACGCTTACGAGCGGCACCATTCAAGTGCTTACGTTTTGCAGCTTTTTCAGTATCATGGGGGGGCTTGTTCAGCCCCGCCATGCCTGTGGCTTCAGTTTTTGATTAGTATTAACCGAAAGGCCGCTACTGGCCTGATCATTTAAGAGCAGTTCAGCCTTATCATGATCTGTTGTGTAAGTTTTTCCTTCGATTGGTCCATTAAATTCCCACGAGTGTAGGGGAAAGTAGGTCAGCTGGGACATAGCCCCCGATATCCCAGTAAGACTGATTACAACCAGAGGGCACCAGGTATCTGGAGGCCACCGTTATAAGACACATTAACGTAGTGTCATTCATCCCATGAGCACGGTACGGATCACACTCGGGAATACGGGTTCTACTGAGTTGTCCTCTCTTTGGATTTTAGTCGCCTTTTACGACAGGCATACCCACCGCGGGCATATTGAAGACCCCCCAACCCGCAGGGTATAATATTATAATATATACCCATTGATAAGTTTGATTTCTTTTTTAAAAGCACGTTCGTTACATCAGGATCGCCAATATATCAACTTATATATATACAACTTAATTGATATATAATTAAAAAAAAATTTTAAATCATCAACTTTATTTTATAAATATATTTTGTAGACTGATAAAATTTTCATTTTTATTTGACATGATTGAAATACAATACAATTTTTAAAATTATTAAAGTCAGACTTCCGAAATAATAATTATCTGTTTTCTGAGTTTCAAAAAAATCACTAAAATTTCAACAAATATAAAAAAAGTCTTATCGTAATAATTATGTTTGAGAAATATTTTTTTGAGTCAGCCGTAATTATTACTCAGGCTTTTTATTTTAAAAATCTCAAAATAATAATTATGAGAAATTTTTTTGCTTTTGAGTCTTCAAAGACTTTTTTCTTGGGACTTTTATTTTAAAAGTCTTTCGATAATAGTTATGAACAATTTTTATTTTTTTAAGTCTTCAAAAAAAATTGTTTGTGATTTTGTATTGGAAATATCTTCTCTTAAATAAGCTAAACTCTACCTGGTCATTACACAATAAATACGAGGGTCATATAGAATCCTTTTGGGGCCATATGGGGCTCATTTTGGGGTCAATTTGGAGTCATATTGCGATCATTTTGCGGTCGTTTTGGAATCATTTTGAGACATTTTTTTCTATCGAGTCTTCAAAGACTTTTTTCTTGAGATTTATTTTAAAATAAATAATTGCGAGGGGCGGGGCTGAGTAAATTCCACCGAATAAAAAAACGCCGGCTAGCTAAGTCGTTGTGTGGCCAAGTTTGAAAATCAACTAGTAAAAATCTTTGTTGAATCATTAATAATTTACGATTAACGCCGGCGACTTCGACGCATCCAAATATTCCCCTTTAGACGGTGAAGTCATCCTTCTGTCTTTCCATCGCTTTCTAAGCCTTGTCTCCCGCCGAGTTGGGGGTGGAAAGAAAACCTGTGCAGGAGCTTCTTTTACCATTATCATAAATCGACCCGACCAGCGGAGCTTTTTTGGCTTTAATCTGTGCTGTGCTAATACATATGTACGTAAATCTAGAGCAGTTCATGGTTTTTTCTTTTCATATTCATCTCCTCTAAAGGAAGTCCGAGTAATTTGGCAAGTTCAGCAGACTTGGACCAGAGCGAGATTGGTGTTGAAAAAGTATGACTCCAAAATTACCCAAAAATGATCCCAAAATTACCAAAAAATGATGCCAAATTGACCCCCGCAATGACCCCAAATTTATCCTAATATGACCCCAAAATGATCCAAATTTGACACCGAAATGACCGCAATATAACCCCAAAGTGTCCCCTCGAATTACCGCAGAATGACTCTAAAATGATTCCATAATAGCCCCTATATGACCCCAAAATGACATATATTCTACCCTTAAGTTAGCGGCCGCTACAGATCTAAAGCATCCTACCAGCTCCTTGCCTTCGTGTTTGAATACCGCAGCTGGCAGACCATCTGCGCCCGCCGCTTTATTGTTTTTTAATCGGGATACAATAATTCGCACCTCGTTATAGTCGGGTTGTGGAACGTCAATTCCATCGGTCAACCTATAAATCTTCAAGTAATATGGACATGATGGGAGCCAGCACCACTGCGGCTGCCTACGCAGCTAGGCGGACAACGGCGCATGCTGAACTTCCATCAACCGCTGGTACGAAAACCAGTCTCTCAACGCCTGTGGCAATGTTCTCAAGACCTGGCCACAGAGATCCAAAGGAAGGAGAAGCAGTGAATGGGCTGTCAGCAAATGGAGCGACCGCGATGGAAACTACGGGTCCGGACTCCCAAGAGACATCTCCCTGCCGCTCTGCGTACCTGGAAAAACGATTGGCTGCTAGGATCCTGAAGAAATATGAGGGAGTTCCGCAGGAAACGCTGTCGCCAAGCTCCAGGAAGTGTGTGGAGTTAGCACAATCCCTGATACCGGATTTCCAAAGCAGTTATGTGCCAAAGAGGGTAAACATTAACCCTTTCAAAGGCCAAAGATCGGACGTGGAGTTAAAACCTCATCCCAAGCGTCATCAAAACATCCCCGGAGTGGGCAAACCAAGCTTTGCTGAGGTAACTAAGGACAGGATCCTTATAGGCATTCTGGACCGAGGCAACAACCGTTTGGCCATCCCCAAGGACCAGTGGCGGCACGTCCGGAATGCACTCGGAAACGCTGTCATCGACATTTATTTGGCGTCTCCGAGGGGTTCGGCGGCGGTGACGGATGCGGGCTGGCACCAGGGACAGATCAAGCTTGTCGCGTGCGATGACGAAAGAACTGTTGCACTGTACAAGGCAGCAACTGCAAGACTGGGTAAAATCTACGAAGGAGCTAAAATCGAGGTCGTCGACTGGAAGGACATTCCGGCTCGGCCAAGAGCAAGGGCATGGATTCCTGCCATCCCTGCAGAGCCTGAGAGAATTCTCACGATGCTGCGGATTATGATCCGTCCCTCCCGACGCAGGACTGGAGTGTCACTCTGGTCGGGGATGCGGTAGGGCCTGCCAGACAAGTGGTCTTCTCCACTGGGCTAGTGCACTATAGTGTAGGCCAGATAGTCATCCACGTATACCGTGGCGATGCACAGCGCGCTGACATCGCGGCGGCTCCGGGAGACTCGGAAATCGAAGTACCGCAAGAGGAAACCGAGGAGTCCGACGCGGAAAGCATGTTATCCGCCAACTCGGAGATGGAAGACAGCCTGCTGGACGGGAAAGGCCTTGACGTCACGGTGGTAGCAGCCCATCCTGAGCGAAATATCTCTGAAGCCTCAGACAGCAGGGCTCCCGCTACGCCAAATCGCGCAGTTGCTCTGAACTGGTCGTTGAGAGACAGCCTTCGGGACAGGGCAGACCTCGACGATATGGGGACGGCAGGGAAGTCTGATCGCTCTCATGTTGGTGGTGCTTCAGATAAACCTGCACAAATCTAAAGTAGCCTAGGATGCTTTAAGTAGTCGTCTTTCTAAAGGCGACGTGGATGTGGTCCTCATGCAAGAACCCTGGGTCAACAGCTCGAGGATCTGCGGATTGGGGACTATGGGTTTCAAGCTCATCCGAGCCAGCGAGGAGGGCAAAGTCAGAACCTGAATTTTGGTTAAGTCTGACCTCAACACCTTTCTTCTACCTAACTATACCAATGGTGACATTACCGCTGCCAGTTTAACAGTCGGCAGCACCAGTCTGATGATGGCGTCGGTCTATATGCGCTACGACGCCGAAGAACCTCCAGCACAAAGGGAGGTGAGAGATCTGGTGTCAAATTTTTGTACGGGTCATCTTATTATCACGTCCAATGGGGAAGCTCCGATATCAATGCCAGGGGCGAGTCTCTGTTTGACTACCTATTAACAACCAACCTGGTAGTTTGCAACGTGGGTAGCGAGCCTACTTTCATCACTAAAACCCATAGGGAGGTCATAGATCTCACTATTTGTAGTGAAGGCGCTTATGAGTGGGTCAGAAAATGGCGTGTTCTTGAAGAACACTCATTCTCCGACCACCGATATATAGAAATAATGCTGGACTTTCGTGTAGAGCAACCTATTATGAAACGCAATCCACGCAATACCAACTGGCAGTTACACAATGAAATTTTAGCCACACAGTAAAAAATGAAATATTACTTTTAATACCAGTCGGTATTGAAATTAAGCCTTTTTAGAATTAAATTTGAGTTTTAATACTAAATAGTATTAATTTAAGACTCTGAAATTTTGTATAATACTAAATCGCTCTCTCTATAGCACTCTCTCTCATTATAATGTTTTAGGTACTATTTGTTTAAAAACAAAGCCGGAAAAGTATTAAATTAATTACTTTTTGGCATTAAATTAAGTCCGGTGGTTTGTTCTTCAGAGCACGCGGTTCGTCGCTATTGCGATAGTACATTAAGAACAACAGTGCAATTAGACGCTGGCAAGCATAAGTACTCGATGTCTTGATAGTAGACATCTACGTTCAGCATTAAATAAATTGTGAGTTCGACTCTCGGTGAAGGCAATATAATAAAACTGTGTATGACCGAATATGGTATTAATTTAATACTTTTCGGCTTTGTTATATATAAACACCAAAATGGTATTAAAGTTCGACTTTGGACCAGAGCGAGATTGGTGTTGAAAAAGTATGACTCCAAAATTACCCAAAAATGATCCCAAAATTACCAAAAAATTATGCCAAATTGACCCCAGAAATGACCCCTAATTTATCCTAATATGACCCCAAAATGATCCAAATTTGACCCCGAAATGACCGCAATATAACCCCAAAGTGTCCCCTCGAATTACCGCAGAATGACTCTAAAATGATTCCATAATAGCCCCTATATGACCCCAAAATGACATATATTCTACCCTTAAGTTAGCGGCCGCTAGAGATCTAAAGCATCCTACCAGCTCCTTGCCTTCGTGTTTGAATACCGCAGCTGGCAGACCATCTGCGCCCGCCGCACAATGGGCTGAAATCTGGAAAAAGCGGTCAAAAATCAATAACTCGAGAAATAATATATATATCTTTACCAAATTTTGCACCTTGCTCTATATATAACTAGACTATGTGGTTGCCGAAAATGGGCGAAATCGGACAATAACCACGCCCACTTTTTAAACATGAAAATATCGAAAAATTTAAAAGATATAGAAAATATGGAGAAAAAATATATATATAGCAAATATATTTTGTACGTGGCTCTGTTTATACCTAGGCTTTGTTGTTGCCGAAAATGGGCGAAATCGGACAATATCCACGCCCACTTTTTAATAATGAAAATATCGAAGAATTGAAAAAATATAGAAAAAATATATATATTGCAAATATATTTTGTATTTTTGTTTTTAGAGTTATTAAGAGAACTTAAAGAAAAAATTCATTTTATTTTTTATACTTTTCGTTTGTGCTTGTCATTTTTTAAATTATTTTTAAATTTTCTTTTTTTTAACTTTTTTAATTTTTGTTTTTGTTTTTTTTTTTTTGTTTTTACAGAAAACAGAAAAATATACCTCGCAGATACATTTGTACTTTTGTTTTTAGAGTTATTAAGAGAACTTAAAGGAAGAAATTCATTTTATTTTGCATACTTTTCGTTTGTGCTTGTCGTTTTTTTAATTATTTTTAATATTTTTTTTAAACTTTTAAATTTAAAAATTTTTTTTTTGGTTTTTTTGGTTTTAACAGAAAACTAAAGAATATATATCGCAAATATATTTTGTATTTTTGTTTTTAGAGTTATAGCTATATGCCACTAGATACGTATTTTTCAATTTTTTTTTGCTGTATTTTTTTTTTTTTGTGTTTTTGTAAATTGTTTTTGTGATTAAATTTTTTCTATGAAAATATGAAGAAAAAACATATTGTCATATACCTATTATTAAGAGAAATTAAAGGAAAAAATTCATTTTGTTTTTTATATTTTTCGTTTGTTCTTTTTTTTTAATTTTTTTTTTTTTTTTTTGATTTTAGAGAAAACTAAAAACATTTTTTTTGTGTCATTTTGCCACACATTTCAAAGTTGAGCTTGTTAAATTTGAAAAAAAAAAATTTACTCTTCAGTTATAAGAACGAGTTTGTCCAAAGCCGAAAAAAATTGTGTTGATTCTTGGTCATCATCATCACTGTCATCGTTACTATTAGTGTCATGATTGTCTTCGCTATTTATTAAATCTAATTCCTTTGTGCTAGAAATTTCTGGTATTGAAAGTAATGCAATAACTGCAGATGGTAATGGATTTTTTTTTTTTTTAGACGCGAGCTTAAATTATTACTCGCTATATGCGGATCTGATGTGTCCATAGAGCGGTAAAAAATATCGTGCATCATGACTATTCGGCTACATCTTCGACTGTTTCGGTCTTGATAACGTTTATAGTTTTTGTTTCGCGCTTCGGAGGCTTCTTCTGCAAGCATTCCTACAGGTAAAATACTATTTTCAATGATCGCGGAACCGTGAATTAATATTATATGCACTGTCGCAGGCATAAAGTACCAATGGTAATTTTCTACATAAATGTTAGCAGTCTGGTGACATAATACATTAAATTTTTCGGGGTCTATAGGTAGATGGCAAGACAAAGTCATTAAGATGGTTGAAAAGTTGGTGACTAATTGTGTATTTAAATTTAAACACTTCGCGAAGAGTTCTGGATTTTGGAATACTCGGCGAGCTGTGTTACCATCATTTGTGGTTCCAGAGCCACCATCCTTCGGCTTGTCCACTTTAAGTCCAAATTGTTTCCACAATATGTCTTGTATTTCAGCTTTTCTACGCGAATATTCTGCTTTGTCAGCTTGATTTACAACCTTCCACTTTTGTATATTTGTCCTGTACGAAATATGCAAACAACATTCTAAAACCTTAATCCAGGCATGCAATGCACTAATGCCATGTTGCAGTGAATTAGTTATTGGCAAGAATGCATCTCTTCCAATATTTGACAGATCATTAAATTGTTTTGGTGTTGCATGACAAATTGGACAGGATTGTGATGATATTGTATCAGTAATTGCATTGAGAACTTTGCCATCTATAAGTGTCATGTGTTAAGAAAAATGTACGTGTAAATTAATATTATCTACTTTAACCTCTAAGCACTCGAGTTTTTCAATTTTGTCGTCTATAAATTTCTTTTGTAATCGGATACACTCAGCTGTTTCCTTCATCCACTTAAGTGCTATTGGGCGACAGAATTTTTCAGATTGGGAAATTGCGTTATTCCACAAAATGGTTCCACTTGAAGTGACTAATCTTAAAGGAACGCATGTACAAGCGAATAAATTGCTATCAGTTGTTTCTGCACTCTCGCTAGAATAAGCCTGCTTTAAAGATGGAAATCCACTGGTTCCATCAAATCCCCAAGAAAAAATGAACACAGCTTCAAGATCGTTACAACTAGATATTTGAGCGTATTGCAGAATCACCTGCTTTTGAAGATCAAGAATTCTACTAGCGGTATGATGCCAAAGTGCTTGCAGATCACACTCAGCTCCATTTTCTTGTATTTCGATTGATTCTTTAGGGGGTCTGCATAGTTCTTTAGCTTCTCTGAGTAGATCATATGGAGGCCATATATCAGCACGACTGGATTTTGATTCCAGCCTCATATTTGTGTAAACTGATTTTGAAAGCCCATTTTCGAATAAAAAACAGAGGGCTTGTATTGGAGATTTGGGTATAGGGGAAAGTGGAGCTTTAAGGTATTGCTTTATTTTGCCACAATTTTCAGGACTTTTAATAAGTTCTTTCAAAATGGAACCTATTTCCTTTTGCTGCGATATTTCGGCTGCATGGCGGGCTGCCATTAAAATTTTAATTGGGTCATTTTGTAACTGCTCACTCACTTTCGAAGCCACCCTGCGTTTAGATCGGTCTGACAATTCGGCAAAGTCAGAGGTTGGTCGGCCACGTTTCCCACAACTTGCATTAAATACAGTTGTCCTTAAGTGTGGAATGAGGAACTGCGAATTCATCCATTCAAAATTTTTCTCCATAAACAAATCCTTACTTTTCTTCATTTTTTTGTACCTATCTCTTTTTTTAGAAACAAGCTTACTCACTAACTGACCCAAATGTTTAATATCCTCAGAATTTGCGCTTGATTTTTCAATATGCATTTTATTTAAAATATAGTCTACCCCGCTTCCCTTTTCAGCATCTTCAACGTCTAAAATTTCTTTCCTTCTAAACTCAGCCATACTCGTGTTTTGTGCAAGTCGTTTTATGGTGTAACTTTCATAAAATAAGCATATAATAATCGAAACACAATTTTACGAAGAAATTATGAATTACTATGCTTAATGCGCGTGCGATAGCAAGCGCTCTACTAGTGCATCGAATTGAACTAAGTAAGTGAATTTGTATCATAGGCGTCACTGATTAACTGTAAATATCTCGGCGCATACAAAAGAGCGCATATTTGCGCATTAACAGAAGAAAGTAGATAACCCAGAGAATACTGAAAAAAAAAAAAAATTTTAAATATCTAGCGGGGATCGGGTGGGATCGGCACTCGGCGTGGCCTCCTTATTGGAAAAATTTTAAAATTTCTATAAATAAAGGGGAGATTTTTCCTTTTTTTAAGCCGGAATCGGTTCAAACTAAATCAGTACGATATCCACTACAGGCTTCTGCATAAAATGCTGATTTATTTTTACACACATATCTGTATTTCGCTATTTGCTAGCTGTATCGGCCATGCCAAAAAATGATTGATATTCCTGAGTAGTTGCCCTTTATCTAACGAAATACTCAAGCAAAATCAAAAAAATTTTACTCAGTCCTACTTTGATGTTTCTAGATTTCAAAAATGTACTTCATTTGTCCCAGTTCTGAAACCGACTTTTGGCCACTTTTTTTAAAATCCAGCCCATTGTGCGCCGCTTTATTGTTTTTTAATCGGGATACAATTATTCGCACCTCGTTATAGTCGGGTTGTGGAACGTCAATTCCATCGGTCAACCTATAAATCTTCAAGTAATATGGACATGATGGGAGCCAGCACCACTGCGGCTGCCTACGCAGCTAGGCGGACAACGGCGCATGCTGAACTTCCATCAACCGCTGGTACGAAAACCAGTCTCTCAACGCCTGTGGCAATGTTCTCAAGACCTGGCCACAGAGATCCAAAGGAAGGAGAAGCAGTGAATGGGCTGTCAGCAAATGGAGCGACCGCTGTCGCCAAGCTCCAGGAAGTGTGTGGAGTTAGCACAATCCCTGATACCGGATTTCCAAAGCAGTTATGTGCCAAAGAGGGTAAACATTAACCCTTTCAAAGGCCAAAGATCGGACGTGGAGTTAAAACCTCATCCCAAGCGTCATCAAAACATCCCCGGAGTGGGCAAACCAAGCTTTGCTGAGGTAACTAAGGACAGGATCCTTATAGGCATTCTGGACCGAGGCAACAACCGTTTGGCCATCCCCAAGGACCAGTGGCGGCACGTCCGGAATGCACTCGGAAACGCTGTCATCGACATTTATTTGGCGTCTCCGAGGGGTTCGGCGGCGGTGACGGATGCGGGCTGGCACCAGGGACAGATCAAGCTTGTCGCGTGCGATGACGAAAGAACTGTTGCACTGTACAAGGCAGCAACTGCAAGACTGGGTAAAATCTACGAAGGAGCTAAAATCGAGGTCGTCGACTGGAAGGACATTCCGGCTCGGCCAAGAGCAAGGGCATGGATTCCTGCCATCCCTGCAGAGCCTGAGAGAATTCTCACGATGCTGCGGATTATGATCCGTCCCTCCCGACGCAGGACTGGAGTGTCACTCTGGTCGGGGATGCGGTAGGGCCTGCCAGACAAGTGGTCTTCTCCACTGGGCTAGTGCACTATAGTGTAGGCCAGATAGTCATCCACGTATACCGTGGCGATGCACAGCGCGCTGACATCGCGGCGGCTCCGGGAGACTCGGAAATCGAAGTACCGCAAGAGGAAACCGAGGAGTCCGACGCGGAAAGCATGTTATCCGCCAACTCGGAGATGGAAGACAGCCTGCTGGACGGGAAAGGCCTTGACGTCACGGTGGTAGCAGCCCATCCTGAGCGAAATATCTCTGAAGCCTCAGACAGCAGGGCTCCCGCTACGCCAAATCGCGCAGTTGCTCTGAACTGGTCGTTGAGAGACAGCCTTCGGGACAGGGCAGACCTCGACGATATGGGGACGGCAGGGAAGTCTGATCGCTCTCATGTTGGTGGTGCTTCAGATAAACCTGCACAAATCTAAAGTAGCCTAGGATGCTTTAAGTAGTCGTCTTTCTAAAGGCGACGTGGATGTGGTCCTCATGCAAGAACCCTGGGTCAACAGCTCGAGGATCTGCGGATTGGGGACTATGGGTTTCAAGCTCATCCGAGCCAGCGAGGAGGGCAAAGTCAGAACCTGAATTTTGGTTAAGTCTGACCTCAACACCTTTCTTCTACCTAACTATACCAATGGTGACATTACCGCTGCCAGTTTAACAGTCGGCAGCACCAGTCTGATGATGGCGTCGGTCTATATGCGCTACGACGCCGAAGAACCTCCAGCACAAAGGGAGGTGAGAGATCTGGTGTCAAATTTTTGTACGGGTCATCTTATTATCACGTCCAATGGGGAAGCTCCGATATCAATGCCAGGGGCGAGTCTCTGTTTGACTACCTATTAACAACCAACCTGGTAGTTTGCAACGTGGGTAGCGAGCCTACTTTCATCACTAAAACCCATAGGGAGGTCATAGATCTCACTATTTGTAGTGAAGGCGCTTATGAGTGGGTCAGAAAATGGCGTGTTCTTGAAGAACACTCATTCTCCGACCACCGATATATAGAAATAATGCTGGACTTTCGTGTAGAGCAACCTATTATGAAACGCAATCCACGCAATACCAACTGGCAGTTACACAATGAAATTTTAGCCACACAGTAAAAAATGAAATATTACTTTTAATACCAGTCGGTATTGAAATTAAGCCTTTTTAGAATTAAATTTGAGTTTTAATACTAAATAGTATTAATTTAAGACTCTGAAATTTTGTATAATACTAAATCGCTCTCTCTATAGCACTCTCTCTCATTATAATGTTTTAGGTACTATTTGTTTAAAAACAAAGCCGGAAAAGTATTAAATTAATTACTTTTTGGCATTAAATTAAGTCCGGTGGTTTGTTCTTCAGAGCACGCGGTTCGTCGCTATTGCGATAGTACATTAAGAACAACAGTGCAATTAGACGCTGGCAAGCATAAGTACTCGATGTCTTGATAGTAGACATCTACGTTCAGCATTAAATAAATTGTGAGTTCGACTCTCGGTGAAGGCAATATAATAAAACTGTGTATGACCGAATATGGTATTAATTTAATACTTTTCGGCTTTGTTATATATAAACACCAAAATGGTATTAAAGTTCGACTTTGGACCAGAGCGAGATTGGTGTTGAAAAAGTATGACTCCAAAATTACCCAAAAATGATCCCAAAATTACCAAAAAATTATGCCAAATTGACTCCAGAAATGACCCCTAATTTATCCTAATATGACCCCAAAATGATCCAAATTTGACCCCGAAATGACCGCAATATAACCCCAAAGTGTCCCCTCGAATTACCGCAGAATGACTCTAAAATGATTCCATAATAGCCCCTATATGACCCCAAAATGACATATATTCTACCCTTAAGTTAGCGGCCGCTAGAGATCTAAAGCATCCTACCAGCTCCTTGCCTTCGTGTTTGAATACCGCAGCTGGCAGACCATCTGCGCCCGCCGCACAATGGGCTGAAATCTGGAAAAAGCGGTCAAAAATCAATAACTCGAGAAATAATATATATATCTTTACCAAATTTTGCACCTTGCTCTATATATAACTAGACTATGTGGTTGCCGAAAATGGGCGAAATCGGACAATAACCACGCCCACTTTTTAAACATGAAAATATCGAAAAATTTAAAAGATATAGAAAATATGGAGAAAAAATATATATATAGCAAATATATTTTGTACGTGGCTCTGTTTATACCTAGGCTTTGTTGTTGCCGAAAATGGGCGAAATCGGACAATATCCACGCCCACTTTTTAATAATGAAAATATCGAAGAATTGAAAAAATATAGAAAAAATATACAGTGGCGAGCAGATCCGGATACATGTTTGTTACTTTTGCACTCTTTTATTAATAAAACCGTTAATTTTAAATGAAATGCTTTCAAATTTTCAGGGTTTACTCTTCATTTATTTCTTAAAAAATTAAAAAATTTTGGTGAACAAAAACAAAAACAAAAAGCCAATTCAATAAAAAAAACTTCTTTTAACGCTATTTATCCAGTTATGCTCGTGATTAAATATATATCTTTACAACAAAAATTTAGTATTTTGTCCATAATCCTTTGTTGTGAATTACACTTTTGACTCGCTTTGGCATACTTTCTACCAGTCTTTCAATAGTTTCCTTAGGAATATTTCTCCATTCTGATTGCAAACGTTCCCAAAGCCCCATCATGTTTGTTGGAGCTCTTTCATGTACTGCCAAGCGTTTTTTCAAAATTGCCCATAAATTTTCGATTGGGTTAAGGTCGGGGCTTTGTGCTGGCCATGGTAACACTTTGAACTTTTGCTCGGATAACCAATGTTTAACGATCTTGGCGGTGTGTTTCGGGTCTCCGTCCTGCTGAAATATAACCTCCTCTTCTGGGTATGCGCTCAAATCAATGAAATCCGGAAGGTTACCTTGAAGAATACCAAGATAGTCTTCCTTCTTCATTATTCCTTCTATTTTCACTAAAGGGCCAATATGCCACCAAGTGAAACAGCCCCAAACCATTATGCTACCTCCGCCATGTTTCACGGTCTGTTTCACTTGGTGCTTCTGAAGAGTTTCATTTTCACGGTGCCAGTAATACTCTTTTCCGTCTGACTGAAGACGATTGATTTTGGTCTCATCTGACCATATAACGCGTTTCCAGTCTTCAACGCTCCAGTTTTTTCGTTCCTTACAGAACTTCAGACGAGCCTTTATATTTTTATCTGACAAAGCAGGTTTTTTTTGTTTTACTGATGCAATAAGCCCGATTCGCCGAAGTGCTCTACGAGCTGTCCACTCACTTACGGCCTTGTTGATTCCAAAAGCAGCTTTCTTAGGCGTATTAAATTCTTTCTGTCGCATAAGCCGCTCCATAGCACGTGCGTCGCCCTCTGTCAGCAAGTTTTTAGGGCCACCAGCGTTCGGCGCAGGCTTGATATTTCGTCTTTTTTGCGCTAAAAGGACTGTACGGTGGCAAATTTTCAATTTTTTAGCAATGGTTCGTGATGAATTACCACTTCCAGTAAAAACGACTATACGGTTTTCTATATCTGATGATATTTTCTTCATTTTCACTAGCGTCGATCTATTCGATGTAAAAACGCGTTTATAAGCACTAAAATTACTTTTTAACTAATTAAATCACCTTCAAAGAGGTCAAGGATGAATGAAGAAAGGAGACGTAAAAAACAAAAACAAATTACAGCTTCACTTTAAACTGCAATTGGAAAATAAAAAACACGAGCATAACTGGATAAATGCAGTTAAGCTAAGCTCGTGCTAAAATTTTTGTTGTTGCTATTATTGTTGTTATTTTTAAATAAGCTGATCTAACAACAATAGAATGAAAACTAAAACTACGAAGTTTGAGAGCAAACTTTGAGAGCATAAAAAATATTAAAGTTAAAGAGTGCAAAAGTGACAAACATGTATCCACATTTGCTCGCCACTGTATATATTGCAAATATATTTTGTATTTTTGTTTTTAGAGTTATTAAGAGAACTTAAAGAAAAAATTCATTTTATTTTTTATACTTTTCGTTTGTGCTTGTCATTTTTTAAATTATTTTTAAATTTTCTTTTTTTTAACTTTTTTAATTTTTGTTTTTGTTTTTTTTTTTTTTTGTTTTTACAGAAAACAGAAAAATATACATCGCAGATACATTTGTACTTTTGTTTTTAGAGTTATTAAGAGAACTTAAAGGAAGAAATTCATTTTATTTTGCATACTTTTCGTTTGTGCTTGTCGTTTTTTTAATTATTTTTAATATTTTTTTTAAACTTTTAAATTTAAAAATTTTTTTTTTGGTTTTTTTGGTTTTAACAGAAAACTAAAGAATATATATCGCAAATATATTTTGTATTTTTGTTTTTAGAGTTATAGCTATATGCCACTAGATACGTATTTTTCAATTTTTTTTGCTGTATTTTTTTTTTTTGTGTTTTCGTAAATTGTTTTTGTGATTAAATTTTTTCTATGAAAATATGAAGAAAAAACATATTGTCATATACCTATTATTAAGAGAAATTAAAGGAAAAAATTCATTTTGTTTTTTATATTTTTCGTTTGTTCTTTTTTTTTAATTTTTTTTTTTTTTTTTTTGATTTTAGAGAAAACTAAAAACATTTTTTTTGTGTCATTTTGCCACACATTTCAAAGTTGAGCTTGTTAAATTTGAAAAAAAAAAATTTACTCTTCAGTTATAAGAACGAGTTTGTCCAAAGCCGAAAAAAATTGTGTTGATTCTTGGTCATCATCATCACTGTCATCGTTACTATTAGTGTCATGATTGTCTTCGCTATTTATTAAATCTAATTCCTTTGTGCTAGAAATTTCTGGTATTGAAAGTAATGCAATAACTGCAGATGGTAATGGATTTTTTTTTTTTTAGACGCGAGCTTAAATTATTACTCGCTATATGCGGATCTGATGTGTCCATAGAGCGGTAAAAAATATCGTGCATCATGACTATTCGGCTACATCTTCGACTGTTTCGGTCTTGATAACGTTTATAGTTTTTGTTTCGCGCTTCGGAGGCTTCTTCTGCAAGCATTCCTACAGGTAAAATACTATTTTCAATGATCGCGGAACCGTGAATTAATATTATATGCACTGTCGCAGGCATAAAGTACCAATGGTAATTTTCTACATAAATGTTAGCAGTCTGGTGACATAATACATTAAATTTTTCGGGGTCTATAGGTAGATGGCAAGACAAAGTCATTAAGATGGTTGAAAAGTTGGTGACTAATTGTGTATTTAAATTTAAACACTTCGCGAAGAGTTCTGGATTTTGGAATACTCGGCGAGCTGTGTTACCATCATTTGTGGTTCCAGAGCCACCATCCTTCGGCTTGTCCACTTTAAGTCCAAATTGTTTCCACAATATGTCTTGTATTTCAGCTTTTCTACGCGAATATTCTGCTTTGTCAGCTTGATTTACAACCCTCCACTTTTGTATATTTATCCTGTACGAAATATGCAAACAACATTCTAAAACCTTAATCCAGGCATGCAATGCACTAATGCCATGTTGCAGTGAATTAGTTATTGGCAAGAATGCATCTCTTCCAATATTTGACAGATCATTAAATTGTTTTGGTGTTGCATGACAAATTGGACAGGATTGTGATGATATTGTATCAGTAATTGCATTGAGAACTTTGCCATCTATAAGTGTCATGTGTTAAGAAAAATGTACGTGTAAATTAATATTATCTACTTTAACCTCTAAGCACTCGAGTTTTTCAATTTTGTCGTCTATAAATTTCTTTTGTAATCGGATACACTCAGCTGTTTCCTTCATCCACTTAAGTGCTATTGGGCGACAGAATTTTTCAGATTGGGAAATTGCGTTATTCCACAAAATGGTTCCACTTGAAGTGACTAATCTTAAAGGAACGCATGTACAAGCGAATAAATTGCTATCAGTTGTTTCTGCACTCTCGCTAGAATAAGCCTGCTTTAAAGATGGAAATCCACTGGTTCCATCAAATCCCCAAGAAAAAATGAACACAGCTTCAAGATCGTTACAACTAGATATTTGAGCGTATTGCAGAATCACCTGCTTTTGAAGATCAAGAATTCTACTAGCGGTATGATGCCAAAGTGCTTGCAGATCACACTCAGCTCCATTTTCTTGTATTTCGATTGATTCTTTAGGGGGTCTGCATAGTTCTTTAGCTTCTCTGAGTAGATCATATGGAGGCCATATATCAGCACGACTGGATTTTGATTCCAGCCTCATATTTGTGTAAACTGATTTTGAAAGCCCATTTTCGAATAAAAAACAGAGGGCTTGTATTGGAGATTTGGGTATAGGGGAAAGTGGAGCTTTAAGGTATTGCTTTATTTTGCCACAATTTTCAGGACTTTTAATAAGTTCTTTCAAAATGGAACCTATTTCCTTTTGCTGCGATATTTCGGCTGCATGGCGGGCTGCCATTAAAATTTTAATTGGGTCATTTTGTAACTGCTCACTCACTTTCGAAGCCACCCTGCGTTTAGATCGGTCTGACAATTCGGCAAAGTCAGAGGTTGGTCGGCCACGTTTCCCACAACTTGCATTAAATACAGTTGTCCTTAAGTGTGGAATGAGGAACTGCGAATTCATCCATTCAAAATTTTTCTCCATAAACAAATCCTTACTTTTCTTCATTTTTTTGTACCTATCTCTTTTTTTAGAAACAAGCTTACTCACTAACTGACCCAAATGTTTAATATCCTCAGAATTTGCGCTTGATTTTTCAATATGCATTTTATTTAAAATATAGTCTACCCCGCTTCCCTTTTCAGCATCTTCAACGTCTAAAATTTCTTTCCTTCTAAACTCAGCCATACTCGTGTTTTGTGCAAGTCGTTTTATGGTGTAACTTTCATAAAATAAGCATATAATAATCGAAACACAATTTTACGAAGAAATTATGAATTACTATGCTTAATGCGCGTGCGATAGCAAGCGCTCTACTAGTGCATCGAATTGAACTAAGTAAGTGAATTTGTATCATAGGCGTCACTGATTAACTGTAAATATCTCGGCGCATACAAAAAAGCGCATATTTGCGCATTAACAGAAGAAAGTAGATAACCCAGAGAATACTTGAAAAAAAAAAAAATTTTAAATATCTAGCGGGGATCGGGTGGGATCGGCACTCGGCGTGGCCTCCTTATTGGAAAAATTTTAAAATTTCTATAAATAAAGGGGAGATTTTTCCTTTTTTTAAGCCGGAATCGGTTCAAACTAAATCAGTACGATATCTACTACAGGCTTCTGCATAAAATGCTGATTTATTTTTACACACATATCTGTATTTCGCTATTTGCTAGCTGTATCGGCCATGCCAAAAAATGATTGATATTCCTGAGTAGTTGCCCTTTATCTAACGAAATACTCAAGCAAAATCAAAAAAATTTTACTCAGTCCTACTTTGATGTTTCTAGATTTCAAAAATGTACTTCATTTGTCCCAGTTCTGAAACCGACTTTTGGCCACTTTTTTTAAAATCCAGCCCATTGTGCGCCGCTTTATTGTTTTTTAATCGGGATACAATTATTCGCACCTCGTTATAGTCGGGTTGTGGAACGTCAATTCCATCGGTCAACCTATAAATCTTCAAGTAATATGGACATGATGGGAGCCAGCACCACTGCGGCTGCCTACGCAGCTAGGCGGACAACGGCGCATGCTGAACTTCCATCAACCGCTGGTACGAAAACCAGTCTCTCAACGCCTGTGGCAATGTTCTCAAGACCTGGCCACAGAGATCCAAAGGAAGGAGAAGCAGTGAATGGGCTGTCAGCAAATGGAGCGACCGCGATGGAAACTACGGGTCCGGACTCCCAAGAGACATCTCCCCGCCGCTCTGCGTACCTGGAAAAACGATTGGCTGCTAGGATCCTGAAGAAATATGAGGGAGTTCCGCAGGAAACGCTGTCGCCAAGCTCCAGGAAGTGTGTGGAGTTAGCACAATCCCTGATACCGGATTTCCAAAGCAGTTATGTGCCAAAGAGGGTAAACGTTAACCCTTTCAAAGGCCAAAGATCGGACGTGGAGTTAAAACCTCATCCCAAGCGTCATCAAAACACCCCCGGAGTGGGCAAACCAAGCTTTGCTGAGGTAACTAAGGACAGGATCCTTATAGGCATTCTGGACCGAGGCAACAACCGTTTGGCCATCCCCAAGGACCAGTGGCGGCACGTCCGGAATGCACTCGGAAACGCTGTCATCGACATTTATTTGGCGTCTCCAAGGGGTTCGGCGGCGGTCACGGATGCCGGCTGGCACCAGGGACAGATCAAGCTTGTCGCGTGCGATGACGAAAGAACTGTTGCAGTGTACAAGGCAGCAACTGCAAGACTGGGTAAAATCTACGAAGGAGCTAAAATCGAGGTCGTCGACTGGAAGGACATTCCGGCTCGGCCAAGAGCAAGGGCATGGATTCCTGCCATCCCTGCAGAGCCTGAGAGAATTCTCACGATGCTGCGGATTATGATCCGTCCCTCCCGACGCAGGACTGGAGTGTCACTCTGGTCGGGGATGCGGTAGGGCCTGCCAGACAAGTGGTCTTCTCCACTGGGCTAGTGCACTATAGTGTAGGCCAGATAGTCATCCACGTATACCATGGCGATGCACAGCGCGCTGACATCGCGGCTGCTCCGGGAGACTCGGAAATCGAAGTACCGCAAGAGGAAACCGAGGAGTCCGACGCGGAAAGCATGTTATCCGCCAACTCGGAGATGGAAGACAGCCTGCTGGACGGGAAAGGCCTTGACGTCACGGTGGTAGCAGCCCATCCTGAGCGAAATATCTCTGAAGCCTCAGGCAGCAGGGCTCCCGCTTCGCCAAATCGCGCAGTTGCTCTGAACTGGTCGTTGAGAGACAGCCTTCGGGACAGGGCAGACCTCGACGATATGGGGACGGCAGGGAAGTCTGATCGCTCTCATGTTGGTGGTGCTTCAGATAAACCTGCACAAATCTAAAGTAGCCTAGGATGCTTTAAGTAGTCGTCTTTCTAAAGGCGACGTGGATGTGGTCCTCATGCAAGAACCCTGGGTCAACAGCTCGAGGATCTGCGGATTGGGGACTACGGGTTTCAAGCTCATCCGAGCCAGCGAGGAGGGCAAAGTCATAACCTGAATTTTGGTTAAGTCTGACCTCAACACCTTTCTTCTACCTAACTATACCAATGGTGACATTACCGCTGCCAGTTTAACAGTCGGCAGCACCAGTCTGATGATGGCGTCGGTCTATATGCCCTACGACGCCGAAGAACCTCCAACACAAAGGGAGGTGAGAGATCTGGTGTCAAATTTTTGTACGGGTCATCTTATTATAGGAGCGGACGCTAATGCTCATCACGTCCAATGGGGAAGCTCCGATATCAATGCCAGGGGCGAGTCTCTGTTTGACTACCTATTAACAACCAACCTGGTAGTTTGCAACGTGGGTAGCGAGCCTACTTTCATCACTAAAACCCATAGGGAGGTCATAGATCTCACTATTTGTAGTGAAGGCGCTTATGAGTGGGTCAGAAAATGGCGTGTTCTTGAAGAACACTCATTCTCCGACCACCGATATATAGAAATAATGCTGGACTTTCGTGTAGAGCAACCTATTATGAAACGCAATCCACGCAATACCAACTGGGTCAAAATCTGCCAACTGTGCAAACGTTTTTTCGATGTGCGAGCTTTTTTTGCGCAATAATTTTTTTTCGGTTAACAATCAAAAAAAAAAAGACCCCTATTTTTTTATTTTTCGAAATTCGAATTATTTTCGAAGTTATGGGTATTCGAAATTTTTCAAAGGCCTTTGGATTTTATTTATTTACTCGCGATCGGTTTAACCGATTTTGCTCATATTTGGTACAGTTAAAGAGGATGAATACGTGTCCTCAATAAAAATTTTTTTTACAATAAATAATTAAAAAAAAAAAAGTTATTAGCCATTGTTTTAAACAACTAAAAAAAAAAAAAACTTCTCAATATCTTTCAATTGTGTTACTAGTCTTATTTTATTGTGTAATTCATAACAAAAAATAATCTAAAAAAAAAGTGTTAGTTTACCATACAACGAAAGTTAGAGGCATTTTTCTGCACGCGCATCGTATTTTTCGTATGTAATGGTCATGCGTCGTCGCTACGAGTGCGAAAACCCCAAAATGTATGTATGTATGTATGTATTTGTAGTTTGCATTCAGGCCAATATGATTGTGGTTGGATAGTAGGTAGGTACTTATGTTCTCTGGCAGGTACTTATTTTGAAGGATGCCCATTTAGGACAGCGTTCTATTTATTATATTATACTATTGGGATGCATAGAGCTGCATCCGCATTTCCGTTTTTTTGTTAATAGAGCATTACCTACTTTTAACAAGTTAGCTTAGTGTGACCTTGGATAAAGGATATTTAAACGCGTTGTTATACTAAAATTTTTTAGAATAAATAAGTAGAGCACCAGACGAAGTACAATATGCCGAGAGCTAATTCCTGTTGTAATCCTCTTAATAAAAAAAACCACAAATGTGTATCGAAGACTATAGCACCAGTGAGTGTAAATTGGAATACTAAGTTTGCTGATTTTGTTGGACAGTTCATGTGCAGATCATGTCGAGTCCATATCTATCGAATGCCTATGGACAATTTTCAAGAATCCTTGCAACGTATAAGGGCAGGAGAAAACAAACCGGAAAAAGTAGTCGCAACAAGAGAATATTCCGAAAGTGACAGCGACGATGAGAGCCTTGAAGGGAATGACCCAAATTTCCAAAATCCACAAAGTTCTTCAACTAAAAAGCGGCCTTCTACAGATTTGGTTAACTCTGCAGAGGCAAGTTGGACAAAGGATCTTAAAAAATCTTTAGACGAAAAAAGTTCCCGTAACGAAAAAATTGGACTTTTGACTACGGTTCCTTTAGAATGGAGTATTCAGAAGATGGTGAACGATCTTGGTGTCACCCGAAGGATGGCATTGAATGCTAGAAAATTACGTTTCAGCTGCGGATACGGATCTCAACCTATTCCAAAAGTTGGCCGGAAGTTGCCAACAAATATATTAGAAAAAATTGAGGAATTCTACTATTCGGAGGATCTATTGTAAGAAATGGTGAGCGAATCCAGGTACAGAAAAGATTCATCATCATTTATTGGCGCTTAACCGCCTAAGCGATTTTGGCCGTCGCCTATCAAAGCACGCCAGTCATTCCTTTTTAGCGATAACTGACGCCAATTGGAAACCCCAAGGGAGTTCAAGTCATCCTCCACCTGTTGTTTCCATCTCAGTCGAGGCCTCCCCCTTCCTCTGCTGCCGAATTCTGGTGACGATTGGAAAACCTTCTGGGCTGGAGCTTCTTTGTCCATTCGCATGACGTGACCCAGCCAGCGGAGCCTTTGGGCTTTAATTCGCTGGACTATGGTCAGATCTGCGTAAAGCTCGTACAGCTCATCGTTAAATCTCCTTCGATACTCGCCGTCGGCATCACGGGAAGGACCATAAATCTTCCGGAGAACTTTTCTCTCAAATACTCCAAGGGCCATCTCATCTTCTCTTGACATTGTCCATGAATCTGAGCCATACATCAGGACAGGTATGATGAGAGACTTATAGAGCGCGATCTTTGTTCTTCGAGAGAGGACTTTACTTCTCAATTGCCTACTCAGTCCAAAGTAGCACTTGTTCGCAAGAGTGATTCTCCGTTGGATTTCTAGACTGATATTATTTTCGGTGTTAATGCTGGTTCCCAAATAGACGAAGTCCCTCACAGTTTCAAATTTGTAACTATCAACAGTGACGTGGCTGCCAAGGCGCAGGTGCGGCGATTCTTTCTTTGATGACAGCAAATACTTCGTCTTGTCCTCTTTGACCGCAAGACCCACTTTTTTCGCTTCTTTATCCAGTCCAGAGAAGGCAGCGCTTACGGCACGGTTGTTAAGGCCAATGATATCAATATCATCGGCATACGCCAGCAATTGCACGCTCTTGTAAAAGATTGTACCATTGCGGTTTAGCTCTGCTGCTCGAATTATCTTCTCCAGCATCAGGTTGAAGAAATCGCACGAAAGGGAGTCGCCCTGTCTGAAGCCTCGTTTGGTTTCAAATGGCTCAGAGAGGTCCTGCAACTCCTTTTTGCGCTGTCAAAAGCGGCTTTGAAATCGACAAAGAGATGGTGTGTGTCGATTCTTTTATCATGGGTCTTCTCCAGGATTTGGCGTATCGTGAAAATCTGGTCGATGGTAGACTTACCAGGTCTAAAGCCACACTGATAAGGTCCAATCAGCTTGTCTACGATGGGCTTCAGTCTTTCACACAATACGCTAGAAAGAACCTTATATGCGATATTAAGAAGGCTGATTCCGCGGTAGTTGGTGCGGTTAGCGGGATCGCCTTTCTTGTGGATTGGGCAGAGCACACTTAAATTCCAATCTGGAGGCATGCACTCGTCTGACCATATTCTGCATAAGAGCTGATGCATGCTTTTTACCAGCTCTTCGCCTCCGTGTTTGAACAGAAAAGATTACTTCTGCTTAATCTCAGCGACTTGCACAAGAATTACCAAGAAAAGTATCCAGAATTTCAAGTGTCATTGTCATCATTTGTACGACGTCGACCTCGTGAATGCATCTTAGCAGGACCGTCCGGAACACATAATGTGTGCGTGTGTAAAATACACGAAAATATGAGGTTAAAATTCGTTGGCATCAAACAAGAACTACAAGAGAAAGGTTTCAGATTTGATACAAAATATCGTGATTCTTTTAAAGAGATGCTCTGCGAGACTGCTGAACTAGATTGCCATTTTTCAAATTGTGGCTCCCGTCCCGGACCCATTGTGATTTTCAACAAACTCAAGCGCATATTAGAAGCCAATAATGTATCATTGATAGAGTTCAAAGAATGGTCAAGTACCGATAGGTTCGTTTTTTATCACTAAATTTGTTTTTATTAGTTTATTTATCTAAATTACTATTAAAAATTTTATTTTTGGTAGGTGTGAATTAATGCTTCGATCTTTGCCCACAGAAGAGTTTCTTAAGGTCCTCATAGATGATCTGCCTGCAGTTGTGAAACATGATTTTTTAACCAAGGTCCAAAATGATTATTTCGCTCACACGAAAAATTCACTAAAGAAGGGAGAGTTTTTAATTGCATTGGATTTTTCTGAAAATTATACTTGCCAAGTACAGGATGCCATACAATCCCAACATTGGGCGAATGTGCAGGCTACAATACATCCATTCGTTATATACTTCCGGGAAAATAATATGCTCAAAAACATTAACTTCGTAGTTATTTCTGATCACCTACTTCACGATGCAAATGCAGTGCATTATTTCAACACAAAATTGATCACTCAATTAAAAACAAAATTTGGACCACAAAATATTAAAAAAATATATTATTTCTCTGATGGCGCTGCCTCGCAATATATGTAAGAATAAGTATAATTTGATTAATTTAACCAAACATAAAGAAGATTTCGGTGTCGAGGCTGAATGGAATTTTTTCGCTACCTCCCATGGTAAAGGTGCATGTGATGGAATTGGCGGCACCGTTAAAAGACATGCCTACAGGTCGGCTTTACAAACCAGGCATATAACAACACCAAAACTCTTATACGAATGGGCAATAACGTTTTTTAAAAAAGTTGAGTTTAGCTACTCCACAACAGAAGAGCATAATGCGCATAGCAATATCCTAGAATCAAGATACCGACTGGCGAAAACGGTGAAAAACACCCGATCATACCATTGTTTTTTTCCACTAAGTGGATCATTAGCATGTAAACTATATTCAAGTTCAGCCAAATTTGTAAAAGAAAGTGTTTTTAAAAAGAGGCTTAATAAAAATTAGTTTAAGTTTTCATGAAAAATATGTACGAAATATAAAACATAAGAAATATATAGATATTAAATTAAAACGAAACAAATAGCGCTTATTAATTTTTTGTAAGTAGGTATTGTCAGGTATTATTAAAAAACTGAGATCCCCATAGATATACTCTGTAATTAACGTCAATCCGTGACATTCCTGCATTCCCATCAATAGAACTCTGTCCTAAATGAGCATCCTTCGAAATAAGTACCTACCTACTATCCAACCATAATCATATTGGCCTGAATGCAAACCACAAATACATACATACATACATACATTTTGGGGTTTTCGCACTCAACATGACACCTACCTAAAGCTATCCGTATGAAAAACATGGATTTTGATGCGCTTGTAAGGCCAGCATAGGGCATGGTAGCGACGACGTATGACCATTACATACGAAAAATACGATGCGCGTGCAGAAAAATGCCTCTAACTTTCGTTGTATGGTAAACTAACACTTTTTTTTTTTTAGATTATTTTTTGTTATGAATTACACAATAAAATAAGACTAGTAACACAATTGAAAGCGATTGAGAAGTTTTTTTTTTTTTTTAGTTGTTTAAAACAATTGCTAATAACTTTTTTTTTTTAAATTATTTATTGTAAAAAAAAATTTTACTGAGGAGACGTATTCATCCTCTTTAACTGTACCAAATATGAGCAAAATCGGTTAAACCGATCGCGAGTAAATAAATAAAATCCAAAGGCCTTTGAAAAATTTCGAATACCCATAACTTCGAAAATAATTCGAATTTCGAAAAATAAAAAAATAGGGGTCTTTTTTTTTTGATTGTTAACAGAAAAAAAATTATTGCGCAAAAAAAGCTTGCACATCGAAAAAACGTTTGCACAGTTGGCAGATTTTGACCCAACTGGCAGTTACACAATGAAATTTTAGCCACATAGTAAAAAATGAAATATTACTTTTAATACCAGTCGGTATTGAAATTAAGCCTTTTTGGAATTAAATTTGAGTTTTAATACTAAATAGTATTAATTTAAGACTCTGAAATTTTTTATAATACTAAATCGCTCTCTCTATAGCGCTCTCTCTCATTATAATGTTTTAGGTACTATTTGTTTAAAAACAAAGCCGGAAAAGTATTAAATTAATTACTTTTTGGCATTAAATTAAGTCCGGTGGTTTGTTCTTCAGAGCACGCGGTTCGTCGCTATTGCGATAGTACATTAAGAACAACAGTGCAATTAGACGCTGGCAAGCATAAGTACTCGATGTCTTGATAGTAGCCATCTACGTTCAGCATTAAATAAATTGTGAGTTCGACTCTCGGTGAAGGCAATATAATAAAACTGTGTATGACGGAATATGGTATTAATTTAATACTTTTCGGCTTTGTTATATATAAACACCAAAATGGTATTAAAGTTCGACTTTTCTTTTTACTGTGCAGAGACCTACCAGTACTACCCCCACAAGCCCCCTCATCGGTTGAGGAGATGGAGGACCTGGTAACGACATACACCACGGCGCTCTCAAATGCCCTAGAATAAGCTTGTCCAGTGCCAAACCCACGCGGTAAACATAGGCCACATTGGTGGACCTACGACCTGGACTCGCTCCGCAAAACCTGCAGGAAGCAATTTAATAAGGCTAAACACCTCGATACGGAGCCGCAATGGCTCGAATACAAAGTTAAACTAAGGGCCTACAAAATAGCAAAGAGACAGGCAAAGAGAACTTCGTGGAGGAATTTCTGCACTGGGGTCGAAAAGGTCGACGACACAGTGATACGAGTTTTCTCGAAAACTCAAACAGTCATTAGCTATTTGCAGAAGCCTGACGGATTCTGGACCAGCACGGAAGGGGAAACCCTTGAGCTGCTCTTGAACACACATTTTCCGGGTAACTTGCATAATGCACCGTCAGCACCTGCAACAAGCCGGGCAGTAAATATACCCATCACGGAGGAAAGGGTAAGGCGGACAGTTAAGAGCTTTGAACCTTTTAAGCTGCCGGACCGGACGGGATTATCCCCGCGCAACTCATTAACACGCTGGAGACATCAGCCAAATTGCTAGTATTTCTCTATACAGCCTGCCTGGCTCTCAACTATATTCATTGCTCCTGGAGACACGTCACGGTAGTGTTTATTCCTAAGGCTGGGAAAGCCTCCCACTATGAGCCAAAGGACTAAGGACCCATCAGCTTCGTGTCCTTTGCACTCAAAACTTTCGAGAGGATAATCAGCGACTACCTCTCCACGACTATTGATAGCAACCTTATCTCCAACTATAAGCATGCTTACACCAAGGGTAAATAAACAGAAACTGCGCTTCACAGCCTAGTCTCTATCATTGAAAAATCGTTGGGTGAAAAGGATTACTGTCTCGTGGCCTTCCTTGACATTGAAGGACCTTTTAACAATATAAGTCCGGAGGCTATTAACACCGCTCTTACTAATCTGGGCATAAGCAGATCCCTAACTGGACTAATCGATCAACTACTACGGGGGAGGAAAATATCTTCATCACTTGGCACGGTTGATTTATCACGCTATGTCACAAGGGGAACGCCTCAGGGTGGAGTTCTCTCCCCGATTCTATGGAACCTCACTGTCAACTCGTTGTTACGAGACACATGCTGGGGGGAGATAGTGGCATATGCAGACGATCTAGTCATTGCGTACAGGGGCAAATTCCCACAAACTCTGTGTGACTTGATGCAAGTAGCACTGCGTGAAGTCTCGGCATGGTCCTCTCGTTGCGGACTTAGTATCAACCCGAGAAAAGTGGAACTCGTTATCTACACCAACCGGTACAAAATACCTCCGCTGGACCTACCAGAACTTAATGGCGTGAGCCTGAACTTGGCTGATAAAGCCAAATTCTTGGGCATAGTTCTGGACAGGAAGTTAAACTGGAAGGAGAATATTCTTCAGCGCCAGAGGAAAATAAGCCTCAAAATATGCAGATGGATTTACACTGCAATTATCCGACCGCCTACGCTGAGCAAGGCCACAAATCGGAATCTGCTAGTTAAAGTCCATAGATCTGGCATTATCTGTAGGGCATTCTGCCACTCGATCTGAAAGCGTACCAGACAGCAGCGGCAGCGGCTCTGCGCCTAAGAGAAACGTCTGGCTGGGGCGCAAGCACAACTGGACACTCCAGTATTCTAGGATCTTACAGTTTTCTCCCTCTGAGCACTGATCGATGTGCGGCCACAAGATTCGGAGACAGCTGTTTCAAAACAAACATTCCCAGCAGGGAAGAATGAGACAGGATGGATCGCTGCAACGCTACTAATGGCGGCATTTCTGTTTACACTGACGGCTCGAAGCTAGGCGGCAGAGTTGGAGGAGGCGTTTATTCAAGGGATCTGGAACTTCAGCTCTCCTTCAGACTACCTGATCACTGCAGCGTCTTCCAGGCTGAAGTCTCAGCAATCTTGGATGCCGCGATTTGGATAAGTAACGCGCTATCGGCGAGGACATCGTTATTTTCAGCGACAGCCAGACGGCCATCAAAGCTCTTGGCTCTTATTCGTTCAACTCTGAACTGACGCTCAGCTGTCGTCGATCTCTTCAAGAGGTGGCCCAACGGAACCCCGTGAACCTCACATGGGTCCCGGGACACAGGGACATTGAGGGAAACTGTAAGGCAGACGAACTTACCAGGCAGAGTACGACGAAGCAGGTACCTGCGGGATAAAGAGCGTTTAGGTATGCCGTTTGCCACAAGGCTAGGTGTGCCCTACCGATGATGCTGTAGGAGCTGCAAAGAAGATGAGGAAGAGGATACGGTGAAGCACCTCATCTGCAACTGCCCGGCTTTAAGCGGGGCGAGAACGCGCTTTTGGGGAGGCCGGGTCCCGGGACTGACTTTCCTTGTGTTGGTGGTATCACAACGGGCCTTTCAAAACTGGCCTAAGTGTGCCTCTGCGGCAGCCACTTGGACCTAACCTAACCTAATCGAAGGATTTTCACCATTGTTTGGTATGTTTCTTTCATATCAGTGGCATATGCTAAGGGAACAGATGGTAGCTGATTGTTGCTGTGCATCAATACCGCTTTCAAGCCAATGATATTAGTGAATTGGGAATTAATTTTGAATTACACTTACTCGATTTTTCTCTCACATCATGATTCAATTATTACCAGGTTAGCTCTTCCCTGACAGATATTGTCAATTGCGGCCATCTTGCTCCCCGAAAAATTGTCATTCATATTCTGGGTACCCTTTTAGAAAAATCATGTAAAAAAAATAGTTCTACTTTTCTAACTACTTTTTTTTAAATAGTAGTAGTTGAGGTTGGCTTTTGAAAAATTTAGGAATTTATCATTAATAACTCTCAATATTAATATATACTCAACAATTCAACCCTGACTTTAAAACTTTTCCTTCTGTGGTTCGAATATGTTATTTTCATTCTTAATCATCAGCCAAATGTGCATGAAAGAATTGGAGATAAATTTATTGGTAACTGGTTAAAGTTGGTTAGTAAAGTGGTAATACGATCCCTTTGGCAGACTTTTTCCGATAGTCTTTATGACCTGAAAAGCTTCCAAGGAACTTTTAGTAAAAAATTAGGTTAAGACTGATTTAAATGAGTCGATGTCCTATTCGATTTGGCTAGTCGGAGAAAAATTGAGGCTATACGAGTTCTTACTAGGCTATATGTTCAGGTGTGTGTTTTACAGCAATGGTTTGTCGTTTTTTTACCAAATATGTATGAGGTAAAGTCTGTGAAATCTAAACTAGCGATGATAGACCTCTAGAATTTAATATTAAGATCTATAATTTTTACAGTAATATTTTTTCACCTTTCTGAAAATATAATTTCAATTTATATCCTCCTTTTTCGATTTTTCTACTACCATTTCCTTGACGAAAGAAAAAAACATTCCTACTTTTTTTATTCGCAAACTAAACCCGTACACATTTTCATATTGGGAGTATCAATAATAAACGTCAAGGGAGAGCAAACCTTCTTGTAATTGAATCATGCTCTCACATACACAAAATAATAGATACTCACTTTTGCAAGAACCGTCAAGAAACAATCGCCAATCTTGCGGGCAATACTCGTGATCGAGTGCGGCGAACAATTTATCCACATCAACGCAATACACCAGATTATTGTTGGCATCATCAGTATCGAAAACTCGTTCAAACGATGTTAGTTCTTTATCCCGGCCAAGTGTAAATTTGAAGTCATTTTCTACCAAATTCCACTGCTTCAATCGAGAGGCCAACTTCTCTGCTTGCCTTATAGACAAATCCAAATCCCGCACAAGATCACAATAGTCCTGATAGGTCACAAAATGACGCTCCGTTCCTCTTGCCCCAATTGGAAAATACAGTTGGTCAATTCGCTTGTTTGAAAATTGAGGGTTGGATTCAGAAACACTTACTGGTTTTCTGTCCACAGTCGCCTCATCCGCTTTTTCTCTCAGGATTGGTTTTGAAACAGACAGTACATCAGCATTTTTATGCATTGACGAGATTTATAGCGGTAACCATCGATACTTGTTTGGCAGAAGTAGCAATCATTGGGCTTGTGATATATTTATATAGCCACAAATGTTAAACCCTGGTCATTATGTGTACCGGATTTCCATTTTTTGAGGTGCATAGAGCACGTCAAACATACAACCTCGGGTTCAAACCAAGCGCTTTCCTCGTAGGAGCATTTGAAAAAAAGGTTGAACGCTTCAATCACTGCCATATTTGTCTATCGACAAATAAACCGCAGGCATAACAATGTAATGACTTATATTCAAACCTAGAACGTATTAGGGTAAGAATATCTGAAGCGGATCACTTAAAATTATAAAAATTCAATTTTAATCAATACTGGTATTTTCGAGTAGCTACTGGCAATACAAACACATGTCTATCCTTACTTTTTTTTTTAATGTTTATCCTGTTTAATCGCCAACTGAAATTGTTTGTCCTTTTTGTTTCAAAATTGAATAACTCGGGATATACTGAACCGATTTTGATAATTGAAAGACCAATTTCTTCGTCTTTAAAAACCCTACCAGACTACATTTTTTATTTTAAAAAAATTTTATTTTGATTGTATATATTTTTAAACTTTTTGCGAAAACCGTGCAAAAAAAAATGAGGCAATGAATCTTTTTGCACACAAAAGAAGCAACATATGTAAAAATATGTTCGCTAAGATATTCCGTTGAGAAAAAAAATGGCCCGGCCCTATGAACACCAGATATTTTAATTTGAACACCTCTTCATCTAAATAAAAAAAAAAATATATCATTTTTGAATTAATTTATTGAACAAGATTTAGAGTAGTGAAACACTTAACAGTGAACTCAACACCTAGGAATGTGTTTTGGGGTATTTGAGGTTAAGTTAGATTTAATCTCTCACTGAAACTTACTTACCTCATACACACTTGTTTTTTAAATGAAAAGTAGCTTGGTATTTTGTTGTACCATTGATGTTATAAATTTAGCGGTTAAGTGTTCGGCCTTCTACACCAAGTCGTGGCGGTTCGATGCCCGGCAAAAGTAACATCAAAAATTATTTAGAAAAAGAATTTTTCTAAAACGGGGTCGCCCCTAACCTGTAGGTATATCGCCGCCATTAGTTTTTTTTTTTTTTTTTTTTTTCTCAATCTATTAAGTCGTGATATAAAAAATGCCGTTCTCGAGGGTGTGCTGCAATCCGTTAAAAAAAATCAGTCATTACGTGTACAAAAACCTTAAGTTAGTGAATGAAAATTGGAGTAGTGTATACCATAGTTTAACCGGTAAATATTTGTGCGACTCGTGCCGGCGATCAATTTTAAAAACTTACCGAAATAACGATTGTGCAACAAGTGAATCTACAGTAAACAGTGAAACCCCAAATCAAACCGAAGTGCAAAAGCCGTGTTTAAAAAATAAGCAAAGACGTTGTAGAAAAAAAGCGTATGAGGTGGAACAAACTTATTTCGTGGACGAAGTAAAAGTGGCTCTGTGTAAAGCTGCGACAAAAGCGGACAAATATAAAGTTTTAACAACCCTACCGTTAGATTGGAGTGTACGCAAAATTCAAAAAGTGTTTAATGTTTCTTGGCGAACAGCTTATCAAAGCAAAAAAATCTAAATTTCGTGTGGATATGGCGAAACGCGTAAAAAAAGGGGTGGACGACCGTTGTCTAGGGACACTGTCGAAAAAGTTAAAGAATTTTATACAAATGACCAACATAGCCGCGTTATGCCGGGACGGAAAGACTACATAAGTGTAAAATATAACAATACTCGTGAGCAGGTGCAGAAGCGGCTACTATTATATAACATAAAGGAACTGCACAAGAAGTTCATATTAAAATACCCAACAGTTAAAATAAGTCCCTCTGCTTTTACTAAACTTCGACCCCGCTGTTGTATCCCGGTAGGATCGAAAGGAACACACAACGTATGCGTTTGTCATATTCATCAGAATATGAAATTACGATTGTTTGGTTTACTTAACACACTAAACAAAAAAGGTGTCAATACGGAACTTAGAATTAGAGATATTTGTAAGCTCATGGTTTGTAATAACCCATCGTCCTTTTGCTTTTTATTGGAATGCCCAGAATGTCCTGGTGTCAAAGAAATTACAAATAAATTAAATAATATTTTTATGGAACACAAAATTGAAGAAATAACTTTTAACTCGTGGACAAAAACGGACCGGTAAGCATATCACAACAAATATCACCTTACACTTATACTAGATATAGTGATTACACTATTATTAAATTCACTATGCCAAGGAAGACATTAATTTGTATCTCACTTTGATTTACTTACAGGGGTGATTTATCAAAGTGCATTCAATCTCCAATCCAATTTATAAACGATATAAAAAAGGAGCTCCCAGTACTTGTAGAGCACGACTATATCGCAAAGTCACAGGCCGCGTTCTTTCAAAAAACAAAGGAATCGCTAAAATAGGGAGAGTTCGTTGTTTGTCTTGACTTTGCCGAAGATTATAGTTTTGTAATTCAAGACTCGGTTCAGGCAAACCATTGGTTAAATAAACAGGCAACACTGCATCCATATGTGATATATTATAGGGAGAATGGCAAAACCCAGCATCATAGTTTTGTTATAATATCTGAATGCAATAAGCACGATTCTGTGGCTGTTATCATTTTTAATCAAAAAATGATTCGTTTTTTAGCAGACATACACAGCATAGAGCATATAAAAAAGCTTATTTTTTTCTCGGATGGGTCAGCAGCTCAATACAAAAACAAATCAAATTTCATAAATATGGTATGTGTGCAGAGAGATACCGGTATACGGATGCATTGGAATTTCTTCGCGACAGCACATGGTAAGGGAGCTTGCGACGGAATAGGAGGGACGGTGAAAAGAAATGCTTACCGTGCAAGTTTGCAACGACCAGACCATTCGCAAATAACCACGGCACTCGATTTATTCGAATGGGCCCAGCAACTTTTTAAAAATGTAAGTTTCGACTTTTGCACGCTAGCTGAATTCGAAATTGAAGCTGATCGGTTGAAAGCTAGATTTTCGAATGCTCTTTCGATTCCAAAAACAAGAAAATATCACTCGTTCGAACCAGCAGATGACGTTAAATATATTACATGCAAACTCATTTCTAGCTCGGAAAACAGTATATTATGCAGGATCGAGAAATAATTGTGATTGTCGCTAATATCCACACTAGTTCATAAGCTTTTTATAAAATACCACACACTTTCAACTTAAAATACCCCAAAACACATTCCTAGGTGTTGAGTTCACTGTTAAGTGTTTCACTACTCTAAATCTTGTTCAATAAATTAATTCAAAAAATGATATATTTTTTTTTTATTTAGAGGAAGAGGTGTTCAAATTAAAATATCTGGTGTTCATAGGGCCGGGCCATTTTTTTTCTCAACGGAATATCTTAGCGAACATATTTTTACATATGTTGCTTCTTTTGTGTGCAAAAAGATTCATTGCCTCATTTTTTTTGCACGGTTTTCGCAAAAAGTTTAAAAATATATACAATCAAAATAAAATTTTTTTTAAATAAAAAATGTAGTCTGGTAGGGTTTTTAAAGACGAAGAAATTGGTCTTTCAATTATCAAAATCGGTTCAGTATATCCCGAGTTATTCAATTTTGAAACAAAAAGGACACAAAATTTCAGTTGGCGATTAAACAGGACAAACATTAAAAAAAAAAAGTAAGGTTTGTATTGCCAGTAGCTACTCGAAAATACCAGTATTGATTAAAATTGAATTTTTATAATTTTAAGTGGTCCGTTTCAGATATTCTTACCCATTACTCTTTACTAGATAAACAATGTCTGCTACGTCGCTTACCTTGCCTTTACACAAGTTAAGCTAGTCCTGTTGCTTATTAAATGTTCGCAGAGATTTTTCCAACACAAGAAAAAATATGAAAATTCACAAAACGTTTATTTAATTCACGTATATTTTACGAACTGACCAATAATATTTTTCAAAATTTTAATTCAAATGACCGATAGTCCAAGCCAATATAACTAAGTAAATGTTATATGTTGATACAAAGTAGAAAATAAGAAAAGTAGTTTTTTAACATTATGTATTACTTAAGTGAAACACTTAACTCTTTATTTTACTTAAAAACTTAATTTATTTAAACTTTAAACTTAAGAATTGGCTTTGTATCTGCTTAACCTTTAAAGTTCTGTTTAGGGCAACTTTACCTTTGGCATCAATGGAATCACTTGTTGCTGTTGTTGTGCTGAAAAGGTCGCTATCATGAGGTGGTATCATGTAGTTTTACCGCTGGCCAGTCGACCGGTCGACCAAGCATGTCAACCATACGTTGCTATGCAGTGGGTGGTAAAAAGGTTGAAACTCTTGTTTTCGAAAAAACGTTGTAACTTCGTCAATTTTTAACATTTTTCAATAAATAAAGTCTGGTTTTACTCAGAATGAATAGTAGAACAATAATAGTTGTTTTAACTAAAGCATGTTTTTCGAATTGTACCAAAAAAATGGCGTCAAACTCGAAAAAACGACAAAAATTTTACGAAAATTTCAGATTTAGGTGCAAAAATTTCTTCTTATACCTTATAAAATAACAAGCTGCTGTTTATATATTAAGAATACCATTATTTAACTTTACAAAACCGTTGGAAAAATTAAAATCGGTTCAAAAATAGCCCCTCTAGGAATTTTTATGTGCCGACAAATATGAGAAAACGGTTTTTTAGCGATAAAAATTTTTTTGAGGGTACAGGCGATTTTCCAAATACCGTTTCGTGTTACACTCGACTAGATAAACAATCTTAGCTAGGTCGCTTGATGAGTGTCTTTTTTTTATACCTTTCATGAACATGAAATGGTATTATAACTTTGGTCCGATGTTTGTAAGTATGAGAAGAAGAAGAGATAGACCCACTAATAAGTATACCGTTATGATCGGGACGATGAGTTGATTCGATTTAGCCATGTCCGTCTGTCCGTCCGTCTGTTTGTACGCAAACTAGTCCCTCAATTTTAGAGATATCTCGATGTAATTTGGTAGGGAGGCTTTATTTTATATGAGAATAATCATTCGTCGGAACCAGCAAGATCGGACCAAAACTACTCATAGCTCCCATACAATCAATTGTTCCGATAAATGGATTTCGGGCTGTAACTTCTGTAATTAAAGAGCTAGTTACGTGAAATTTTGTAGGTAGTGATGTTTTCATATGTGAAATATCGATGTTGAAAATCATTGAGATGGGATAAATATTTCATATAGCTCCCATACAATCGATTGTTTCGATAAACGGATTTCGGGTTATAACTCCTGTAATTATAAAGCTAGGAACGTGAAAATTTGTAAGTATTGCTATTTTTATATGTGAAATATCGATGTTGAAAATAATTGAGATCAGATAAATATTTCACATAGCCCCCCATACAATCGATTGTTCCGTTCCGATAAACGGATTTTGGGCTATAACTCCTATAATTATATATGTAGGGTCGTGAAATTTCGTAACTATTGCTCTGTTAGAAAGTGGAATGTCGATGTTAAAAATCAATGAGATTGGACCAATAAAACACATCGCCCCCATATAATCGATAGTTCCGACAATTTCGGTATGAGCTAAAGTTAAATTCACACAGGCTGTACAGGCTGTAGCTTTCCTTACTTGTTTTTTTGTAACACTGTGTTATCTGAGACTCAAAAAGAAATCTATTGAAACGAAATAATTATTTTTGATTTTTTTCAATATTTGTTATAAATTAAAGTGTATTTAGAACAAGTAAATATGTAGTGTCCGACCGAAACTGGAATTTTAGGCCGAAGCCGTAGCCGAATATTCGGCATAATCCTATATTTGGCCGAAAACCGAAGCCGAATACCAAAATAAGAAAAGAGATTTTTATTTTATTTCAATTCATTATTTTTGTTTCTTGAATAAACAAAACACCTTACAAAAATACATACCTATATACGTAATTGTAAACATAAATAAAAAAATTCAGTCTTTATGTTAATAGCATTTTAACAATGTATAAAAAAAGTATAAAAAAAATATGTTGCATTTTCTAGAGATACACTAAGAAAAAACAGCTGACTATAGTCTGAACGCAAGTAATCGAAAGTGATGACACTTTAAAGTTAAAAAAGTATTTTTAAAGTAGTAGCATTAGAGGAAGTAGTAGTAGAAAAACATACTAATGCACATTTCTCATATAATCGTAGGAAAACGAAACCCTTTTCAGACTTGTTGTTATCAATCGTATGTGTGTTTGTACATATATAATTCTCTTCCTGCGTTCTTCGCCCCACATACCTGCACTTGAACGTCCCTAACCCTGCACCTAAATGTGCAAAGCTCGCCCGTATGTGCAAAATACTCATACAATCACATCTCTTATTCGGCCTCGATTATTCGGCCTTTCAAGGCCGAAGCCGAATAAAAATTACTAGCCGAATAGGCCGAATAACGAAACTTGGCCGAATATTCGGTCGGACACTATAAATATGTAACCCTACACTACCCTCGTTGCAAACTACCAGGTTAGTTGTTAAAAGGTAGTCAGACTCGCCCCTGGCATTGATATCGGAACTTCCCCCATGGGCTTGATGAGCATTAGCGCCGCTGCTATAATAAGATGACCCGTACAAAAATTTGACACCAGATCTCTCACCTCCCTTTGTGATGGAGGTTCTTCGGCGTCGTAGGACATATAGACCGATGCCATCGTCAGGCTGGTGCCGCCGAAAGTTATACTGGCAGCGGTAATATCACAACGGGCCTTTCAAAACTGGCCTAAGTGTGCCTCTGCGGCAGCCACTTGGACCTAACCTAACCTAATCGAAGGATTTTCACCATTGTTTGGTATGTTTCTTTCATATCAGTGGCATATGCTAAGGGAACAGATGGTAGCTGATTGTTGTTGTGCATCAATACCGCTTTCAAGCCTATGATATTAGTGGATTGGGAATTAATTTTCGAATTACACTTACTCGATTTTTCTCTCACATCATGATTCAATTATTACCAGTGTTGTTCCAACACTTGGCGGCCCGTAGAAAAAGACAATATTCGAGTCCCTTTATTCGGTTTATAAGCAATGAGCTGAAATCTTTATTAAATTAATTTAATTAATTACAAATACAATTTAATTTCAATTGTACAATGTGTCTTACATTTTGCTTTACCTACGGCGCTTGTGTGTTCTTGGACAATCGTAAAATTATGAGCGCGGTTTTACATTTGGTTTGACCTTTGCAGTTAGCGAAGGTGGAGAATGAGAAACTAGCAAAGAACAGAAAGGCGACGGGTTGCCAACGTAAATATCGCAACATACCCCCTCTCGTAAATTGCGTACGTCTTCTCGTACGAAGTTTACCAATTTAGCCGTGGCTCGTCAGGTCCAGCTTCGCTAACTTAACAACCGGTCGGGTGCACATACCGCTCGCTGTTCTAACCACCGCACTACGCGCCTGTCCGTCTTTTCCGCGGTGAAGATCCACTACTACGCCCTTCGGCCATGAATTTCTTTTGGCATTATCGTCAACGATGAGTACTACGTCGTTTATTTCTATTGGTCGAATCGGTGGTTGGAACCATTTCGCGCGCCTGGTAAGGTACGGAAGGTATTCGCGTACCCAACGCTTCCAGAACTGGTTGGCTAACTGATTTGAGATTCGAAAGTATTGGCGAAGCGCTGACCCACTATTAGCCTCACAGCCAGATTCCCGGAGGCCACTTGAATTACCTAGCAGGAAGTGGTTGGGAGTGAGTGCCTCGTCACAAACGGTATCGAGTGGTACGTACGTTAGGGGCCTCGAGTTAAGAATGTTTTCGACGTCTGCTAGAGTAGCCCTTCGAACTTCTTCACGTAGTGTTGTGTCTCGTGTGATATCCATTAAAATTGATTTCGTTGATCGAATCATTCGCTCCCAAGCGCCGCCCATGTGCGGAGCAGCCGGCGGAATAAAAGACCACTCTATTCGGGGGTAATGCCTCTCCAAATCGCCAGCCGATATCTTTTCAATTTCGCTGACAAGAGCTCTGCTTGCGCCGCGGAAATTCGTGCCATTGTCCGACGCAATACGTCGCGGTACTCCTCTGCGGCACACAAACTGCTTCAGAACCAGGAGAAATGACTCCGTAGACAACGACGCTGCTATTTCTATGTGAACCGCTCGAGTGGTCAAACATGTAAACAGGGCGCCCCAACGCTTTTCTCGGCGACGTCCGACGGTGATATCCATGGGGCCAAAGTAATCTACCCCTGTGAAAGTGAATGGCCTCGTAAATGATGATAGGCGCTCTTGTGGCAGGTTTCCCATTTGAGGCGGTTGGGGTTTCGCTTTGCGGTTGCGACACATCTGACATCGCTTAGCGCAGTCCTTTACAATTGTACGTAGTGCGGCTACGCAGAACCGCTGACGCATCTCGTTAACAATGATCTCATTATGGTGGTGGTGAAATTTCCTATGATAAAAATCAACTATCAGATTAGTTACTCTGTGGTTTCTAGGCAGAATTATTGGCCGTTTTACGTCGCTTGTCACGCCATCTACGAGATCAATTCGTCCTTTTACCCGAAGGATCCCGATCTCGTCCAGATACGGTGACCACTTATAGATTCCAGATCGAGGCTCAACGCGTCGTCCGTTTTTCAAATCATCTATCTCCTCTTTAAATACTTCTTCTTGGCACTTCGATATTAGGATTAGCTCTGCTGCATTCATATCGTGTAGTTCGAATAGCGGTTGCAGCGACTTCGGTATGTTCTTGAAAACCTTTCGCAGGAAACGCAAGACGAATATTTCTGTGAGAGTAAGTTTCTCCCAAATACTAAACCTATTTACATCTGCTGCCAATACTGACAGTGTGGATAACGGTGGAGTTTCGGTGCTTATGTGATGCAATTCTACGTTTTCTTCTGTAGTATTGCCAGCTAAAACGGTCACTGGCCAGTCAGGCTCGGGTTTAGTTAGAAACTCTGGCCCTCTAAACCAACGTTTATTGTCGTCAAACTGACGGTCCTCGTTCCATTTCGTACCCTCATCGGCGATGTTGTCAGTAGAGGGAAGGCACCTCCACTCCTTAGCACAAGAGCTCTCAAGAATTTCGCCGATGCGTAACGCAACGAATTGATGATATTTTCTTGCGTCTGATCGTACCCAATATACAACATTTTTTGAATCTGTCCAAAAGTATCTACGCTCACCTGAACGGAAAGTTGTTCGCATATAAAATTTGCTAGCCTCACGCCAAGTACTGCTGCTAATAACTCTAGCCTGGGAATGGAGAGAGGCTTCAGTGGCGCCACCCGCGTCTTCGAAGCCAATAGAGAACAGCTTACCTCGTTACTTACTTCAGCGCGTAAGTACGCAACGGCAGCGTAAGCATTCATGCTCGCATCCACGAAAATATGCACCTGGTTACATTTACTATAGCTGGCAAGTGTGTAGCAGCGGGGAACTCGGATGTTGTTTATCGAAGAAATCCGTTGCATCCATTTAAACCACCGTCTCCGCTCGCTTTCCCCGATAGCTTCGTCCCAATTGACACCAGAACGCCAAATATCTTGAAGAATTATTTTTGCTTGTATGACAGCGTACCCCAGTAGTCCCAAAGGATCGAAGATTTTCATAATAGCGCGCAGAACCTGTCGCTTCGACGGAAGTGTTGATATATCAAAGGCGTCTTGCGGAAAATTTTGCACGAACGTAAGTTCGTCCGACGCTGGAAGCCACCACATTCCTAAAACCTTTTCGATACTAGTTTCGGGCTCCTCAAAACATCTGGCTACCTGGGCGCTACTCGCGGAAAGTGCATCCAGTATACGCTTAGAATTTGATACCCAGTTTCGCATTACAAACCCACCTTCTTTATGAATCCAGCGGACATCGATAGCCATTCGTGTTAGCTCCTCCTCAGTATTTGCGCTTTGAAGCCAGTCGTCGACGAATGTGTTGTCAATAATCGCCTTAACAGCTATGGTATGAGTCTCTGTAAACCGATCGGCATTACGATTCTTCACGTAGTTTGCCAGGGAGGGTGAGCATGAAGCGCCAAATGTCATCACACACATGGCATATACATCCGGCTGACGATTGGGATCCCCATTACGCCATAAGAACTTCTGCGAGACGTGGTCCCTTTTGGCCACCCTGACCTGGTGAAACATTTCACATATGTCTCCGCAAATCGCCACGGGTTTCTCTCTAAAACGGAGGAGAATGCCCATCATTGATTTCAAATAGTCAGGTCCCTTTAATAGCATGCTGTTCAAAGACGTATCTCCGACCTTAGCAGCAGCGTCCCATACCAACCTGGTTTTGTTCTTGTTGGCGTTGAACACTGTAAATATGGGAAGGTACCAAGATCTACCACCTGTCGATATTTCATGTGCTTCTAATTTGCGTATATAGCCTTTCTTATTGTAGTCGTAAATTTTATCTACTATGAATTTGTGGAGTTGAGGGTCACGTTTCATCTTCGCCTCCAAACACGCTAGTCGGCGGCGTGCCATTGGAAGAGAATCAGGTAGCTCAACGACGTCTTGCTTCCATAGCAATCCAGTTTCCCATCTTTTTTCCGATGGCAGAAACTTGGTAAGTTTTTCCATAAGTTGTAAGGACCGATTATCTTCTTTGGACCTGAGTTGTTTGCATGGGGCGTAGACTCCGGTAGAGTCGAGGGCGAAGTATGCTTTCATCTGTTCGTCCATACGTTCACTGCTAGTGGGATCACAGCTGCAAATATGAAGCAGTCGCGGTGCCGTATCGTGGCCGGATTGACTGCGTCCGAAAACTGTCCACCCCAATCGGCATTTAGCAGCAATAAGATTGGAGCCGCTGTGCTCCTTGATTTCAATTGGAACGCCAAGTTTTGCGTTATCGACCCCGATAAGTATTCGTGCCCTGACGGCGTGATAGGGTACTATAGGGAGGCCTTGGAGGTGGTCGTGTTTCTCTAACGTAGCGTCGTCTAAAGTTTGAATTGGCAGACCCAAGCATGCTATAGTTCGAACACCACGTAGGGCGAAGCGCGGTGCCCCAGGCTGCATCGATGCAATGTCGAAACCTACGAATTTTGAGTTTTTCTCGCTTTGCGTAATTTCGCTAGTCCAACGCAGGCATAACTCTTCGGACGGTCCGTCCAAATTAAGTTCATCCGCAAGTTCGCTTTCAATTAAAGTGCAAGAGGCACCTTCATCAATTAGTGCATATGTTTGTATAGATTTGAATGCGCTATGAATAGTGACAGCGACATACCTAAACAGAGTTCTTGTTTGTTCCTTTGTGGAACTTGGGTGTCGATCGTGATACAACGCAACTTGCCCTTGAATAGCGCTGCCATTTACAGATGTGGGTGTATGCAGGAGAGGGTGGTGTGCCATCTGGCAGCCATCGACCCCACACCTGTTTCTTAAATGGCATCGGCGAACGTAGTGGGCGTTAAAGCAGCGTAGACAGAGTTTATTTTCGCGTATGAACTTCCATCGTTCGTTTTGTGAGAGTGCAGTGAATTCGGTACACTCCGAAAGCTTATGATTGGACCTACACTTTGGGCATACAAATACCTTAGCTCTTACCTCTTCCCTTTTATCGACGACGTCGTGAACTAGAATTCTGGCTTTCTGGGTATTGCGGCTGCCTCTTTTAACCTCATTGTTTTCACTTGTGCTTGTGGGTGTCTGACATGTCGTTACTTGACTCGCGCACATAGCCAATCTAAAAAGCCATTCGTCAAACATGGCAATGTCAACACGAGGTAGTGATAAACGATAACTGCCCCAGTTCAGCCTCTGGTCGCTTGGCAATTTAGATACCAGATCGTTTAGGAGTACAGGGTCATTTAAGTAATCAGCGAGGCCTACTGCCTGCATTGTAGCGCGATAGTTTTGCACAGCGAGTGAAAAGCCTACTAAGGTTTCCAATTTATCCCCTTTTACGGCCGGTTCTTGCCTTAATTTAGACTGCATAGATTGGTGAATGACATCTGGCCTACCATAAAGCATCCTTAATGTATTGATTGCCAGACCTACTGTCGACGGCATCATTAACCTACCGCGCACTGCTTCGAGGGCTGGTCCCTTTAAACACTTTTGCAATCTGATCAAGTTTTCCTGATCGGTAAACCCACATCGCTCTGTAGACTGCTCGTAATTTGTTATAAATAAAGGCCAGTCCTCAGGTTTGCCGGAAAAAATGGGCAAATCTTTAGAAATTACATGGCGGCTCGAAATCTGCATTGGAGTTAAACTAATGTCTGATGCGTTACGCTGACTAAAAAATGCATAAGGGTCATACATTTGAGTATGCATTGTATTTGGTTGCATAAAGACAGAAGTATTCGGCTGAACGTATGCCGAAGTATTTGGCGGTGGAGCCATAGCACTTTGTATAGGTGCCTGTGAATAAAATGGTTGAAATGAATTGCCGAACATTGAATAAGGCAACGTGCTAAAATTCATTGCGCTAGAAGTGAGGTTAGGTATGGCACCACCTGTGTTGAGTGGCATGTACGCTCTATTACGTGCATTGGAAGCTGCCGGTGGGAAAGGTAGTGCGGTGGAAGAATACGGTGGTACATACCCTGGTTGTGTTCCATATACTGACGTTATTATAGAAGCGTTGTTCATTACCGGGATTGTAAAGATTGAGGATTGTGCAACGGGCGTTGATGCGTGACAATGTGGCTCATTTGAGACAGCGGCCGGTGATGTTATACCTGTTGCTGCGTCGGTACCTGCTATGTCAGCCTCACCAATGCTAGTCGCCGGTAGGACTCCATTGCTATCCTCAACTAGTATGTGCGTTAGCTCGGAATTCTCCATGTGATAATTCGCCACAAAATATTTCAGAATGTTGTTCCAACACTTGGCGGCCCGTAGAAAAAGACAATATTCGAGTCCCTTTATTCGGTTTATAAGCAATGAGCTGAAATCTTTATTAAATTAATTTAATTAATTACAAATACAATTTAATTTCAATTGTACAATGTGTCTTACATTTTGCTTTACCTACGGCGCTTGTGTGTTCTTGGACAATCGTAAAATTATGAGCGCGGTTTTACATTTGGTTTGACCTTTGCAGTTAGCGAAGGTGGAGAATGAGAAACTAGCAAAGAACAGAAAGGCGACGGGTTGCCAACGTAAATATCGCAACAACCAGGTTAGCTCTTCCCTGACAGATATTGTCAATTGCGGCCATCTTGCTCCCCGAAAAATTGTCATTCATATTCTGGGTACCCTTTTAGAAAAATCATGTAAAAAAAGTAGTTCTACTTTTCTAACAACTTTTTTAAAATAGTAGTAGTTGAGGTTGGCTTTTGGAAAATTTAGGAATTTATCATTAATAACTCTCAATATTAATATATACTCAACAATTCAACCCTGACTTTAAAACTTTTCCTTCTGTGGTTCGAGTATGTTATTTTCATTCTTAATCATCAGCCAAGTATGCATGAAAGAATTGGAGATAAATTTATTGGAACTGGTTAAAGTTGGTTAGTAAAGTGTAAAGTGGTAATACTATCCCTTTGGCAGACTTTTTCCGATAGTCTTTATGACCTGAAAAGCTTCCAAGGAACTTTTAGTAAAAAATTAGGTTAAGACTGATTTAAATGAGTCGATGTCCTATTCGATTTGGCTAGTCGGAGAAAAATTGAGGCTATACGAGTTCTTACTAGGCTATATGTTCAGGTAAATGGTGTTTTACAGCAATAGTTTGTCGTTTTTTTACCAAATATGTATGAGGTAAAGTCTGTGAAATCTAAACTAGCGATGATAGACCTCTAGAATTTAATATTAAGATCTATAATTTTTACAGTAATATTTTTTCACCTTTCTGAAAAATAAAATCAATATATGTTTTGAAAAAATAGGAAATTTTTTTTTGGCCTAGTCTAATGTGTTAGTTTACTTTGCAATTTTTTATTTTCATTACAATTTATATCCTCCTTTTTAGATTTTTCTACTACCATTTCCTTGACGAAAAAAAAAACATTCCTACTTTTTTTATTCGCAAACTAAACCCGTACACATTTTCATATTGGGAGTATCAATAATAAACGTCAAGGGGAGAGCAAACCTTCTTGTAATTGAATCATGCTCTCACATACACAAAATACTAGATATTCACTTTTGCAAGAACCGTCAAGAAACAATCGCTAATCTTGCGGGCAATGCTCGTGATCGAGTGCGGCGAACAATTTATCCACATCAACGCAATACACCAGATTATTGTTGGTATCATCAGTATCGAAAACTTGTTCATACGATGTTAGTTCTTTATCCCGGCCAAGTGTAAATTTGAAGTCATTTTCTACCAAATTCCACTGCTTCAAACGAGAGGCCAACTTCTCTGCTAGCCTTATAGACAAATCCAAATCCCGCACAAGATCACAATAGTCCTGATAGGCTCTTGCCCCAATTGGAAAATACAGTTGGTCAATTCGCTTGTTTGAAAATTGAGGGTTGGATTCAGAAACACTTACTGGTTTTCTGTCCACAGTCGCCTCATCCGCTTTTTCTCTCAGGATTGGTTTTGAAACAGACAGTACATCAGCATTTTTATGCATTGACGAGATTTATAGCGGTAACCATCGATACTTGTTTGGCAGAAGTAGCAATCATTGGGCTTGTGATATATTTATATAGCCACAAATGTTAAACCCTGGTCATTATGTGTACCGGATTTCCATTTTTTGAGGTGCATAGAGCACGTCAAACATACAACCTCGGGTTCAAACCAAGCGCTTTCCACTTAGGAGCATTTGAAAAAAAGGTTGAACGCTTCAATCACTGCCATATTTGTCTATCGACAAATAAACCGCAGGCATAACAATGTAATGACTTATATTCAAACCTAGAACGTATTACTCTTTACTAGATAAACAATGTCTGCTAGGTCGCTTACCTTGCCTTTACACAAGTTAAGCTAGTCCTGTTGCTTATTAAATGTTCGCAGAGATTTTTCCAACACAAGAAAAAATATGAAAATTCACAAAACGTTTATTTAATTCACGTATATTTTACTAAATTTTAATTCAAATGACCGATAGTCCAAGCCAATATAACTAAGTAAATGCTATATGTTGATACAAAGTAGAAAATAAGAAAAGTAGTTTTTTAACATTATGTATTACTTAAGTGAAACACTTAACTCTTTATTTTAGTTAAAAACTTAATTTATTTAAACTTTAAACTTAAGAATTGGCTTTGTAGCTGCTTAACCTTTAAAGTTCTGTTTAGGGCAACTTTACCTTTGGCATCAATGGAATCACTTGTTGCTGTTGTTGTGCTGAAAATGTCGCTATCATGAGGTGGTATCATGCAGTTTTACCGCTGGCCAGTCGACCGGTCGACCAAGCATGTCAACGATACGTTGCTATGCAGTGGGTGGTAAAAAGGTTGAAATTCTTGTTTTCGAAAAAACGTTGTAACTTCGTCAATTTTTAACATTTTTCAATAAATAAAGTCTAGTTTTACTCAGAATGAATAGTAGAACAATAATATTTGTTTTAACTAAAGCATGTTTTTCGAATTGTACCAAAAAAATGGCGTCAAACTCGAAAAAACGACAAAAATTTTACGAAAATTTCAGATTTAGGTGCAAAAATTTCTTCTTATACCTTATAAAATAACAAGCTGCTGTTTATATATTAAGAATACCATTATTTAACTTTACAAAACCGTTGGAAAAATTAAAATCGGTTCAAAAATAGCCCCTCTAGGAATTTTTATGTGCCGACAAATATGAGAAAACGGTTTTTTAGCGATAAAAAATTTTTGAGGGTACAGGCGATTTTTCAAATACCGTTTCGTGTTACACTCGACTAGATAAACAATCTTAGCTAGGTCGCTTGATGAGTGTCTTTTTTTTTATACCTTTCATGAACATGAAATGGTATTATAACTTTGGTCCGATGTTTGTAAGTATGAGAAGAAGAAGAGATAGACCCACTAATAAGTATACCGTTATGATCAGGACGATGAGTTGATTCGATTTAGCCATGTCCGTCTGTCCGTCCGTCTGTTTGTACGCAAACTAGTCCCTCAATTTTAGAGATATCTCGATGTAATTTGATAGGGAGGCGTTATTTTATATGAGAATAATCATTCGTCGGAACCAGCAAGATCGGGCCAAAACTACTCATAGCTCCCATACAATCAATTGTTCCGATAATTGGATTTCGGGCTGTAACTTCTGTAATTAAAGAGCTAGTAACGTGAAATTTTGTAGGTATTGATGTTTTCATATGTGAAATATCGATGTTGAAAATCATTGAGATGGGAAAAATATTTCATATAGCTCCAATACAATCGATTGTTCCGATAAACGGATTTTGGCCCATAACTTCTGTAATTGAAGAGCTAGTAACGTGAAATTTTGTAGGTATTGATGTTTTTATATGCGAAATATCGGTGTTGAAAATCATTGAGATGGGATAAATATTTCATATAGCTCCCATACAACCGATTGTTCCGATAAACGGATTTTGGGCTATAACTTCTGTAATTAAAGAGCTAGTAACGTGAAATTTTGTAGGTATTGATGTTTTCATATGTGAAATATCGATGTTGAAAATCATTGTGATGGGATAAATATTTCATATAGCTCCCATACAATCGATTGTTCCGATAAACGGATTTCGGGTTATAACTCCTGTAATTATAAAGCTAGGAATGTGAAAATTTGTAAGTATTGCTATTTTTATATGTGAAATATCGATGTTGAAAATAATTGAGATCAGATAAATATTTCACATAGCCCCCCATACAATCGATTGTTCCGATAAGCGGATTTTGGGCTATAACTCCTATAATTATATATGTAGGGTCGTGAAATTTCGTAACTATTGCTCTGTTAGAAAGTGGAATGTCGATGTTAAAAATCAATGAGATTGGACCAACAAAACACATCGCCCCCATATAATCGATAGTTCCGACAATTTCGGTATGAGCTAAAGTTTAAATTCACACAGGCTGTACTGGGGATCGAACAGTGAAAATCGTGACGCTTATTCATGAAAGGTATATAGCCTTCGGCACAGCCGAAGACAGCTTTCCTTACTTGTTTTTTTGTAACACTGTGTTATCTGAGACTCAAAAAGAAATCTATTGAAACGAAATAATTATTTTTGATTTTTTTTTCCATATTTGTTATAACAGTTATTACTCTGATTAAAGTGTATTTAGAACAAGTAAATATGTAGTGTCCGACCGAAACTGGAATTTTAGGCCGAAGCCGTAGCCGAATATTCGGCATAATCCTATATTCGGCCGAAAACCGAAGCCGAATACCAAAATAAGAAAAGAGATTTTTATTTTATTTCAATTCATTATTTTTGTTTCTTGAATAAACAAAACACCTTAGAAAAATACATACCTATATACGTAATTGTAAACATAAATAAAAAAATTCAGTCTTTATGCTAATAGCATTTTAACAATGTATAAAAAAATTATAAAAAAAATATGATGCATTTTCTAGAGATACACTAAGAAAAAACAGCTGACTACAGTCTGAACGCAAGTAATCGAAAGTGATGACACTTTAAAGTTAAAAAAGTATTTTTAAAGTAGTAGCATTACAGGAAGTAGTAGTAGAAAAACATACTAATGCACATTTCTCATATAATCGTAGGAAAACGAAACCCTTTTCAGAGTTGTTGTTATCAATCGTATGTGTGTTTGTACATATATAATTCTCTTCCTGCGTTCTTCGCCCCACATACCTGCACTTGAACGTCCCTAACCCTGCACCTAAATGTGCAAAGCTCGCCCGTATGTGCAAAATACTCATACAATCACATCTCTTATTCGGCCTCGATTATTCGGCCTTTCAATGCCGAAGCCGAATAAAAATTACTAGCCGAATAGGCCGAATGACGAAACTTGGCCGAATATTCGGTCGGACACTGTAAATATGTAACCCTACACTACCCACATTGCAAACTACCAGGTTAGTTGTTAATAGGTAGTCAGACTCGCCCCTGGCATTGATATCGGAGCTTCCCCCATTGGACGTGATGAGCATTAGCGCCGCTGCTATAATAAGATGACCCGAACAAAAATTTGACACCAGATCTCTCACCTCCCTTTGTGATGGAGGTTCTTCGGCGTCGTAGGACATATAGACCGATGCCATCGTCAGGCTGGTGCCGCCGAAAGTTAAACTGGCAGCGGTAATATCACAACGGGCCTTTCAAAACTGGCCTAAGTGTGCCTCTGCGGCAGCCACTTGGACCTAATCTAACCTAATCGAAGGATTTTCACCATTGTTTGGTATGTTTCTTTCATATAAGTGGCATATGCTAAGGGAACAGATGGTAGCTGATTGTTGTTGTGCATCAATACCGCTTTCAAGCCTATGATATTAGTGAATTGGGAATTAATTTTCGAATTACACTTACTCGATTTTTCTCTCACATCATGATTCAATTATTACCAGGTTAGCTCTTCCCTGACAGATATTGTCAATTGCGGCCATCTTGCTCCTCGAAAAATTGTCATTCATATTCTGGGTACCCTTTTAGAAAAATCATGTAAAAAAAGTAGTTCTACTTTTCTAACTACTTTTTTTAAAATAGTAGTAGTTGAGGTTGGCTTTTGGAAAATTTAGGAATTTATCATTAATAACTCTCAGTATTAATATATACCCAACAATTCAACCCTGACTTTAAAACTTTTCCTTCTGTGGTTCGAGTATGTTATTTTCATTCTTAATCATCAGCCAAGTGTGCATGAAAGAATTGGAGATAAATTTATTGGAACTGGTTAAAGTTGGTTAGTAAAGTGGTAATACTATCCCTTTGGTAGACTTTTTCCGATAGTCTTTATGACCTGAAAAGCTTCCAAGGAACTTTTTAGTAAAAAATTAGGTTAAGACTGATTTAAATGAGTCGATGTCCTATTCGATTTGGCTAGTCGGAGAAAAATTGAGGCTATACGAGTTCTTACTAGGCTATGTATATGTTCAGGTAAATGGTGTTTACAGCAATAGTTTGTCGTTTTTTTACCAAATATGTAAGTTAACACCAGCTAAGTTGTAACCCAAGCTGACACCAAAACTATAGCACCAAGTCAGCAATAAGGGTAGTAAACAATTATTGAGAATTAGCCAGACGCGCACTCAGCAAAATCAGCAATAACATCCGCCATGCGCCGATTAAATTAACCCAGCGGCCTAAATATTTGGCAACAACATCCGGCATGCGCCGATCCAAGCACCAATCAACAAACCGCTGACACAGGTAGACTTAGGGTATAATTAAGAGAGGAAAAGTAGAATTAAGTTAGTATTAACATTTATATGAAGCAATAAAGGTCTTACGACCAAAAAAAATCTTTTTTTCCGTCTTGTGCAAAGCAAGCCGGTAATTTGTATGAGGTAAAGTCTGTGAAATCTAAACTAGCGATGATAGACCTCTATAATTTAATATATCTATAATTTTTACAGTAATATTTTTTCACCTTTTGTTACGTAACTGCCTGGTGCGGGAGAGGAGGAGTAGCGAGTCGGCATGGTTGTAGCCCGGCTGAGGCTCGTCGGCATTGGGGCGCAGTTCTTGCCACTTCTCCTTCCCAACAGTTGCGAAGCAAAATTAGGGTTCATGCCTGAGAAAGATATCAAACAAAAGAAAAAAAGACAAAAGCGGGAGAAAACCTGTCCGAGTCAGGTGGAGCCTTCCCACCCCTCCTGTTCACGAGATGTGAACAGCCTTTGGACTCTACTATGGCTCCGCTTCCCGAGTAGAGTCCCCTTAAACCTGACTAAAGTCCGTCTTTTAGTACTTACGTTTATCCCATCTTTTCCCAACTACCCCAACTTACCATCAGTTGCCACAAGGGCAACACCTGCACCAACAACTGTATTTCTTTAGCCAGACATATTATAAGCTAATCCGCACAGACAAACTCAACCCATGAACTTCAAAGAAAGTTTTCTCCAACTTTTTCAAAGAAAAATGATTAACAATTTTTATTCCTATACTTAATTCAAAAATATTGCAAAACGCCTTACACTAGTTAAAAATTCAAAATAATTACAGTTACTTATTTTCTAACTATAATAACTAAGTTAAGTCTAAATTTTCCTTGAAATAAAATTCGAACAAAAATTTCTAAAATTTACACCAGCCTAATGCCTCATTAACTTTATGCACAAACACCTCTATAAATATATGCAAATATGTATGAAAAAAACTATGAAAGGAAAAAATGCAAGTACCACAGATAATATGTATATATGTATGTATGTGCATTCAATCTCCCACTAAATTGCAAGACAAAATCATAAGTAAAAAAAATATGTATGTATGTGTAAAAAAATCAACTCTAAACTTTGAACAAAAAAACCGATATCAATAGTACGGGGAATTCATAAAAATGTATAAGAGTGCGTTTTTCACAAAAAAAACCTCAATGCATATATACGTATGTACAGTGTGTGAGTGTTTAATGTTGTTTTTTTTTTTTTGTAACAAAATAACTCACCTTACTCAGCAGCCAGAATTTGGTACCAAAATCGACGAGCTGAAAGAAAAGGTAAAAGAAAAAAACAAACAACATAGGCTATTCAAACGACAGTGGTTCTGTTATAGGGCTTTGACCGCTTGACCGTGGTCAAGGCTAATTTCTAAGAACTATTGTCTTTGAAGTTTTAGTTTTACAACGTGGTTCGGTGCATATGCATTGATTTGTGCTTATGCAAAAAAATTTTTCGTAACCGAAAATAATCTCCTCGCGTCGAATAAAAAAACTATTTTTTTGTCCAGAAGACAAAAATTAAAAAATTGCAAATCGAGGAGTCGGGTAAAAAGTATGAAATTGTGAAAGTGAAGTGAAAGTGTAGTGAAAGTGTAGTGAAAGTGTATTGAGAAAAAAGTCTGATAAAAAAGAACACAACTGCAAACGAAATTATAAGTCAAAGAGAAGGAAAAAAAAGCAAAAGATAAAGAAATAAAAAAAAATATTAAAAAAAATTTAATTGAAAGTGAAATAAAAAAACCTAATCAAAACATTAAGAAAATTTGAATAGCCTAAATTGGCAATAAAGATTGAAAAAAAAAACACAAGAGCAAAAAAAATCAAAGATAAAAAAAATTTAAAGGTGAAAAGTGAAAGTCAAAAAAAATCGAATCGAAAGAAAAGCACTTAATGAAAAAAGTTATAAGTTGTAAATAAAAAAAATGGAAAGGTAATGAATAAAAAAATATAAAAAAAAGCGTTTATAAAAATTTTTTTTTTTAAAAGTGTAGAACAAAACGAAAGGAGACTAAGGTTCAATTTTGCAAGCGTGAGTAAGTAGGAAGAAATTTATATCTAAGTGTATAAAAAAAACTAAAGGTAAGAAAAAATTCAATAAATCTCAACAAAAACTTAAATTAATCAAATTAATAAACTTATTATAATAAATAATTAAAATTAGAAACTCATTAAATTCAAAAAAAAATATTCAAGAAAATAAAAACTTAAAATTTCCAAAAAATTATGTTGGGTGGTGCACCCTAATAAATTTTAATAAACGTGTGTGTGATGATGGTGGTGTACAAATTAAAAAGATCGTTGATGAGCTGCTCTTCTCGCTCTTCTGTGTGATTGTGTTAGTGTTGTGTTTTGTGCTGCCTTGTATATGTGTAGTGTAGATAAAAGGTAGATAACTAAATGTTGAGGAGTAAATGTTGGTGGAGAAAATGTTGCTGTGAAATGCTGCCGTCGTCGTTGGTTGCGCCACTTAGTGTTTCCTAACACTTTGAAGGTTGCTGTGGCAAATAAAGATGTTGCTGCTGCTGATGTTATGTCGTGTCGTAAAGAAATGTTGTGTTCTACCCTCTTTCGTAGTGTTTGATCCAAATGTTCGGTGTTGGTATGATGTCGGGTTTCTTGTGTTTCATGTGTGCGTGTGTGTGAATGCAATTATTGGCCAGATTTCTGAGCCTGGTTTTGGCCCCAAAATGTTGCCTTTTGGCCTGGTAAAATTCTTCTGGAGTGTGAATTGATGTGTGTATGTGTGATGTGGATGTTTGTTGTTGTCTTCGGTAATTTTAGCGCCCAAAAACTTTATATAATTCCTGTGTAGTTTTGTTGATGTGATTCTGTGTAGATTCGTATGTGTGTATTTGTGGTAAAAGAATGTCGCGGCCTTCGGTCGGCTTCGTGAGCGGTGACTGATGGATTCTTGTGTTGGATTTTTCACGCCTTGGGTGGCGGCTCTCCTGGCGCTGGCTAGTTTCCTCGAGAGGATTCACTATATGTATTTCTCTTTTTCGACCGCTTCTACTTTGACGTGAAACCGCACTTTATACAAAATATACTTTTTTTTCACACGCGCACCCACACCTTAAGGTGATTACAACGCACTTTAAAAATTAAACTTTTATTTTTGAACACTTTGGCACTGGTTAAGACCGCGACTTTTTCAAATTTGATCCGTCGATCAGCGGAATCCCCTTTTATACACATTAATCCTTGCGGCATTTCCGAAGCCGTAAGGCTCGAATCGCCTGCCTGCCTATGGTCAAACCAATCCACGTTCGACCCTTACGCGGCAAGTATATGCGCTTATGTATAAGCAACATTTTAACCCACTCACACTAATAAGCATCCGCTATGCTAATATCGTAAAAACGAATAAGGGTGTTCGGTTAGCGGTTACCCATACATCTGTTCATATACCCGCTTGTGCGTAGTCAGAGAAATCTTCAAAGGCTGTCGTTACAGGCTCGCATCCGCCGATGGTGCCTGCATCATGGAGCGTGTGCGTAAAAGAGTTTCATAACGCAGCCTTGGGTTGGTTTGTAAATCCTGGGCTAACGTGTGGCCTCGACCCACGATCTAATGCCGGGCTTCAAGTTCGCTTCTTGTCAAACCTCTTTGTGCAACATCTATCACATTTAGCAATTATTACAACACAAATTTAAATAAACTATCAAAACTAAATCTAATATCACTGGTGTTTAAAGCAAAACTTAACCTAGGTTATCACAGATAAGCCTCTTAATCCTATATCACAGATTAACCTAAAACTATATCACAGATTGAAGAAAAATTAGTCAAGTTGCAAGTGTATAATTACGTAAAATGTCAAGTCAAAATTTGTATAATTACATTAGTAGGTCAATAAAACCAAAACTAATTACATAAATAATTACAAAAACAAAAATTTCTATGTTAATTTTCTAAGGTCAAGTTTCCAGGTACAAAGGTAAGTAATAAATAACATGCAACATTCAACATATAATAACTTCATGCCACAAATATGTCTTTAGCATGGTATACCCCGATTTTCTTTCCATTTACATCGCCGAGTTCATACATAGAGTTGCCAATTACTTTTAATACTACGCACTTTACTTGCTTTGGGGCAAGTTTAGGATTGTAGTTGTCTATTTGGGAACTCTGTTTGAAATTTCGGCGGTATACCATTTGTCCAATTTTGAACGACACATCCCTACTTCTAGTGTTGTAAACCTTTTTACTGCGTTCGTGGGCTAACCTCAGCTCTTGCATGATCTTATTACGAAGCGCCTGTAGTTTATCTGCAGATGTTTCTACCTCACAGTCTACATCCTTGACTGCGCCCAGTTTCCTATATAGTTCATACGATGCCCCATGTTGCACCATTGGCATACCGAATAACGCAAAATATGGCGAAGTATTAATAGCTGAATGGGTCACACTTCTTAAAGCGAACGCTGCATCACTTATATGTTTGTCCCAATTCTTTTGATTCTCTCCTACGTAGGACCTAACTATTTGTAGTATTGATCGATTGACTCGTTCAGCCGCATTGCCTTGTGGCGAGTAGAATGCCGTCCTTATATGGGTTGTACCGTATTTAGCTAAAAATGATGTGAACAGTTCTGATACGAACTGCTTGCCATTGTCAGAGTGCACGTACTCTGGCACTCCGAAAACATGAAAAACATCCTTTTCCAAAAATTTGACTACTTCTGCTGAGGTTGCCTTACGCATGGGTTTCAAAAACACAAATTTCGAAAAATGATCTAGACACACAAACACATAAACATTACCGTCACACGTACGTGGGTATGGACCCATAAAATCTATAAATAAACGTTGAAAAGGGCGTTCAGTCACATGTTGTTTTCCCATCATAGGTTTGTGAAAAGCATTTTGGGTTTTGTTACCTTTACAAATATCGCAACCTTTAACAAAATTTTGCACATCTGCCACAAGTCCGGGCCAATAGTACCTTTCGCGAATGCGCGCGAGGGTCTTATGAATTCCCCCATGACCTGCAGAAGGCGAGCAATGCGACGCCTCCACCAACCCTGAACGAAGCTCAGTCGGTACCCAGAGCTTCCAGGCCTGGTCCTCTTGAAGCCCTTCCCCCCTGTCGAATTGCGTCCGTCTATAAACGTATCCCTCAGATACGCACAGTTCCGGTAATTTGTCCTTGTTTGATGTCACCGTGTCAATCAGTTCTTGGTATTCTGTCGATTTAAAGTATGGTGAGGTGACATCAATGTCTAACACTCGGTCACTTACTAGCAGTTCGTTCATGTCGGCCCTGGATAAAGCGTCCGGCACTACATTTTGGGTACCCTTACGGTGTTGAATATCGAAATTGTAGCCTTGTAATTTTAAACTCCACCTTGCCAGCCGTCCAGATAGATCCTTCTGACCCATCAACCACTTCAGGCTGGCATGGTCAGTTATTACCGTAAAGGGCAGTCCCTCAATGTAGGGCCGGAACCTCTTTATGCTCAGGACCGCTGCATAGCACTCTAACTCTGTAATACTATAATTGCGTTGTGCCTTGTTCAATTTGGCTGATACATAGGCAATCGGTCTTTCGTTTCCGTCCTGGTCTAGTTGGAAGAGTACACCCCCAACTCCGTCCGTGGATGCATCACATTGCACGTAAAAGTGCTTTTCAAAGTCCGGGTGGATTAACACCGGTGCAGAAATAAGTTTTTGCTTTAAGCAGTAAAATGCTTGCATCGCTTCGTCCGTCATTTTAAAGGATTTTATTTTGTCTTTAGTGAGGCAGTCGTGCAGTGGTGCTGCAATTGTCGCGTAGTCCTGTATGAATCTACGGTACCAGCCTGTCATCCCTAGGAAGCGTCTGAGTTGCTTCGGTGTTCGGGGTTCGGGGAAGTCTCGCATTGCTGCCACCTTATTAAGATCCGTACGGATACATCCATCGCCTACAACATACCCCAAATACCTTACTTCTTTAAAACAAAACTTGCTCTTTTCAACGTTTATCGTCAATTTTGCATCACGAAGACATTTAGCTACACGGGACAACAAATCTAAGTGGGACGAAAAATTCTCTGAACAAACAAGGAGATCATCTAAATAAACAAACACAGATTCGCGAAGAGAAGCGGGGATGACCTTGTCCATTAAACGACACATTCGCTGTGCCGCGTTGCACAGTCCAAAAGGCATTACTGTAAAATGGTACAAAGGTCTACCAGGTACAGTGAAAGCAGTTTTCTCCCTGGACTTTCGCTCTAATGGTATCTGCCAAAACGCGTCTTTTAAATCAATGGCAGATATGTACCTGGTATTCTGAAGCCGACTTAGAATACCATCGATGTGTGGGAGTGGGTAGGCGTCCTTGATGGTGCGATCATTTAGTTTTCGGGCGTCCAGACATAGGCGGTTTTTGGTTCCTTTTATTACCAATGATACGGGGGAACTCCAGCAACTGTTGCTTTCCTCTATAACGCCCATTTCCAGCATTCGGTCCAGTTCCGCGAAGACCAACTTTTGTATTGCCGGGGAAATAGGGTAGTGACGCTGCTTTACGGGAAGGTGTTCATCCGTCACCTCGATGATGTGCTCCTCTGCATCGGTTTTACCCAACCCAAGTACCGCGAATGAAGGATACTGTGCTTTCACTCGATCCAAAGCCACAGTCTCCTCAGGACTCAGATCATGTTGCACCGCATCGAATGACAAGTCACCCTCTGCAGGTGTAAGCTCTGACACGACATTAACCTTTGAGTTGATTTGGGGCCCCCTACTGACTACATTAAGCTGGAAGGCTTTCCAGAAATCGATTCCCAGATAGACCTCTTGTTGCAACCCCGGCACTATCAGGAATTCCAGCTCCCTAGTGGTACCGTCCCAAAGCACTGGAAGATTCACGACTCCAACTACTGCGGTTTCACCCCCATTTGCTGTCTTCACATTTTGACCCTGGATCGGCAGAATCAGATTTTCTTTTCCCTCGAGTAACTTATGGGCATTTTTCCCCAAGCAGCTGGCCCCGGCCCCGGAATCCAAGAGCGCGAGCGCCTGTCGTCCACCGATCTCCGTTTTAGCGAACAACCTATTATCGCCCTGCACAGTCACAATTGTTGAAATAATCTTTTTGCGCAACCTTCTAAACAACTTTTGTTTTTCTCTAATTTTCCTGATCTTTTCGAAATTTCTGTTCTTTTTCCTTGCATTTAGCTCTTCACAAAATATTCTCCTACGTGCCTCTTCGTACTTTAATTTTCTTACGTGTAAACTATCTCTCTTCGGCTCAATTTTCTTCTCTACTACTTTCTCTTTCTTCTCAGTTTCCTTATCTCTTTTTAAAATTTCTATTTTTCTACCCTCTACATACTCTCCGGGCGATCCTGGCTTGAGGCAGAGCTCCCGGACATCTCTGCCAGTGCCCGGTTTCCCGCCTCTGGCTTAAAAACACAAAACGAAGAATCACCCCCACACGCAAAACATTTCATATGATGGAAGTTTGACTTACACTTGTTGTCCTTTGCTGCTTCTGCCGGGTTCTTTATATAAAAGTCCACCGGCATGCCACACGCATAGCACAACATAAGGTGGAATGGGGACGGACAAAACAATTGGTTTTGGACAGGACTAACATTTAGATTATGGACATTGGACGAACTGGCAACAGGAGTAGGAACATTGGTTGGGATAGTGGGTTTAGGAGGATTTGGATGGACAGGGACACGAGACACATTCCTATTAACATTTGCATTTCTATTCTCCCTGCTGAATGCCTCTACACTATAATCCCCTCCCTGCTCTTCTGACCACAACCCACCACCTGTCCCTATCTCACTAACTGGCTTTGACCTCGACCTGTTCTCTTTTATTAATTTTTCCGCCCTCTTGCACTCCAGCTTCAGATCAGCCAATGTTTCGGTCTTCGTCGCGAAAGTTAAGTTGGCCAGATAAGGTTTTAGGTTGCCCTTAATTATCTTAACCAACTCAACTTCCGGGATTCGCTGTCTGAGGCGGAACGTGAGATCGTGGACATCGGCGTAAAATTCGTCAAAGCTCTCTTGGGGCTGCTGCTTACGCTCCATAATCTCACGGATTACCTCGTAATCTGACTCTGCCGATTTAAATTGAGCCAAGATCTCCCTCTTCAACCCGAAATAGTCGAAAGACTCGTCGTCGGCGTGATCCTCCAGCGCCTGCCAATACCACTTGAGAGCTGGCCCTGTCACTAAACAATGAAAATCAGAGAAAAGTTGCTGATAGGAGAGCTGGTATTGGACTCGCATCCGCTCTAACCTAAAGACAAAACTTTCAACTGTCATCCCTTTCGCCGAACCGTCGAATTTGAGGTGCCACTTATCGAGGTCAACTTTCTTCCTACCAGAATAGCCGGGGTTGCCGTTGCCAGTATACGTCTGGTTCGCGTTGCGGTGGTGGTTCGCTGGGGCATCTCTTTCTTGTCCTGGTGTGGACGTATTTGGTGGGGGAGCTGATGCAACAGGTACGCGCATGGATGTCTCCACATGAGCGACGCGATTGCTAAGGGTGGATATATCCTCCCTTACCTTTCGCACTTCGCCCATGTGGTGATTCATTTCAGCGTTCTGCTGCATCATCACCTCCATCATACGTCCTAGATGGTCGATGCGCTCGTCCACAGTTGCCGGCCGTCTGTTACCGCCATTAGTTCCTCCATTTGCTGCTGCCGCTCCGTCGCCTCCAATTGCTCCTTCCTCGTGATCAGACATCTCCAACACCTGATCCAACTTCCGCGAGAAACTAAGGGACTGGTCTGCCGCGTTTACAATAACCCTATCCGTAATCGTATACTCCTGTCTGTGGCTGTTCGGGACCTCAGGATGACCAAAAACCCTAGCAGTGCAGAGATTAAAAAGGTCTATCGGGACGAAATCGGCCGGTAATTCGATGCCTGTGTCGATTTGGTTAAATAAGGACCCTACCACCTCGTTCCTTAGATCCCTAGCTATGCTGCGCGTTATCCGTCGGTTACTCGCTAAAAGTCCTAAACCCCTCTTCTGAATTGCCCCTTGGTTCGCAGACTGGTCCATAAACTCAAGGGACTGGTATAACAAGGGGAGTCCGAAACCTGACCGCCAACAAAGAACCAAAAATTGCTGACCTCGGAATTGGGAATCAATGACTTAAAACCACAAAGCCGGACAAGCCCTTTTTCCCAAACCAAAAAGGAGGAAATGTAAATTCAGATTTGGGTATTTCCTTGTGGGTTTATTTTTCAATTCAAAAAAAAAATTTTAAATAAACTGTATAAACAAGGGTAAAAGCAATTAAAATATAAAAATATATAAAAGGAAAATATGTGTATATATATAAAACAAACGTGTATATATATAAATAATAAATGGGTGTAAAAGATAATAAATGTACAATTCAAAAAAATGCAAATTTCTTTAAAGATATAAATGTGTTTGGTGTTTATATACCAACTATCTGCACAAATTGAGAAATGTGTAAGTGCGTGTATGTATATGAGTGTGGTATAAGGCTATATGCTTTCAATAGGCAGTAATTCAAAATATACGGCCTAGATAAAAAAAAAATCCCTCTTGCGTGTATGTATATGTATTTAAAACTATCGTAATATCTAATCAAAATCTCACAAACTTCAACACAAAAAGGGTTTATGAATTCTACTAAATGGCTAATTGGGATATCTAGATATAAAAGGTGTGTAGTTCGAAAATTCAGAAAAAAATTTCAAAAAAACAAATTTAAATGGTATAACTAGTATATGGGTGTGGAATTCAAAAAAAATCTTTGGGAATGTATGTTTGGTAACTATGTACTTATAAAAATTTTGTTCGTAAGTGTACAACACGTTTCTAATGAGGGTGAGGAGAAAGTGTGTTAAACTAAAGAAAATTCACTTTTACTAGTTGATGGTATCAAAATACAACAAAAATTACAAGATAAAAAAAATTCAAAAAAAAAAATTTAAATAAAAATAACATAAAAGTACAAAAATAAAATAAAAATGGTAATATACTCCTTGGCGGACTCCAAAGTATCCTAAGAAAAATTTTCAAACAGTTGGATTTAAAAACGATGGAAGAAGTATAAAATATCAAAAAAAAACTTTTTTTTTTCTGAGTTTTCTAATAAGATAGAAAAACTTTAGGAGAAAGTCCTTATACAAAAATCTCCAAATGGTGGTTAAAAATTATGGGTAAGTTTAGAAATATCGAAACGACTAATGATATTAAATTAGATTTCCAAATGACAATTGTGTGTGACAAAGTGGAGGTACTGTTGGTGCATTTGGTGTTGTCCTCGCCCGATGGACTCTGTGGGTAGCTGAGTAAGATATGAAGTAATTCCGTCCAAGGTCGAAGTCAGCTAATCCCCTCTTAATTATGAAATGTGGCACGACAACGTCTTAAGAACTAGCTCAAGACGTGGTTGCCACAATTCCCCCTTTACCCAGTTAATCTACTCTACCCCCTGCAAGCGAACAAAAACCTCACATGCGTACGGTGCTGGACTATACGCATGGCAGCTAATGTTGCATGCAACAAAAACAAAAACAAAGATGGTCGTCTTAAAGTACTGCCGATGACTTCTGATACCACTTTTCAAAAACGTTGGAGTTCTTGAAAGGAACTCAGAAATCATCGCCAGCACTCCCCCCCACTGTCTTGTCACTTAGGCACATATCGCTCGTTGCTTGCAACAAGCGATGTTGCCTTCGTGACCCTAACTCTGTCCGTGAGAAGGAAAAATTATGAAAGTGAAAGAAGAAAAGGAACTGAAAATAGTATAAAGGACAGGAAAAGAAAGCAAAAAAAATGAATACTAGAAAGTACAAAAAAAAAGAAATTAAGGAAAATATGGGAAATTTGAAATTTAACTAGTGGGCTATATCGTTGGGCGCCATTGTTACGTAACTGCCTGGTGCGGGAGAGGAGGAGTAGCGAGTCGGCATGGTTGTAGCCCGGCTGAGGCTCGTCGGCATTGGGGCGCAGTTCTTGCCACTTCTCCTTCCCAACAGTTGCGAAGCAAAATTAGGGTTCATGCCTGAGAAAGATATCAAACAAAAGAAAAAAAGACAAAAGCGGGAGAAAACCTGTCCGAGTCAGGTGGAGCCTTCCCACCCCTCCTGTTCACGAGATGTGAACAGCCTTTGGACTCTACTATGGCTCCGCTTCCCGAGTAGAGTCCCCTTAAACCTGACTAAAGTCCGTCTTTTAGTACTTACGTTTATCCCATCTTTTCCCAACTACCCCAACTTACCATCAGTTGCCACAAGGGCAACACCTGCACCAACAACTGTATTTCTTTAGCCAGACATATTATAAGCTAATCCGCACAGACAAACTCAACCCATGAACTTCAAAGAAAGTTTTCTCCAACTTTTTCAAAGAAAAATGATTAACAATTTTTATTCCTATACTTAATTCAAAAATATTGCAAAACGCCTTACACTAGTTAAAAATTCAAAATAATTACAGTTACTTATTTTCTAACTATAATAACTAAGTTAAGTCTAAATTTTCCTTGAAATAAAATTCGAACAAAAATTTCTAAAATTTACACCAGCCTAATGCCTCATTAACTTTATGCACAAACACCTCTATAAATATATGCAAATATGTATGAAAAAAACTATGAAAGGAAAAAATGCAAGTACCACAGATAATATGTATATATGTATGTATGTGCATTCAATCTCCCACTAAATTGCAAGACAAAATCATAAGTAAAAAAAATATGTATGTATGTGTAAAAAAATCAACTCTAAACTTTGAACAAAAAAACCGATATCAATAGTACGGGGAATTCATAAAAATGTATAAGAGTGCGTTTTTCACAAAAAAAACCTCAATGCATATATACGTATGTACAGTGTGTGAGTGTTTAATGTTGTTTTTTTTTTTTTGTAACAAAATAACTCACCTTACTCAGCAGCCAGAATTTGGTACCAAAATCGACGAGCTGAAAGAAAAGGTAAAAGAAAAAAACAAACAACATAGGCTATTCAAACGACAGTGGTTCTGTTATAGGGCTTTGACCGCTTGACCGTGGTCAAGGCTAATTTCTAAGAACTATTGTCTTTGAAGTTTTAGTTTTACAACGTGGTTCGGTGCATATGCATTGATTTGTGCTTATGCAAAAAAATTTTTCGTAACCGAAAATAATCTCCTCGCGTCGAATAAAAAAACTATTTTTTTGTCCAGAAGACAAAAATTAAAAAATTGCAAATCGAGGAGTCGGGTAAAAAGTATGAAATTGTGAAAGTGAAGTGAAAGTGTAGTGAAAGTGTAGTGAAAGTGTATTGAGAAAAAAGTCTGATAAAAAAGAACACAACTGCAAACGAAATTATAAGTCAAAGAGAAGGAAAAAAAAGCAAAAGATAAAGAAATAAAAAAAAATATTAAAAAAAATTTAATTGAAAGTGAAATAAAAAAACCTAATCAAAACATTAAGAAAATTTGAATAGCCTAAATTGGCAATAAAGATTGAAAAAAAAAAACACAAGAGCAAAAAAAATCAAAGATAAAAAAAATTTAAAGGTGAAAAGTGAAAGTCAAAAAAAATCGAATCGAAAGAAAAGCACTTAATGAAAAAAGTTATAAGTTGTAAATAAAAAAAATGGAAAGGTAATGAATAAAAAAATATAAAAAAAAGCGTTTATAAAAATTTTTTTTTTTAAAAGTGTAGAACAAAACGAAAGGAGACTAAGGTTCAATTTTGCAAGCGTGAGTAAGTAGGAAGAAATTTATATCTAAGTGTATAAAAAAAACTAAAGGTAAGAAAAAATTCAATAAATCTCAACAAAAACTTAAATTAATCAAATTAATAAACTTATTATAATAAATAATTAAAATTAGAAACTCATTAAATTCAAAAAAAAATATTCAAGAAAATAAAAACTTAAAATTTCCAAAAAATTATGTTGGGTGGTGCACCCTAATAAATTTTAATAAACGTGTGTGTGATGATGGTGGTGTACAAATTAAAAAGATCGTTGATGAGCTGCTCTTCTCGCTCTTCTGTGTGATTGTGTTAGTGTTGTGTTTTGTGCTGCCTTGTATATGTGTAGTGTAGATAAAAGGTAGATAACTAAATGTTGAGGAGTAAATGTTGGTGGAGAAAATGTTGCTGTGAAATGCTGCCGTCGTCGTTGGTTGCGCCACTTAGTGTTTCCTAACACTTTGAAGGTTGCTGTGGCAAATAAAGATGTTGCTGCTGCTGATGTTATGTCGTGTCGTAAAGAAATGTTGTGTTCTACCCTCTTTCGTAGTGTTTGATCCAAATGTTCGGTGTTGGTATGATGTCGGGTTTCTTGTGTTTCATGTGTGCGTGTGTGTGAATGCAATTATTGGCCAGATTTCTGAGCCTGGTTTTGGCCCCAAAATGTTGCCTTTTGGCCTGGTAAAATTCTTCTGGAGTGTGAATTGATGTGTGTATGTGTGATGTGGATGTTTGTTGTTGTCTTCGGTAATTTTAGCGCCCAAAAACTTTATATAATTCCTGTGTAGTTTTGTTGATGTGATTCTGTGTAGATTCGTATGTGTGTATTTGTGGTAAAAGAATGTCGCGGCCTTCGGTCGGCTTCGTGAGCGGTGACTGATGGATTCTTGTGTTGGATTTTTCACGCCTTGGGTGGCGGCTCTCCTGGCGCTGGCTAGTTTCCTCGAGAGGATTCACTATATGTATTTCTCTTTTTCGACCGCTTCTACTTTGACGTGAAACCGCACTTTATACAAAATATACTTTTTTTTCACACGCGCACCCACACCTTAAGGTGATTACAACGCACTTTAAAAATTAAACTTTTATTTTTGAACACTTTGGCACTGGTTAAGACCGCGACTTTTTCAAATTTGATCCGTCGATCAGCGGAATCCCCTTTTATACACATTAATCCTTGCGGCATTTCCGAAGCCGTAAGGCTCGAATCGCCTGCCTGCCTATGGTCAAACCAATCCACGTTCGACCCTTACGCGGCAAGTATATGCGCTTATGTATAAGCAACATTTTAACCCACTCACACTAATAAGCATCCGCTATGCTAATATCGTAAAAACGAATAAGGGTGTTCGGTTAGCGGTTACCCATACATCTGTTCATATACCCGCTTGTGCGTAGTCAGAGAAATCTTCAAAGGCTGTCGTTACACTTTCTGAAAAATAAAATCAATATATGTTTTGAAAAAATAGGAAATTTTTTTTTGGCCTAGTCTAATGTGTTAGTTTACTTTGCAATTTTTTATTTTCGTTACAATCTATATCCTCCTTTTTCGATTTTTCTACTACCATTTCCTTGACGAAAGAAAAAAACATTCCTACTTTTTTTATTCGCAAACTAAACCCGTACACATTTTCATATTGGGAGTATCAATAATAAACGTCAAGGGGAGAGCAAACCTTCTTGTAATTGAATCATGTTCTCATATACACAAAATAATAGATACTCACTTTTGCAAGAACCGTCAAGAAACAATCGCCAATCTTGCGGGCAATGCTCGTGATCGAGTGCGGCGAACAATTTATCCACATCAACGCAATACACCAGATTATTGTTGGTATCATCAGTATCGAAAACTTGTTCAAACGATGTTAGTTCTTTATCCCGGCCAAGTGTAAATTTGAAGTCATTTTCTACCAAATTCCACTGCTTCAATCGAGAGGCCAAATTCTCTGCTTGCCTTATAGACAAATCCAAATCCCGCACAAGATCACAATAGTCCTGATAGGTCACAAAATGACGCTCCGTTCCTCTTGCCCCAATTGGAAAATACAGTTGGTCAATTCGCTTGTTTGAAAATTGAGGGTTGGATTCAGAAACACTTACTGGTTTTCTGTCCACAGTCGCCTCATCCGCTTTTTCTCTCAGGATTGGTTTTGAAACAGACAGTACATCAGCATTTTTATGCATTGACGAGATTTATAGCCGTAACCATCGATACTTGTTTGGCAGAAGTAGCAATCATTGGGCTTGTGATATATTTATATAGCCACAAATGTTAAACCCTGGTCATTATGTGTACCGGATTTCCATTTTTTGAGGTGCATAGAGCACGTCAAACATACAACCTCGGGTTCAAACCAAGCGCTTTCCACTTAGGAGCATTTGAAAAAAAGGTTGAACGCTTCAATCACTGCCATATTTGTCTATCGACAAATAAACCGCAGGCATAACAATGTAATGACTTATATTCAAACCTAGAACGTATTACTCTTTACTAGATAAACAATGTCTGCTAAGTCGCTTACCTTGCCTTTACACAAGTTAAGCTAGTCCTGTTGCTTACTAAATGTTCGCAGAGATTTTTCCAACACAAGAAAAAATATGAAAATTCACAAAACGTTTATTTAATTCACGTATATTTTACGAACTGACCAATAACATTTTTCAAAATTTTAATTCAAATGACCGATAGTCCAAGCCAATATAACTAAGTAAATGTTATATGTTGATACAAAGTAGAAAATAAGAAAAGTAGTTTTTTAACATTATGTATTACTTAAGTGAAACACTTAACTCTTTATTTTACTTAAAAACTTAATTTATTTAAACTTTAAACTTAAGAATTGGCTTTGTATCTGCTTAACCTTTAAAGTTCTGTTTAGGGCAACTTTACCTTTGGCATCAATGGAATCACTTGTTGCTGTTGTTGTGCTGAAAATGTCGCTATCATGAGGTGGTATCATGCAGTTTTACCGCTGGCCAGTCGACCGGTCGACCAAGCATGTCAACGATACGTTGCTATGCAGTGGGTGGTAAAAAGGTTGAAATTCTTGTTTTCGAAAAAACGTTGTAACTTCGTCAATTTTTAACATTTTTCAATAAATAAAGTCTAGTTTTACTCAGAATGAATAGTAGAACAATAATATTTGTTTTAACTAAAGCATGTTTTTCGAATTGTACCAAAAAATGGCGTCAAACTCGAAAAAACGACAAAAATTTTACGAAAATTTCAGATTTAGGTGCAAAAATTTCTTCTTATACCTTATAAAATAACAAGCTGCTGTTTATATATTAAGAATACCATTATTTAACTTTACAAAACCGTTGGAAAAATTAAAATCGGTTCAAAAATAGCCCCTCTAGGAATTTTTATGTGCCGACAAATATGAGAAAACGGTTTTTTAGCGATAAAAAATTTTTTGAGGGTACAGGCGATTTTTCAAATACCGTTTCGTGTTACACTCGACTAGATAAACAATCTTAGCTAGGTCGCTTGATGAGTGTCTTTTTTTTATACATTTCATGAACATGAAATGGTATTATAACTTTGGTCCGATGTTTGTAAGTATGAGAAGAAGAAGAGATAGACCCACTAATAAGTATACCGTTATGATCAGGACGATGAGTTGATTCGATTTAGCCATGTCCGTCTGTCCGTCCGTCTGTTTGTACGCAAACTAGTCCCTCAATTTTAGAGATATCTCGATGTAATTTGGTAGGGAGGCGTTATTTTATATGAGAATAATCATTCGTCGGAACCAGCAAGATCGGACCAAAACTACTCATAGCTCCCATACAATCAATTGTTCCGATAAATGGATTTCGGGCTGTAACTTCTGTAATTAAAGAGCTAGTGACGTGAAATTTTTTAGGTATTGATGTTTTCATATGTGAAATATCGATGTTGAAAATCATTGAGATGGGATAAATATTTCATATAGCTCCAATACAATCGATTGTTCCGATAAACGGATTTTGGCCCATAACTTCTGTAATTGAAGAGCTAGTAACGTGAAATTTTGTAGGTATTGATGTTTTTATATGCAAAATATCGGTGTTGAAAATCATTGAGATGGGAGAAATATTTCATATAGCTCCCATACAACCGATTGTTCCGATAAACGGATTTTGGGCTATAACTTCTGTAATTAAAGAGCTAGTAACGTGAAATTTTGTAGGTATTGATGTTTTCATATGTGAAATATCGATGTTGAAAATCATTGAGATGGGATAAATATTTCATATAGCTCCCATACAATCGATTGTTCCGATAAACGGATTTCGGGTTATAACTCCTGTAATTATAAAGCTAGGAACGTGAAAATTTGTAAGTATTGCTATTTTTATATGTGAAATATCGATGTTGAAAATAATTGAGATCAGATAAATATTTCACATAGCCCCCCATACAATCGATTGTTCCGATAAACGGATTTTGGGCTATAACTCCTATAATTATATATGTAGGGTCGTGAAATTTCGTAACTATTGCTCTGTTAGAAAGTGGAATGTCGATGTTAAAAATCAATGAGATTGGACCAACAAAACACATCGCCCCCATATAATCGATAGTTCCGACAATTTCGGTATGAGCTAAAGTTAAATTCACACAGGCTGTACTGGGGATCGAACAGTGAAAATCGTGACGCTTATTCATGAAAGGTATATAGCCTTCGGCACAGCCGAAGACAGCTTTCCTTACTTGTTTTTTTGTAACACTGTGTTATCTGAGACTCAAAAAGAAATCTATTGAAACGAAATAATTACTTTTGATTTTTTTCCATATTTGTTATAACAGTTATTACTCTGATTAAAGTGTATTTAGAACAAGTAAATATGTAGTGTCCGACCGAAACTGGAATTTTAGGCCGAAGCCGTAGCCGAATATTCGGCATAATCCTATATTCGGCCGAAAACCGAAGCCGAATACCAAAATAAGAAAAGAGATTTTTATTTTATTTCAATTCATTATTTTTGTTTCTTGAATAAACAAAACACCTTACAAAAATACATACCTATATACGTAATTGTAAACATAAATAAAAAAATTCAGTCTTTATGCTAATAGCATTATGCACATTTCTCATATAATCGTAGGAAAACGAAACCCTTTTCAGAGTTGTTGTTATCAATTGTATTTGTGTTTGTACATATATAATTCTCTTCCTGCGTTCTTCGCCCCACATACCTGCACTTGAACGTCCCTAACCCTGCACCTAAATGTGCAAAGCTCGCCCGTATGTGCAAAATACTCATACAATCACATCTCTTATTCGGCCTCGATTATTCGGCCTTTCAAGGCCGAAGCCGAATAAAAATTACTAGCCAAATAGGCCGAATAACGAAACTTGGCCGAATATTCGGTCGGACACTGTAAATATGTAACCCTACACTACCCACGTTGCAAACTACCAGGTTAGTTGTTAATAGGTAGTCAGACTCGCCCCTGGCATTGATATCGGAGCTTCCCCCATTGGACGTGATGAGCATTAGCGCCGCTGCTATAATAAGATGACCCGTACAAAAATTTGACACCAGATCTCTCACCTCCCTTTGTGATGGAGGTTCTTCGGCGTCGTAGGACATATAGACCGATGCCATCGTCAGGCTGGTGCCTCCGAAAGTTAAACTGGCAGCGGTAATATCACAACGGGCCTTTCAAAACTGGCCTAAGTGTGCCTCTGCGGCAGCCACTTGGACCTAATCTAACCTAATCGAAGGATTTTCACCATTGTTTGGTATGTTTCTTTCATATCAGTGGCATATGCTAAGGGAACAGATGGTAGCTGATTGTTGTTGTGCATCAATACCGCTTTCAAGCCTATGATATTAGTGAATTGGGAATTAATTTTCGAATTACACTTACTCGATTTTTCTCTCACATCATGATTCAATTATTACCAGGTTAGCTCTTCCCTGACAGATATTGTCAATTGCGGCCATCTTGCTCCCCGAAAAATTGTCATTCATATTCTGGGTACCCTTTTAGAAAAATCATGTAAAAAAAGTAGTTCTACTTTTCTAACTACTTTTTTTAAAATAGTAGTAGTTGAGGTTGGCTTTTGGAAAATTTAGGAATTTATCATTAATAACTCTCAATATTAATATATACTCAACAATTCAACCCTGACTTTAAAACTTTTCCTTCTGTGGTTCGAGTATGTTATTTTCATTCTTAATCATCAGCCAAGTGTGCATGAAAGAATTGGAGATAAATTTATTGGAACTGGTTAAAGTTGGTTAGTAAAGTGGTAATACTATCCCTTTGGCAGACTTTTTCCGATAGTCTTTATGACCTGAAAAGCTTCCAAGGAACTTTTAGTAAAAAATTAGATTAAGACTGATTTAAATGAGTCGATGTCCTATTCGATTTGGCTAGTCGGAGAAAAATTGAGGCTATACGAGTTCTTACTAGGCTATGTATATGTTCAGGTAAATGGTGTTTACAGCAATAGTTTGTCGTTTTTTTACCAAATATGTATGAGGTAAAGTCTGTGAAATCTAAACTAGCAATGATAGACCTCTATAATTTAATATTAAGATCTATAATTTTTACAGTAATATTTTTTCACCTTTCTGAAAAATAAAATCAATATATGTTTTGAAAAAATAGGAAATTTTTTTTTGGCCTAGTCTAATGTGTTAGTTTACTTTGCAATTTTTTATTTTCATTACAATCTATATCCTCCTTTTTCGATTTTTCTACTACCATTTCCTTGACGAAAGAAAAAAACATTCCTACTTTTTTTATTCGCAAACTAAACCCGTACACATTTTCATATTGGGAGTATCAATAATAAACGTCAAGGGGAGAGCAAACCTTCTTGTAATCATGCTCTCACATACACAAAATAATAGATACTCACTTTTGCAAGAACCGTCAAGAAACAATCGCCAATCTTGCGGGCAATACTCGTGATCGAGTGCGGCGAACAATTTATCCACATCAACGCAATACACCAGATTATTGTTGGTATCATCAGTATCGAAAACTCGTTCAAACGATGTTAGTTCTTTATTCCGGCCAAGTGTAAATTTGAAGTCATTTTCTACCAAATTCCACTGCTTCAATCGAGAGGCCAACTTCTCTGCTTGCCTTATAGACAAATCCAAATCCCGCACAAGATCACAATAGTCCTGATAGGTCACAAAATGACGCTCCGTTCCTCTTGCCCCAATTGGAAAATACAGTTGGTCAATTCGCTTGTTTGAAAATTGAGGGTTGGATTCAGAAACACTTACTGGTTTTCTGTCCACAGTCGCCTCATCCGCTTTTTCTCTCAGGATTGGTTTTGAAACAGACAGTACATCAGCATTTTTATGCATTGACGAGATTTACAGCGGTAACCATCGATACTTGTTTGGCAGAAGTAGCAATCTTTGGGCTTGTGATATATTTATATAGCCACAAATGTTAAACCCTGATCATTATGTGTTCCGGATTTCCATTTTTTGAGGTGCATAGAGCACGTCAAACATACAACCTCGGGTTCAAACCAAGCGCTTTCCACTTAGGAGCATTTGAAAAAAAGGTTGAACGCTTCAATCACTGACATATTTGTCTATCGACAAATAAACCGCAGGCATAACAATATATTCAAACCTAGAACGTATTACTCTTTACTAGATAAACAATGTCTGCTAGGTCGCTTACCTTGCCTTTACACAAGTTAAGCTAGTCCTGTTGCTTATTAAATGTTCGCAGAGATTTTTCCAACACAAGAAAAAATATGAAAATTCACAAAACGTTTATTTAATTCACGTATATTTTACGAACTGACCAATAATATTTTTCAAAATTTTAATTCAAATGACCGATAGTCCAAGCCAATATAACTAAGTAAATGTTATATGTTGATACAAAGTAGAAAATAAGAAAAGTAGTTTTTTAACATTATGTATTACTTAAGTGAAACACTTAACTCTTTATTTTACTTAAAAACTTAATTTATTTAAACTTTAAACTTAAGAATTGGCTTTGTATCTGCTTAACCTTTAAAGTTCTGTTTAGGGCAACTTTACCTTTGGCATCAATGGAATCACTTGTTGCTGTTGTTGTGCTGAAAAGGTCGCTATCATGAGGTGGTATCATGCAGTTTTACCGCTGGCCAGTCGACCGGTCGACCAAGCATGTCAACCATACGTTGCTATGCAGTGGGTGGTAAAAAGGTTGAAATTCTTGTTTTCGAAAAAACGTTGTAACTTCGTCAATTTTTAACATTTTTCAATAAATAAAGTCTAGTTTTACTCAGAATGAATAGTAGAACAATAATATTTATTTTAACTAAAGCATGTTTTTCGAATTGTACCAAAAAAATGGCGTCAAACTCGAAAAAACGACAAAAATTTTACGAAAATTTCTTCTTATACCTTATAAAATAACAAGCTGCTGTTTATATATTAAGAATACCATTATTTAACTATACAAAACCGCTGGAAAAATTAAAATCGGTTCAAACGGCAATAATACTGAGGAGGGCAGGCAAGCTTAAAGCGTTCACTATGAGAGGCGACGTATTTATAAGGGAATCTGACGACTCTCGGCCTGTGAAGATCTCCCACATATGTATATGAGCTGTGTTGTTTTTGATACATACATATATATATGCATACGCAAGTATGTACATTGTCTTAAGTATAAATATCTTGTCTGCTTAGAGCTTCTCTTTATATTCTCCTCTTTCTCTTACTCCTACTCTGCTTCACATTTCTCTTTATGTTAAGTATTTATTGCTTATGCATAATATATTTTCAATATCTTTTTGACTTCTAAGTTGTTTTGGATTATGTGTTTGTTTATGGTATTTAGCAGAGGGGAGCGTGGCGCTGTTGATAACAGTGTTGCTATGATTAATGTGTTGTGTAAACAGCATAAGGGCTTTAACATAGTGCACTTTAACGCAAGAAGTTTGAATAGTGAAAGGATGGATTATGTTAGATTTGTGTTCGAGAATTCTGCTGTTGATGTCATTTGTGTGACTGAGACATGGTTTTCGCAAGATCTGGATGACTCTTATTTTAATATCCCCAACTACAAGATCATTCGAAATGACAGAAAGCATAAGAGAGGAGGAGGTGTGGCTGTATTCTGTAAAAATAATATTAATATAAAACCCATTTTAAAATCTGAAGGTGAGGGCGTTGAATATTTATTTGTTGAGCTATATGACAGCTGTACCAAAGTCCTAGTGTCGTGTGTTTACAATCCTCATAGGTCTATTTGTCTCGATGCATTGTTTACGTCTTTGTCCTCTTATGCTGTAGATTATGATTATTTAGTTATGTGTGGTGATTTAAATGTCAATGTTCTTGTTCGTGAGATGTGTAGTGACAGACTACTGGATCATATAGCTGCGGCTGGCCTGTCTGTTGTCAATAAATCTGTACCTACAAGGTATGCCAGACACTGTGTTCCCAGCTTGTTAGATTATTTTATTATTTCTGACCCAGTATTTCTTTTAAACTTTGATCAGATTGCTTTTTTAACAGACCATGACCTTATTTATTGTTCACTAGATATAAGTTTTGACCATTCTAACATAAGTAGTACATATACCTTTAGAGACTACCGATCACTTGACAATAATGCTTTATTTTCTGACCTATCCTTTGTAAATTGGTGTGAATGTTGGCAACTTCCGGATGTAAACGATAAATTAGAATTCCTAAATAATAGAATTATGGAGGCTTATGATAAACATATACCTGTTCGCACTCGTAAAGTTAGGACAGCCTCATGCCCTTGGTTTAATAATAGAGTATTGGCTGCAATTAAAACACGTAATAAGGCGTACCGTAGCTGGAAAAGGAAAAGGGGAGATGCGGCCTGGGAATTGTATAAAGCTGCGAGAAACCGTGCTACAATGATCATAAATGGGGAAAAGTCAAAATATTTTTCATTTAAGTTAGATCCAGCACTTCCACCAAGTACCTTGTGGAGAAACTTAAAAAGTGTACGTGTCTGTGGTAAAGCCGTCCATGAATGTACTCTCAGTGCTGATGACTTAAACAATGCATTTCTAAATAGCCCTATGAATAGATTGAACTTAGTGGATGTCCGGCCGTCTGCTTCTGCATGCTTTACTGGTAATACCCTTGCGTTTTCGTCGGTATCGGAATTGGATATTATAAGATGTATTCAGAAAATAAAAACAAACGCAATAGGATTTGATGGTATTCCGATTAAATTTATAAAAATTATTTTGCCGTTTATTGTGAGCACTGTCACACATATAACTAATCATGCAATAACCACGCCCAGTTTCCCTGCCCTGTGGAAAGTTGCTATGGTGAAACCTGTTGCCAAAAATAAAACAGCAAGTTCTCCAGGTGATTTTAGGCCAATAAGCATTTTACCAGTTTTGTCTAAGGTGTTTGAGAGCTTGCTTGCTGAGCAAATCAGTGTACATGAGCATCAATATAATTTACTTTCCCCAAATCAGTCAGGATTTAGAGCTAAGCACAGCTGTTCTACGGCTGTTATGAAAATATTGGATGATATTCGCTTATTTTTTGACAAAGGTCAACTTTCGCTGCAGTGTTTGCTTGATTTTTCGAAAGCATTCGATTCGGTTGACCACAATTTGCTTTTTTATAAACTTGAAAAATATTTTGGATTTGGTAGCACTGCTCGGAAAATTATTGGGAGTTACCTATCAGACAGATCTCAGTTTGTTTGTAATGGTAATAGTGTGTCGGAGAAAAAGTGTATAACCTCAGGCGTTGCCCAAGGGTCCATACTTGGTCCTCTGTTGTTCAGTTTATTTGTCAATGATGTGTTTCAAGTATGTAAATTTGTAAGTATGCACGCATATGCTGATGATATTCAGCTGTATTTGTCTAGCAATTTCCTTGATATGAGTGATTTATGTCTTAAAGTTAATAGTGATTTAACGTCAATATCTTGTTGGGCGAGAGACAACGGCCTATGCCTTAATGCTGCCAAATCATATGTGTTGCCTATTTCTAAGAAAAATCACTCTAACATTAGCATTCCTCCAATATGCATTGCAAGCACACCTTTAAAAACGGTCAATAAAGTCAAGAATCTCGGATACATAATTAACTCTAATCTCACTTGCTGTGACCACATAAATGCTGCTGTGGGTAAGGTTTATGGTACCTTGCGTAGTTTACGGATGTCTGCAACCTATACGCCTTTTCAAATCCGGAAAAAATTAGCAATGCCACCTATTCTACCTATTCTAACCTATTCTGAGCTAGTTTATAACAAGTTAGACTCTATATCTGCTCACAAAATTGATGTTGCGTTTAATTATGTCACGCGTTACGTGTTTGGGTTGAGAAAGTTTGACCATATTTCGGCCTGGAAGTCTAAACTTCTAGGTTGTAGTATATTCTTTGTCAGCGCTGCGCGTCTCTGGAACTCCATTCCTGCTGCTTTAAAAAATACCCTAAACCAAAACAACTATAGGAGAATCCTTCTTAGCTACTTTTCTACTTGAAACCCTAATCTTACCACTAAAATATCTGAATATCTATCTATATCTTTATCTTGACTAAATTCCTATTTTCTCACTTATTCATTGTGTATTTAATTTATTATTATATTAAAATAGTGTGGCTCATAGTCATGGTCAAAATTAAGCATGATTTTGAGTTGGTTGAAGCATTTTTGACAGATCGCACTTGTAAAGTTGTGTCAAAAAGCTTTAACTAACTTAAAGTCTTGTTTGAGTTTGACTATGACTATGGGCCTGTAACTTTCTCTCATATCACGATAATTACATATTGTTTTCACATTGGTATTGCTTAGTTTTAAGTTTTTAGTTTAAGTTGAAATATTTGTACGCATGTCGAAACCGACTGTCAATACTAAATCTTTGTTGTGCTAAAAAAGATATCAATATCTTATTGTGCTAATTTTAAATCCTGAATAAATGTTAAATGTTAAATGTTAAAATAGCCCCTCTAGGAATTTTTATGTGCCGACAAACATGAGAAAACGGTTTTTTAGCGATAAAAATTTTTTTGAGGGTACAGGCGATTTTTCAAATACCGTTTCGTGTTACACTCGACTAGATAAACAATCTTAGCTAGGTCGCTTGATGAAGATCTTTTTTTTATACCTTTCATGAACATGAAATGGTATTATAACTTTGGTCCGATGTTTGTAAGTATGAGAAGAAGAGATAGACCCACTAATAAGTATACCGTTATGATCAGGACGATGAGTTGATTCGATTTAGCCATGTCCGTCTGTCCGTCCGTCTGTTTGTACGCAAACTAGTCCCTCAATTTTAGAGATATCTCGATGTAATTTGGTAGGGAGGCGTTATTTTATATGAGAATAATCATTCGTCGGAACCAGCAAGATCGGACCAAAACTACTCATAGCTCCCATACAATCGATTGTTCCGATAAATGGATTTCGGGCTGTAACTTCTGTAATTACGGAGCTAGTAACGTGAAATTTTGTAGGTATTGATGTTTTCATATGTGAAATATCGATGTTGAAAATCATTGAGATGGGATAAATATTTCATATAGCTCCCATACAATCGATTGTTCCGATAAACTGATTTTGGCCCATAACTTCTGTAATTGAAGAGCTAGTATCGTGAAATTTTGTAGGTATTGATGTTTTTATATGCGAAATATCGGTGTTGAAAATCATTGAGATGGGAGAAATATTTCATATAGCTCCCATACAACCGATTGTTCCGATAAACGGATTTTGGGCTATAACTTCTGTAATTAAAGAGCTAGGTAGGTAGGTTCAAGTGGCTGCCGCAGAGGCACACTTAGGCCAGTTTTGAAGGCCCGTTGTGATACCACCAACACAAGGAAAGTCAGCCCCGGGACCCAGCCATATGGAAAATCCCTGAGTTGTTGGGATTTTCCACATAGCAGAATCCCGGGACTGACACTCCTAAACCGACACCGTTACTCCTCCTCGAACCACTTAGATGACTTTATGAAGCCCATCAAGTCCTTTATGTCCAGTTCCGCGATCTGGCTTAGACTATCTAGGAACGGAACTCCCAAAAAGCGCGTTCTCACGCCGCTTAAAGCCGGACAGTTGCAGATGAGGTGCTCCACCGTTTCCTCCTCCTCATCATCTTTGCAACTCCTGCAGCATCGTCGGTAGGGCACACTTAGCCTTTCTGCATGCCTACCAATGAGGCAGTGACCGGTTAATGCCCCTATCAATATGCAGATTTCCCTCCTAGTTAGGGTATAAATGCGTCTAGACCTTTTAAGATCCCATTTTGGCCAGGTTTGTTTCGATATCCGACACCCTGGGGATTGCAGCCATCTTTCGTTGGCTTGACGGAGTGTGTGCTCCTTCAGCATTAGTTTGCATGTGGCAAACGGCATACCTAAGCGCTCTTTATCCCGAAGAACCTGCTTGGTCGTGCCCTGCCTGGCAAGCTCGTCTGCCTTACAGTTTCCCTCAATGTCCCTATGTCCCGGGACCCATATGAGGTTTACGCGGTTCTGTTGGGCCATCTCCTGAAGAGATCGACGACAGCTGAGCGTCAGTTCAGAGTTGAACGTGTATGAGCCAAGGGATTTGATTGCCGCCTGGCTATCGCTGAAAATAGTGATATCTCCTCCGATAACACGTTTGCTTAACCAGGCCGCGGCGTCCCGGATTGCCGAGACTTCCGCCTGGAAGACGCTACAATGGTCAGGTAGTCTGAAGGAGAGTTCAAGGTCCAAATCCCTTGAATAAACCCCTCCTCCAACTCTGCCGTCCAACTTCGAGCCGTCGGTGTATATGGAAGTGCCACCATTTGTTTCGGGACACCAATCCGTCCTCTCCCAGTCTTCTCTGCTGGGAATGTTTATTTTGAAGCAGCTATCCCCGACTGTAGTGGTCGCACAACGATCTGTGCTTAGAGGGAGAAAGCTGTAAGATTCCAGAATACTGGAGTGTCCAATAGTACCCGCACCCCAACTGGAGGTTTCTCTTAGGCGCAGAGCTGATGCCGCCGCTGACCGAAACCCTTCCAGATCAAGTGGCAAAATGCCCAGAATGGCCTGGAGGGCTTCGTTGGGCGTTGTCCTTAGCGCACCGCTTATACAGATCATATTGGATCTATGGACTTTCCGCAACAGATTCAGGTATGTTGTCTTGCTCAGTGCCGGCCACCATACGACGACTCCATACAGCATGATTGGGCGAATGATGGCCGTGTAGATCCAACTGCATACTCTAGGGCTGAGCCCCCATTTTTTGCCAATGGCTCTTTTGCATGTGTAAAGAGCGATGCAAGCTTTCTTCTGGCGCTGAAGAACATTCTCCTTCCAATTCAGTTTCCTGTCCAGAACTATGCCTAGAAACTTGGCCTTATCCGACAAGCCCAGGCGCGTGCCATCTAGTTCTGGTAGGCTTAGTGGCGGTATTTTGTACCGGTTGGTGAAGAGGACAAGTTCCACTTTCCCCGGGTTGATACTAAGTCCGCAGCGAGAGGACCACCTCGAAACCTCTCGCAGTGCTACTTGCATCAGGTCACACAGAGTTTGTGGGAACTTGCCTCTGAATGCAATAGCTAAATCGTCTGCGTATGCCACTATCTTCCCGCCCCCCCAGCTTGTGTCACGTAGCAACGAGTTGACTGTGAGGTTCCATAAAAGCGGGGAAAGAACACCACCCTGGGGCGTTCCCCTTGTGACATAGCGTGATAACTCGACCGTACCAAGTGAAGAAGCTATTTTCCTTCCTCTTAGAAGTTGGTCAATTAAACCAGTTAGAGGTCTATCTACGCCCAGATTAGTTAGAGCGGAGTTGATCGCCTCCGGGCTTATATTGTTGAAAGCCCCCTCAATATCTAAGAAGGCCACGAGACAGTAGTCCTTTTCACACAGCGATTTCTCAATGACAGATACTAGGCTGTGCAGAGCAGTTTCTGTTGATTTACTCTTGGTGTATGCATGCTGATAGCTAGAGATAAGGTTGCTATCAATAGTCGTTGAAAGGTAGTCGCTTAGTATCCTCTCAAAGGTTTTGAGTACAAAGGACGAGAGACTGATCGGTCTGTAATCTTTTGGCTCGTAGTGGGATGCCTTCCCAGCCTTAGGGATAAACACTACCGTGGCGCTTCTCCAGGAGCCCGGAATGTGGTTGAGAGCCAGGCAGGCTGTGAAGAGAAATACCAGCCATTTAGCTGATGTCTCCAACGTGTTTATAAGTTGCGCGGGGATAATCCCGTCCGGCCCGGCAGCCTTATACGGTTCAAAGCTCTTAACTGCCCACCTTACTCTTTCCTCAGTGATGGGTATATTTACTGCCAGGTTTGTTGCAGGTGCTAGTGGTGCATCATGCAGATTCCCCGGAAAATGTGTATTCAAGAGCAGCTCAAGGGTTTCCTCTTCCGTGCTGGTCCAGGATCCGTCAGGCTTTCGCAAATAGCTGATGGTTGTTTGACTTTTCGAGAGGACTCGTCTAAGTCTCGCTGTGTCGTGGACCTTTTCGACGCCAGTGCAGAAATTTCTCCACGAGGTTCTCTTCGCCTGCCTCAGAGCTTTTTTGTAGGCCCTTAGTTTAGCTTTATATTCATGCCAATGAGGCTCAGAGCCGAAGCTCTTGGCCTTGTTAAATTGTTTCCGGCATGATATTCGGAGCGAGTCCAAATCGTAGGACCACCAATGTGGCCTGTGTTTACCGCGTGGTTTTGGCACTGGACAAGCCTGTCCTAGAGCATTTGAGAGCGCCGATGTAAATGTAGTAACAAGATCCTCCAGCTCCTCTACTGATGAGGGGGCTTGTGAGGGCAGTACTGGTAGGTCTCTGTCTAATATTTCATTGTGTAACTGCCAATCAGTGTTACGTGGATTGCGCTTCATGATTGGTTGTTCTACAATAAAGTCTAAAACCATTTCTATGTAACGGTGGTCGGAGAAAGAATGTTCTTCCAGAACCCGCCATTTTCTGACCCACTCATAAGCGCCTTCACTACAGATAGTGAGGTCTATGACCTCCCTGCGGGTCTTAGTGATAAAAGTAGGCTCATTACCCACGTTGCAAATCACCAGGTTGGTTGTTAAGAGGTAATCAAACAGAGACTCGCCCCTGGCATTGATGTCGGAGCTCCCCCATTGGACATGGTGAGCATTAGCGTCCGCTCCAATAATAAGATTACCCGTGCAGAAATTTGACACCAGGTCTTTCACCTCCGTTTGTGGTGGGGGTTCTTCGGCGTCGTAGGGCATATAGACCGACGCCACCGTCAGGCGGGTGCTGTCGACCGTTAGACTGATAGCGGTAATATCACCATTGGTGTAGTTAGGTAGGAGAAAGGAGTTCAACTCAGACTTGACCAAAATACACGTTCTGACTTTGCTCTCCTCGCTGGCTCGAATGAGCTTGAAGCCCTTAGTCCCCAATCCGCAGATTCTCGAGCTATTGACCCAGGGTTCTTGGATGAGGACCACATCCACGTCGCCATTAGAAAGACGACTACTTAAAGCAGCCGAAGCTACTTTAGATTTGTGCAAATTAATCTGAAGCACCACCAACATGAGAGCGCACAGACTTCCCTGCCGTCCCCATATCGTCGAGGTTTGCTCCATCCCGGAGGTTGCCTATCAACGACGAGTTGTTCCGATTAACTGCCCGATGTGGCGTTGCAGGAGTCCTGCTGCCTGTAGCGTTAGATGTTAGTCGCTCAGCGTTGGCTGCTACCACCGTGACGTCGAGGACTTCCTCGTCCTGTAGGCTGTCCTCCATCTCCGAGTTGTTCACAGCACTATCGCCAATAGACGTGGCGGATAACATGCTTTCCGCATCGGAATCCTCCGCTTCCTCTTCTGGTAATAAGTTTTCCGGTTCCCCCGGAGCAGCCGAGAAGGCAGCGCGCTGAGCATCACCACGATATACGTGGATAACGATCTGGCCTACGCTGTAGTGTACTAGGCCATTGCACCTTTTGAGGGGCTCGATTGACTCTTTATTCATGGTGAACACCACCTGTCTGTCGGGCCCTACCGCATCCCCGACCAGATTGACACTCCAGTCATGCGTTGGGAGGGACGGATTCATTAGCCGTAGCATCCCAAAAATTAAAGAGCTAGTAACGTGAAATTTTGTAGGTATTGATGTTTTCATATGTGAAATATCGATGTTGAAAATCATTGAGATGGGATAAATATTTCATATAGCTCCAATACAATCGATTGTTCCGATAAACGGATTTCGGGTTATAACTCCTGTAATTATAAAGCTAGGAACGTGAAAATTTGTAAGTATTGCTATTTTTATATGTGAAATATCGATGTTGAAAATAATTGAGATCAGATAAATATTTCACATAGCCCCCCATACAATCGATTGTTCCGATAAACGGATTTTGGGCTATAACTCCTATAATTATATATGTAGGGTCGTGAAATTTCGTAACTATTGCTCTGTTAGAAAGTGGAATGTCGATGTTAAAAATCAATGAGGTTGGACCAACAAAACACATCGCCCCCGTATAATCGATAGTTCCGACAATTTCGGTATGAGCTAAAGTTAAATTCACACAGGCTGTACTGGGGATCGAACAGTGAAAATCGTGACGCTTATTCATGAAAGGTATATAGCCTTCGGCACAGCCGAAGACAGCTTTCCTTACTTTTTTTTTGTAACACTGTGTTATCTGAGACTCAAAAAGAAATCTATTGAAACGAAATAATTATTTTTGATTTTTTTCAATATTTGTTATAACAGTTATTACTCTGATTAAAGTGTATTTAGAACAAGTAAATATGTAGTGTCCGACCGAAACTGGAATTTTAGGCCGAAGCCGTAGCCGAATATTCGGCAAGGACCATCGGTCCTTGTGACGTATACTACAGTGGCCAGACACGCGGCAAAGCGCGTGGTGTAGGATTCGTGGTGGGAAAGAGACTTCGCCGCCAAGTATTAGCGTTCACTCCTGTGAACGAGCGTCTCGCTGCGATCCGCATCAAGGCGAGGTTTTTCAACATAACATTTATCTGCGCCTATGCGTACGGTGACCATAATTTTTTTTTGAAAAAACAGAACTCTTTTTACCTAAGGCTTGGTATTGCCTTTACGTGAAAATTTGGCTACCCGGCTATAAACTATTTACACTCTCAATATTTGGAATAAAAAAGTGTTTTTCATGGCGTAATCATCTTTTTGCATTCAAAAATGTTGCCAACGTCTGTGAAACATTGAAATTCCAATCTCAAATAATTTCAACCAAAGTGCATCCATTGAAAGTCATTTTTTTAAGTATATTTTTTCGTTTTTGTGAATAGTATTTCCTGATGGTGGGAGATATTTCCTTGTTAATGTACCATTTTTGGTACGAATTTTTTTCCAGGTAGGGAACTTCCAAATTTGGTACGTTTTTGAAATTTTAACGTACTCAATTTTTGATTTCGCTGAAGCACTTGACTGTGTTAAACATAAACTAAATTATTTTTAAAATAATTTAAAAGATTTTAAATTTTTCATAAAGTTTTGGAATTTTTGAGCAAACTAACTTTACACAGCTACTCATTACATTTGTTAAAAAAGGTTGCCGGCACAAAAAAGCAGAACAAAAACAGAACATTTGCTTAAAAACAGAACATTTCTGTTATTTTCCTTAGAAAAAAAAATACGCAGAACAAGCTCCTTAAAAACAGAACTGTTCTGCCAAAAACAGAACGGATGGTCACCGTACCTATGCGCCGACTGAGGAGACGGACGACGCAGAGAAGCACGGAGGGAAATCTATGGATGGAACATCCATAATTATTGATATCACATTAAATAAAAATTGATATTTCTGTCCCATCAATGAATATGGATGTTTCATCAATGCTTTTTTGATAAATCACTATTGAAATGGTATCCATATAAACTATTGATAAATTCTAAATAGTTTAAAAAAAATGCTCAATCATAAGAAATTCAAAAAATCTTGAATTTAAAAATACCGCTCCAACAAGTTGTAATATTGTTAGAAAATCCACAGTAAAAATTGTTGAACTATTATGATTATGCGTTCCAGAAAAATTTACATTTCGCCCATATATATTAATACGCTGTCTCTACCATTATTACTATGCAGTAAATATGGATATGGATATACCGACAATAGAAATTCATATCACGACCATAGATATTGACATGCCGTTCAAATATATTAGTATTATATCCATAAATATAAAAAATAGTACAACATATCGAAATGGTTGACATGTCATTTTACTTTTAATTGGGAGCAAATAATATTTGATAACTCGCTCATTCTGAATGAATATTGCATCAAACTCGTCGCTATCAATAGTGATATTGTCACAACATTCAATGCATTTCTCTCAGTGAGGACTCCTTCTACGATAAACTTGAACAGACTTATGATCGCTGCCCCCAGCATGATATCAAAATCGTGCTCGGCGACTTTAATGCCAAGTTGGGCAAGGAAGGAGTCTTTGGTCCCACAGTTGGAAAATTCAGTCTTCACGATATAACATCCCCCAACGGCACTAGGTTGATTGACTTCGCCGCTGCTCGCAATATGGTCATCAGTAGTACCAGGTTCCAGCATAAGCGAATACACCAAGCCACATGGCTGTCCCCTGATCAAAGAACTAGAAACCAGATTGATCAGGTCTTGATTGACGGCAGACATAGCTCCACAGTTCTGGACGTGCGTACACTGCGTGGTCCCAATATTGACTCTGACCATTATCTTGTCGCAGCCAAGATACGCACACGCCTCTGTGCAACGAAGAAAGTGCGCACAGTAACGGAAGGAAAGTTTGACGTCGAGAAGCTGCGCATGACACAGACAGCTGATAATTTCACAACTCGACTCTCACACCTGCTAGCAGAGGGCAATCCTCGACCTAACGATGTAACCGAGCAATGGAAGCATATCTCTCACTCATTGCGTACCGCCGCTGAGGCCACTATAGGGTTCCAGCGAGCCCGCAAAAACAACTGGTACGATGAGGAATGCAAAACTGCCTCGAAAAAAAAGGACGCTGCCTACAAGGAGACGTTGCGAACGGGCGCAACCCGCAGTGTATGGCAACAATATCGTGAGGCAAAGAAGGAAGAGAGACGCCTTTTCAGAAAAAAGAAAAGTGAGGCCGAAAGGCGTGAGTGTGAGGAGCTTGAGATGCTGGCTGACAGGAATGATGCCCGAAAATTCTATGAAAAGATCCGGCGGATGACGGAAGGTTTTAAGACCGGGGCAAGCTCCTGTAAGGACAATAATGGCGACCTGGTAACCGACGTACAAAGTGTACTTAAATTATGGAGGGAGCACTTCTCCTCACTGCTAAATTGCGAGGGAGACGTCGAACCCGATACCCCAATCCCTGACGATGGAAAAGTCGTCCCACCACCTGACTATGATGAAGTGAGGATAGCTATATCCCGGCTCAAAAACAACAAAGCGCCTGGAAAAGACGGACTACCCGCCGAGCTGTTCAAACACGGAGGCGAAGAGCTGGTAAAAAGCATGCATCAGCTCTTATGCAGAATATGGTCAGACGAATGCATGCCTCCGGATTGGAATTTAAGTGTGCTTTGCCCAATCCACAAGAAAGGCGATCCCGCTAACCGCACCAACTACCGCGGAATTAGTCTTCTTAATATCGCATATAAGGTTCTTTCTAGCGTGTTGTGTGAAAGGCTGAAGCCCATCGTAGACAAACTGATTGGACCTTATCAGTGTGGCTTTAGACCTGGTAAGTCTACCATCGACCAGATTTTCACGATACGTCAAATCCTGGAGAAGACTCATGATAAGAGAATCGACACTCACCATCTCTTTGTCGATTTTAAAGCCGCTTTTGACAGCGTAAAAAGGAGTTGCCTGTATGCCGCCATGTCTGAATTTGACTTCCCTGCAAAGCTTATACGGCTTTGCCAAATGACGTTGAGCAATACCAACAGCTCCGTCAGAATCGGGAAGGACCTCTCTGAGCCATTTGAAACCAAACGAGGCTTCAGACAGGGCGACTCCCTTTCGTGCGATTTCTTCAATCTGATGCTGGAGAAGATAATTCGAGCAGCAGAGCTAAACCGCAATGGTACAATCTTTTACAAGAGCGTGAAATTGCTGGCGTATGCCGATGATATTGATATCATTGGCCTTAACAACCGCGCCGTAAGCGCTGCCTTCTCTGGACTGGATAAGGAAGCGAAAAAAGTGGGTCTTGCCGTGAACGAGGACAAGACGAAGTATTTGCTGTCATCAAAGAAAGAATCGGCGCACCTGGCAGCCATGTCACTGTTGATAGTTACAAATTTGAAACTGTGAGCGACTTCGTCTATTTGGGAACCAGTATCAACACCGAAAGTAATATTAGTCTAGAAATCCAGCGGAGAATCACTCTTGCCAACAAGTGCTACTTTGGACTGAGTAGGCAATTGAGAAGTAAAGTCCTCTCTCGAAGAACAAAGATCACGCTCTATAAGTCTCTCATCATATTTGCCCTGATGTATGGCTCAGATTCATTGACAATGTCAAGAGAAGATGAGATGGCCCTTGGACTATTTGAGAGAAAAGTTCTCCGGAAGATTTATGGTCCTTCCCGTGATGCCAACGGCGAGTATCGAAGGAAATTTAACGATGAGCTGTACGAGCTCTACGCAGATCTGACCATAGTCCAGCGAATTAAAGCCCAAAGACTCCGCTGGCTGGGCCATGTTATGCGAATGGACAAAGAAGCTCCAGCACAGAAGGTTTTCCTATCGTCGCCTGAATTCGGCAGCAGAGGATGGGGGAGGCCTCGACTGAGATGGAAACAACAGGTGGAGGATAACTTGAACTCCCTTGGGGTTTCCAATTGGCGTCGGTTATCGCTAAAAAGGATACGAAACGGCCAAAATCGCTTAGGCGGTTAAGCGCCAATAAATGATGATGATATAGCCTTCGGCACAGCCGAAGACAGCTTTCCTTACTTGTTTTTTTGTAACACTGCATTATCTGAGACTCAAAAAGAAATCTATTGAAACGAAATAATTATTTTTGATTTTTTTCAATATTTGTTATAACAGTTATTACTCTGATTAAAGTGTATTTAGAACTAGTAAATATGTAGTGTCCGACCGAATCTGGAATTTTAGGCCGAAGCCGTAGCCGAATATTCGGCATAATCCTATATTCGGCCGAAAACCGAAGCCGAATACCAAAATAAGAAAAGAGATTTTTATTTTATTTCAATTCATTATTTTTGTTTCTTGAATAAACAAAACACCTTACAAAAATACATACCTATATACGTAATTGTAAACATAAATAAAAAAATTCAGTCTTTATGTTAATAGCATTTTAACAATGTATAAAAAAAGTATAAAAAAAATATGTTGCATTTTCTAGAGATACACTAAGAAAAAACAGCTGACTACAGTCTGAACGCAAGTAATCGAAAGTGATGACACTTTAAAGTTAAAAAAGTATTTTTAAAGTAGTAGCATTAGAGGAAGTAGTAGTAGAAAAACATACTAATGCACATTTCTCATATAATCGTAGGAAAACGAAACCCTTTTCAGACTTGTTGTTATCAATCGTATGTGTGTTTGTACATATATAATTCTCTTCCTGCGTTCTTCGCCCCACATACCTGCACTTGAACGTCCCTAACCCTGCACCTAAATATGCAAAGCTCGCCCGGATGTGCAAAATACTCATACAATCACATCTCTTATTCGGCCTCGATTATTCGGCCTTTCAAGGCCGAAGCCGAATAAAAATTACTAGCCGAATAACGAAACTTGGCCGAATATTCGGTCGGACTCTGTAAATATGTAACCCTACACTACCCACGTTGCAAACTACCAGGTTAGTTGTTAATAGGTAGTCAGACTCGCCCCTGGCATTGATATCGGAGCTTCCCCCATTGGACGTGATGAGCATTAGCGCCGCTGCTATAATAAGATGACCCGTACAAAAATTTGACACCAGATCTCTCACCTCCCTTTGTGATGGAGGTCCTTCGGCGTCGTAGGACATATAGACCGATGCCATCGTCAGGCTGGTGCCGCCGAAAGTTAAACTGGCAGCGGTAATATCACAACGGGCCTTTCAAAACTGGCCTAAGTGTGCCTCTGCGGCAGCCACTGGGACCTAATCTAACCTAATCGAAGGATTTTCACCATTGTTTGGTATGTTTCTTTCATATCAGTGGCATATGCTAAGGGAACAGATGGTAGCTGATTGTTGTTGTGCATCAATACCGCTTTCAAGCCTATGATATTAGTGAATTGGGAATTAATTTTCGAATTACACTTACTCGATTTTTCTCTCACATCATGATTCAATTATTACCAGGTTAGCTCTTCCCTGACAGATATTGTCAATTGCGGCCATCTTGCTCCCCGAAAAATTGTCATTCATATTCTGGGTACCCTTTTAGAAAAATCATGTAAAAAAAGTAGTTCTACTTTTCTAACTACTTTTTTTAAAATAGTAGTAGTTGAGGTTGGCTTTTGGAAAATTTAGGAATTTATCATTAATAACTCTCAATATTAATATATACTCAACAATTCAACCCTGACTTTAAAACTTTTCCTTCTGTGGTTCGAGTATGTTATTTTCATTCTTAATCATCAGCCAAGTGTGCATGAAAGAATTGGAGATAAATTTATTGGAACTGGTTAAAGTTGGTTAGTAAAGTGGTAATACTATCCCTTTGGCACACTTTTTCCGATAGTCTTTATGACCTGAAAAGCTTCCAAGGAACTTTTAGTAAAAAATTAGATTAAGACTGATTTAAATGAGTCGATGTCCTATTCGATTTGGCTAGTCGGAGAAAAATTGAGGCTATACGAGTTCTTACTAGGCTATATGTTCAGGTAAATGGTGTTTTACAGCAATAGTTTGTCGTTTTTTTACCAAATATGTATGAGGTAAAGTCTGTGAAATCTAAACTAGCGATGATAGACCTCTAGAATTTAATATTAAGATCTATAATTTTTACAGTAATATTTTTTCACCTTTCTGAAAAATAAAATCAATATATGTTTTGAAAAAAAAGGAAATTTTTTTTGGCCTAGTCTAATGTGTTAGTTTACTTTGCAATTTTTTATTTTCATTACAATCTATATCCTCCTTTTTCGATTTTTCTACTACCATTTCCTTGACGAAAGAAAAAAACATTCCTACTTTTTTTATTCGCAAACTAAACCCGTACACATTTTCATATTGGGAGTATCAATAATAAACGTCAAGGGGAGAGCAAACCTTCTTGTAATTGAATCATGCACTCACATACACAAAATAATAGATACTCACTTTTACAAGAACCGTCAAGAAACAATCGCCAATCTTGCGGGCAATGCTCGTGATCGAGTGCGGCGAACAATTTATCCACATCAACGCAATACACCAGATTATTGTCGGTATCATCAGTATCGAAAACTCGTTCAAACGATGTTAGTTCTTTATCCCGGCCAAGTGTAAATTTGAAGTCATTTTCTACCAAATTCCACTGCTTCAATCGAGAGGCCAACTTCTCTGCTTGCCTTATAGACAAATCCAAATCCCGCACAAGATCACAATAGTCCTGATAGGTCACAAAATGACGCTCCGTTCCTCTGTTGGTCAATTCGCTTGTTTGAAAATTGAGGGTTGGATTCAGAAACACTTACTGGTTTTCTGTCCACAGTCGCCTCATCCGCTTTTTCTCTCAGGATTGGTTTTGAAACGGACAGTACATCAGCATTTTTATGCATTGACGAGATTTATAGCGGTAACCATCGATACTTGTTTGGCAGAAGTAGCAATCATTGGGCTTGTGATATATTTATATAGCCACAAATGTTAAACCCTGGTCATTATGTGTACCGGATTTCCATTTTTTGAGGTGCATAGAGCACGTCAAACATACAACCTCGGGTTCAAACCAAGCGCTTTCCACGTAGGAGCATTTGAAAAAAAGGTTGAACGCTTCAATCACTGCCATATTTGTCTATCGACAAATAAACCGCAGGCATTACAATGTAATGACTTATATTCAAACCTAGAACGTATTACTCTTTACTAGATAAACAATGTCTGCTAGGTCGCTTACCTTGCCTTTACACAAGTTAAGCTAGTCCTGTTGCTTATTAAATGTTCGCAGAGATTTTTCCAACACAAGAAAAAATATGAAAATTCACAAAACGTTTATTTAATTCACGTATATTTTACGAACTGACCAATAATATTTTTCAAAATTTTAATTCAAATGACCGATAGTCCAAGCCAATATAACTAAGTAAATGTTATATGTTGATACAAAGTAGAAAATAAGAAAAGTAGTTTTTTAACATTATGTATTACTTAAGTGAAACACTTATCTCTTTATTTTACTTAAAAACTTAATTTATTTAAACTTTAAACTTAAGAATTGGCTTTGTATCTGCTTAACCTTTAAAGTTCTGTTTAGGGCAACTTTACCTTTGGCATCAATGGAATCACTTGTTGCTGTTGTTGTGCTGAAAAGGTCGCTATCATGAGGTGGTATCATGCAGTTTTACCGCTGGCAGGCGACCGGTCGACCAAGCATGTCAACCATACGTTGCTATGCAGTGGGTGGTAAAAAGGTTTAAATTCTTGTTTTCGAAAAAACGTTGTAACTTCGTCAATTTTTAACATTTTTCAATAAATAAAGTCTAGTTTTACTCAGAATGAATAGTAGAACAGTAATATTTGTTTTAACTAAAGCATGTTTTTCGAATTGTACCAAAAAAATGACGTCAAACTCGAAAAAACGACAAAAATTTTACGAAAATTTCTTCTTATACCTTATAAAATAACAAGCTGCTGTTTATATATTAAGAATACCATTATTTAACTTTACAAAACCGTTGGAAAAATTAAAATCGGTTCAAAAATAGCCCCTCTAGGAATTTTTATGTGCCGACAAACATGAGAAAACGGTTTTTTAGCGATAAAAAAGTTTCGTGTTACACTCGACTAGATAAACAATCTTAGCTAGGTCGCTTGATGAAGGTCTTTTTTTTATACCTTTCATGAACATGAAATTGTATTATAACTTTGGTCCGATGTTTGTAAGTATGAGAAGAAGAAGAGATAGACCCACTAATAAGTATACCGTTATGATCAGGACGATGAGTTGATTCGATTTAGCCATGTCCGTCTGTCCGTCCGTCTGTTTGTACGCAAACTAGTCCCTCAATTTTAGAGATATCTCGATGTAATTTGGTAGGGAGGCGTTATTTTATATGAGAATAATCATTCGTCGGAACCAGCAAGATCGGACCAAAACTACTCATAGCTCCCATACAATCGATTGTTCCGATAAATGGATTTCGGGCTGTAACTTCTGTAATTAAAGAGCTAGTAACGTGAAATTTTGTAGGTATTGATGTTTTCATATGTGAAATATCGATGTTGAAAATCATTGAGATGGGATAAATATTTCATATAACTCCCATACAATCGATTGTTCCGATAAACGGATTTTGGCCCATAACTTCTGTAATTGAAGAGCTAGTAACGTGAAATTTTGTAGGTATTGATGTTTTTATATGCGAAATATCGGTGTTGAAAATCATTGAGATGGGAGAAATATTTCATATAGCTCCCATACAACCGATTGTTCCGATAAACGGATTTTGGGCTATAACTTCTGTAATTAAAGAGCTAGTAACGTGAAATTTTGTAGGTATTGATGTTTTCATATGTGAAATATCGATGTTGAAAATCATTGAGATGGGATAAATATTTCATATAGCTCCAATACAATCGATTGTTCCGATAAACGGATTTCGGGTTATAACTCCTGTAATGAAAATTTGTAAGTATTGCTATTTTTATATGTGAAATATCGATGTTGAAAATAATTGAGATCAGATAAATATTTCACATAGCCCCCCATACAATCGATTGTTCCGATAAACGGATTTTGGGCTATAACTCCTATAATTATATATGTAGGGTCGTGAAATTTCGTAACTATTGCTCTGTTAGAAAGTGGAATGTCGATGTTAAAAATCAATGAGATTGGACCAACAAAACACATCGCCCCCATATAATCGATAGTTCCGACAATTTCGGTATGAGCTAAAGTTAAATTCACACAGGCTGTACTGGGGATCAGTGAAAATCGTGACGCTTATTCATGAAAGGTATATAGCCTTCGGCACAGCCGAAGACAGCTTTCCTTACTTGTTTTTTTGTAACACTGTGTTATCTGAGACTCAAAAAGAAATCTATTGAAACGAAATAATTATTTTTGATTTTTTTCAATATTTGTTATAACAGTTATTACTCTGATTAAAGTGTATTTAGAACAAGTAAATATGTAGTGTCCGACCGAAACTGGAATTTTAGGCCGAAGTCGTAGCAGAATATTCGGCATAATCCTATATTCGGTCGAAAACCGAAGCCGAATACCAAAATAAGAAAAGAGATTTTTATTTTATTTCAATTCATTATTTTTGTTTCTTGAATAAACAAAACACCTTACAAAAATACATACCTATATACGTAATTGTAAACATAAATAAAAAAATTCAGTCTTTATGTTAATAGCATTTTAACAATGTATAAAAAAAGTATAAAAAAAATATGTTGCATTTTCTAGAGAACGCAGCTTGGTGTAAGAGGTACACACTGCGGGCTTAGAAATTCCTAATCCCCTTGGTTCTTGGTTCGATGACCAACAAAAGGTGATGAAAAATTTCTAAACACAAAGCCATTTGATAAGTGCCCTTGAGCAAGGCCGAAATTACGTAATCATGGTAGCTTGTAATTGTTGTTACTTTTCCATCTTGTTCACTAATAATAAAAACATAGAATAATTTAAGAAAAATTATTCCCAAACGGTCAAAAGTCCACCAAAGTTTCAAAGATACACTAAGAAAAAAACAGCTGACTACAGTCTGAACGCAAGTAATCGAAAGTGATGACACTTTAAAGTTAAAAAAGTATTTTTAAAGTAGTAGCATTAGAGGAAGTAGTAGTAGAAAAACATACTAATGCACATTTCACATATAATCGTAGGAAAACGAAACCCTTTTCAGACTTGTTGTTATCAATCGTATGTGTGTTTGTACATATATAATTCTCTTCCTGCGTTCTTCGCCCCACATACCTGCACTTGAACGTCCCTAACCCTGCACCTAAATGTGCAAAGCTCGCCCGTATGTGCAAAATACTCATACAATCACATCTCTTATTCGGCCTCGATTATTCGGCCTTTCAAGGCCGAAGCCGAATAAAAATTACTAGCCGAATAGGCCGAATAACGAAACTTGGCCGAATATTCGGTCGGACACTATAAATATGTAACCCTACACTACCCACGTCGCAAACTACCAGGTTAGTTGTTAATAGGTAGTCAGATTCGCCCCTGGCATTGATATCGGAGCTTCCCCATTGGACGTGATGAGCATTAGCGCCGCTGCTATAATAAGATGACCCGTACAAAAATTTGACACCAGATCTCTCACCTCCCTTTGTGATGGAGGTTCTTCGGCGTCGTAGGACATATAGACCGATGCCATCGTCAGGCTGGTGCCGCCGAAAGTTAAACGGGCAGCGGTAATGTCACCCTCTTGAAGGGTGGACACCTTGCCAGCTGTAAGATGTTGGCACCCCATTGGTCGAAATTTGAAAAAGATTTTATGCCAAATAATTGGTCACTAATTGGTCATAATTGGTCAGCAGGTTTCAGTAATTGGTCAGCCATAGGAAAAAATTTATGCCACTTTAAAATTTTCCAAGGTGGCCGTAAGATGTTGGCACCCCATTGGTCGAAATTTGGAAAAGTTAGTATGCCAAATAATTGGTCACTAATTGGTCATAATTGGTCAGCAGGTCTCACTAATTGGTCAGCCATAGAAAATTTTTTATGACGTTTTTAAATTTTCCAAGGGAAAAGTCATTTACTTCCGCAGGCACCCTGTATACTTTAAATTTCAAAAAACAAATATGCCAAATAATTGGTCACTAATTGGTCATAATTGGTCAGTAGGTTTCACTAATTGGTCAGCCATAGAAAATTTTTAATTAATTTTTTTAAGTTTTTTGAGTGTTATCGATTAAGATGTTGGCACCCCATTGGTCGAAATTTGGAAAAGTTAGTATGCCAAATAATTGGTCACTAATTGGTCATAATTGGTCAGCAGGTCTCACTAATTGGTCAGCCACAGAAAATTTTTTATGACGTTTTTAAATTTTCCAAGGGAAAAGTCATTTACTTCCGCAGGCACCCTGTATACTTAAAATTTCAAAAAACAAATATGCCAAATAATTGGTCACTAATTGGTCATAATTGGGCAGTAGGTTTCACTAATTGGTCAGCCATAGAAAATTTTTAATTAATTTTTTTAAGTTTTTTGAGTGTTATCGATTAAGATGTTGGTCGAAATTTGGAAAAGTTAGTATGCCAAATAATTGGTCACTAATTGGTCATAATTGGTCAGCAGGTCTCACTAATTGGTCAGCCATAGAAAATTTTGTATGACGTTTTTAAATTTTCCTAGGGAAAAGTCACTTACTTCCGCAGGCACCCTGTATACTTTAAATTTCAAAAAACAAATATGCCAAATAATTGGTCACTAATTGGTCATAATTGGTCAGTAGGTTTCACTAATTGGTCAGCCATAGAAAATTTTTAATTAATTTTTTTAAGTTTTTTGAGTGTTATCGATTAAGATGTTGGCACCCCATTGGTCGAAATTTGGAAAAGTTAGTATGCCAAATAATTGGTCACTAATTGGTCATAATTGGTCAGCAGGTCTCACTAATTGGTCAGCCATACAAAATTATTTATGACGATTTTAAATTTTCCAAGGGAAAAGTCATTTACTTCCGCAGGCACCCTGTATACTTAAAATTTCAAAAAACAAATATGACAAATAATTGGTCACTAATTGGTCATAATTGGTCAGTAGGTTTCACTAATTGGTCAGCCATAGAAAATTTTTAATTAATTTTTTTAAGTTTTTTGAGTGTTATCGATTAAGTTGTTGGCACCCCACTGGTCGAAATTTGGAAAAGTTAGTATGCCAAATAATTGGCCACTAATTGGTCATAATTGGTCAGCAGGTCTCCCTAATTGGTCAGCCATAGAAAATTTTTTTTGACGTTTTTAAATTTTCCAAGGGAAAAGTCATTTACTTCCGCAGGCACCCTGTATACTTAAAATTTCAAAAAACAAATATGCCAAATAGTTGGTCACTAATTGGTCATAATTGGTCAGTAGGTTTCACTAATTGGTCAGCCATAGAAAATTTTTAATTAATTTTTTTAAGTTTTTTGAGTGTTATCGATTAAGATGTTGGCACCCCATTGGTCGAAATTTGGAAAAGTTAGTATGCCAAATAATTGGTCATAATTGGTCAGCAGGTCTCACTAATTGGTCAGCCATAGAAAATTTTCCAAGGGAAAAGTCATTTACTTCCGCAGGCACCCTGTATACTTTAAATTTCAAAAAACAAATATGCCAAATAATTGGTCACTAATTGGTCATAATTGGTCAGTAGGTTTCACTAATTGGTCAGCCATAGAAAATTTTTAATTAATTTTTTTAAGTTTTTTGAGTGTTATCGATTAAGATGTTGGCACCCCATTGGTCGAAATTTGGAAAAGTTAGTATGCAAAATAATTGGTCACTAATTGGTCAGCAGGTCTCACTAATTGGTCAGCCATAGAAAATTTTGTATGACGTTTTTAAATTTTCCAAGGGAAAAGTCATTTACTTCCGCAGGCACCCTGTATACTTAAAATTTCAAAAAACAAATATGCCAAATAATTGGTCACTAATTGGTCATAATTGGTCAGTAGGTTTCACTAATTGGTCAGCCATAGAAAATTTTTAATTAATTTTTTTAAGTTTTTTGAGTGTTATCGATTAAGATGTTGGCACCCCATTGGTCGAAATTTGGAAAAGTTAGTATGCCAAATAATTGGTCACTAATTGGTCATAATTGGTCAGCAGGTCTCCCTAATTGGTCAGCCATAGAAAATTTTTTATGACGTTTTTAAATTTTCCAAGGGAAAAGTCATTTACTTCCGCAGGCACCCTGTATACTTTAAATTTCAAAAAACAAATATGCCAAATAATTGGTCACTAACTGGTCATAATTTTTCAGTAGGTTTCACTAATTGGTCAGCCATAGAAAATTTTTAATTAATTTTTTTAAGTTTTTTGAGTGTTATCGATTAAGATGTTGGCACCCCATTGGTCGAAATTTGGAAAAGTTAGTATGCCAAATAATTGGTCACTAATTGGTCAGCAGGTCTCACTAATTGGTCAGCCATTGACAATTTTTTATGACGTTTTTAAATTTTCCAAGGGAAAAGTCATTTACTTCCGCAGGTACCCTGTATACTTACAATTTCAAAAAACAAATATGCCAAATAATTGGTCACTAATTGGTCATAATTGGTCAGTAGGTTTCACTAATTGGTCAGCCATAGAAAATTTTCCAAGGGAAAAGTCATTTACTTCCGCAGGCACCCTGTATACTTTAAATTTCAAAAAACAAATATGCCAAATAATTGGTCACTAATTGGTCATAATTGGTCAGTAGGTTTCTCTAATTGGTCAGCCATAGAAAATTTTTAATTAATTTTTTTAAGTTTTTTGAGTGTTATCGATTAAGATGTTGTCGAAATTTGGAAAAGTTAGTATGCCAAATAATTGGTCACTAATTGGTCATAATTGGTCAGCAGGTCTCACTAATTGGTCAGCCATAGAAAATTTTTTATGACGTTTTTAAATTTTCCAAGGGAAAAGTCATTTACTTCCGCAGGCACCCTGTATACTTAAAATTTCAAAAAACAAATATGCCAAATAATTGGTCACTAATTGATCATAATTGGTCAGTAGGTTTTACTAATTGGTCAGCCATAGACAGGGCGACTCCCTTTCGTGCGATTTCTTCAACCTGATGCTGGAGAAGATAATTCGAGCAGCAGAGCTAAACCGCAATGGTACAATCTTTTACAAGAGCGTGCAATTGCTGGCGTATGCCGATGATATTGATATCATTGGCCTTAACAACCGCGCCGTAAGCGCTGCCTTCTCTGGACTGGATAAAGAAGCGAAAAAAGTGGGTCTTGCGGTCAACGAGGACAAGACGAAGTATTTGCTGTCATCAAAGAAAGAATCGGCGCACCTGCGCCTTGGCAGCCACGTCACTGTTGATAGTTACAAATTTGAAACTGTGAGGGACTTCGTCTATTTGGGAACCAGCATTAACACCGAAAATAATATCAGTCTAGAAATCCAACTGAGAATCACTCTTGCGAACAAGTGCTACTTTGGACTGAGTAGGCAATTGAGAAGTAAAGTCCTCTCTCGAAGAACAAAGATCGCGCTCTATAAGTCTCTCATCATACCTGTCCTGATGTATGGCTCAGATTCATGGACAATGTCAAGAGAAGATGAGATGGCCCTTGGAGTATTTGAGAGAAAAGTTCTCCGGAAGATTTATGGTCCTTCCCGTGATGCCGACGGCGAGTATCGAAGGAGATTTAACGATGAGCTGTACGAGCTTTACGCAGATCTGACCATAGTCCAGCGAATTAAAGCCCAAAGGCTCCGCTGGCTGGGTCACGTCATGCGAATGGACAAAGAAGCTCCAGCCCAGAAGGTTTTCCAATCGTCACCCGAATTCGGCAGCAGAGGAAGGGGGAGGCCTCGACTGAGATGGAAACAACAGGTGGAGGATGACTTGAACTCCCTTGGGGTTTCCAATTGGCGTCAGTTATCGCTAAAAAGGAATGACTGGCGTTCTTTGATAGGCGACGGCCAAAATCGCTTAGGCGGTTAAGCGCCAATAAATGATGATGATGATGAATTGGTCATAATTGGTCAGTAGGTTTCACTAATTGGTCAGCCATAGAAAATTTTCCAAGGGAAAAGTCATTTACTTCCGCAGGCACCCTGTATACTTAAAATTTCAAAAAAGTAATATGCCAAATAATTGGTCACTAATTGGTCATAATTGGTCAGTAGGTTTCACTAATTGGTCAGCTATAGAAAATTTTTAATTAATTTTTTTAAGTTTTTAGAGTGTTATCGATTAAGATGTTGGCACCCCATTGGTCGAAATTTGGAAAAGTTAGTATGCCAAATAATTGGTCACTAATTGGTCAGCAGGTCTCACTAATTTGTCAGCCATAGAAAATTTTTTATGAAGTTTTTAAATTTTCCAAGGGAAAAGTCATTTACTTCCGCAGGCACCCTGTATACTTAAAATTTCAAAAAACAAATATGCCAAATAATTGGTCACTAATTGATCATAATTGGTCAGTAGGTTTTACTAATTGGTCAGCCATAGAAAATTTTTAATTAATTTTTTTAAGTTTTTTCAGTGTTATCGATTAAGATGTTGGCACCCCATTGGTCGAAATTTGGAAAAGTTAATATGCCAAATAATTGGTCACTAATTGGTCACTAATTGGTCATAAGTGGTCAGCAGGTCTCACTAATTGGTCAGCCATAGAAAATTTTCCAAGGGAAAAGTCATTTACTTCCGCAGGCACCCTGTATACTTTAAATTTCAAAAAACAAATATGCCAAATAATTGGTCACTAATTGGTCATAATTGGTCAGTAGGTTTCACTAATTGGTCAGCCATAGAAAATTTTTTATTAATTTTTTTAAGTTTTTTGAGTGTTATCGATTAAGATGTTGGCACCCCATTGGTCGAAATTTGGAAAAGTTAGTATGCCAAATAATTGGTCACTAATTGGTCAGCAGGTCTCACTAATTGGTCAGCCATAGAAAATTTTTTATGACGTTTTTAAATTTTCCAAGGGAAAAGTCATTTACTTCCGCAGGCACCCTGTATACTTAAAATTTCAAAAAACAAATATGCCAAATAATTGGTCACTAATTGGTCATAATTGGTCATGAGGTTTCACTAATTGGTCAGCCATAGAAAATTTTTAATTAATTTTTTTAAGTTTTTTGAGTGTTATCGATTAAGATGTTGGCACCCCATTGGTCGAAATTTGGAAAAGTTAGTATGCCAAATAATTGGTCACTAATTGGTCAGCAGGTCTCACTAATTGGTCAGCCAAAGAAAATTTTTTATGACGTTTTTAAATTTTCCAAGGGAAAAGTCATTTACTTCCGCAGGCACCCTGTATACTTTAAATTTCAAAAAACAAATATGCCAAATAATTGGTCACTAATTGGTCATAATTGGTCAGTAGGTTTCACTAATTGGTCAGCCATAGAAAATTTTTAATTAATTTTTTTAAGTTTTTTGAGTGTTATCGATTAAGTTGTTGGCACCCCATTGGTCGAAATTTGGAAAAGTTAGTATGCCAAATAATTGGTCACTAATTGGTCATAATTGGTCATAATTGGTAAGCAGGTCTCACTAATTGGTCAGCCATTGAAAATTTTTTATGACGTTTTTAAATTTTCCAAGGGAAAAGTCATTTACTTCCGCAGGCACCCTGTATACTTAAAATTTCAAAAAAGTAATATGCCAAATAATTGGTCTCTAATTGGTCATAATTGGTCAGTAGGTTTCACTAATTGGCCAGCCATAGAAAATTTTTAATTAATTTTTTTAAGTTTTTTGAGTGTTATCGATTAAGATGTTGGCACCCGATTGGTCGAAATTTGGAAAAGTTAGTATGCCAAATAATTGGTCACTAATTGGTCAGCAGGTCTCACTAATTGGTCAGCCATAGAAAATATTTATGAAGTTTTTAAATTTTCCAAGGGAAAAGTCATTTACTTCCGCAGGCACCCTGTATACTTAAAATTTCAAAAAACAAATATGGCAAATAATTGGTCACTAATTGATCATAATTGGTCAGTAGGTTTCACTAATTGGTCAGCCATAGAAAATTTTTAATTAATTTTTTTAAGTTTTTTGAGTGTTATCGATTAAGATGTTGGCACCCCATTGGTCGAAATTTGGAAAAGTTAGTATGCCAAATAATTGGTCACTAATTGGTCATAATTGGTCAGCAGGTCTCCCTAATTGGTCAGCCATAGAAAATATTTATGAAGTTTTTAAATTTTCCAAGGGAAAAGTCATTTACTTCCGCAGGCACCCTGTATACTTAAAATTTCAAAAAACAAATATGCCAAATAATTGGTCACTAATTGATCATAATTGGTCAGTAGGTTTCACTAATTGGTCAGCCATAGAAAATTTTTAATTATTTTTTTTAAGTTTCTTGAGTGTTATTGATTAAGATGTTGGCACCCCATTGGTCGAAATTTGGAAAAGTTAGTATGCCAAATAATTGGTCACTAATTGGTCATAATTGGTCAGCAGGTCTCACTAATTGGTCAGCCATAGAAAATTTTTTATGACGTTTTTAAATTTTCCAAGGGAAAAGTCATTTACTTCCGCAGGCACCCTGTATACTTAAAATTTCAAAAAACAAATATGCCAAATAATTGCTCACTAATTGATCATAATTGGTCAGTAGGTTTCACTAATTGGTCAGCCATAGAAAATTTTTAATTAATTTTTTTAAGTTTTTTGAGTGTTATCGATTAAGATGTTGGCACCCCATTGGTCGAAATTTGGAAAAGTTAGTATGCCAAATAATTGGTCACTAATTGGTCATAATTGGTCAGCAGGTCTCACTAATTGGTCAGCCCTGTATACTTAAAATTTCAAAAAACAAATATGCCAAATAATTGATCACTAATTGGTCATAATTGGTCAGTAGGTTTCACTAATTGGTCAGCCATAGAAAATTTTTAATTAATTTTTTTTAAGTTTTTTGAGTGTTATCGATTAAGATGTTGGCAACCCATTGGTCGAAATTTGGAAAAGTTAGTATGCCAAATAATTGGTCACTAATTGGTCAGCAGGTCTCACTAATTGGTCAGCCATAGAAAATTTTTTATGACGTTTTTAAATTTTCCAAGGGAAAAGTCATTTACTTCCGCAGGCACCCTGTATACTTTAAATTTCAAAAAACAAATATGCCAAATAATTGGTCACTAATTGGTCAGTAGGTTTCACTAATTGGTCAGCCATAGAAAATTTTTTATGACGATTTTAAATTTTCCAAGGGAAAAGTCATTTACTTCCGCAGGCACCCTGTATACTTAAAATTTCAAAAAACAAATATGCCAAATAATTGGTCACTAATTGGTCATAATTGGTCAGTAGGTTTCACTAATTGGTCAGCCATAGAACATTTTTAATTATTTTTTTTAAGTTTTTTGAGTGTTATCGATTAAGTTGTTGGCACCCCACTGGTCGAAATTTGGAAAAGTTAGTATGCCAAATAATTGGTCACTAATTGGTCATAATTGGTCAGCAGGTCTCCCTAATTGGTCAGCCATAGAAAATTTTTTTTGCCGTTTTTAAATTTTCCAAGGGAAAAGTCATTTACTTCCGCAGGCACCCTGTATACTTAAAATTTCAAAAAACAAATATGCCAAATAATTGGTCACTAATTGGTCATAATTGGTCAGTAGGTTTCACTAATTGGTCAGCCATAGAAAATTTGTAATTAATTTTTTTAAGTTTTTTGAGTGTTATCGATTAAGATGTTGGCACCCCATTGGTCGAAATTTGGAAAAGTTAGTATGCCAAATAATTGGTCACTAATTAGTCATAATTGGTCAGCAGGTCTTAATAATTGGTCAGCCATAGAAAATTTTCCAAGGGAAAAGTCATTTACTTCCGCAGGCACCCTGTATACTTTAAATTTCAAAAAACAAATATGCCAAATAATTGGTCACTAATTGGTCATAATTGGTCAGTAGGTTTCACTAATTGGTCAGCCATAGAAAATTTTTAATTAATTTTTTTAAGTTTTTTGAGTGTTATCGATTAAGATGTTGGCACCCCATTGGTCGAAATTTGGAAAAGTTAGTATGCCAAATAATTGGTCACTAATTGGTCATAATTGGTCAGCAGGTCTCACTAATTGGTCAGCCATAGAAAATTTTGTATGACGTTTTTAAATTTTCCAAGGGAAAAGTCATTTACTTCCGCAGGCACCCTGTATACTTAAAATTTCAAAAAAGTAATATGCCAAATAATTGGTCACTAATTGGTCATAATTGGTCAGTAGGTTTCACTAATTGGTCAGCCATAGAAAATTTTTAATTAATTTTTTTAAGTTTTTTGAGTGTTATCGATTAAGATGTTGGCACCCCATTGGTCGAAATTTGGAAAAGTTAGTATGCCAAATAATTGGTCACTAATTGGTCAGCAGGTCTCACTAATTGGTCAGCCATAGAAAATTTTTTATGAAGTTTTTAAATTTTCCAAGGGAAAAGTCATTTACTTCCGCAGGCACCCTGTATACTTAAAATTTCAAAAAACAAATATGCCAAATAATTGGTCACTAATTGATCATAATTGGTCAGTAGGTTTCACTAATTGGTCAGCCATAGAAAATTTTTAATTAATTTTTTTAAGTTTTTTGAGTGTTATCGATTAAGATGTTGGCACCCCATTGGTCGAAATTTGGAAAAGTTAGTATGCCAAATAATTGGTCACTAATTGGTCATAATTGGTCAGCAGGTCTCACTAATTGGTCAGCCATAGAAAATTTTTTATGACGTTTTTAAATTTTCCAAGGGAAAAGTCATTTACTTCCGCAGGCACCCTGTATACTTAAAATTTCAAAAAACAAATATGCCAAATAATTGGTCACTAATTGATCATAATTGGTCAGTAGGTTTCACTAATTGGTCAGCCATAGAAAATTTTTAATTAATTTTTTTAAGTTTTTTGAGTGTTATCGATTAAGATGTTGGCACCCCATTGGTCGAAATTTGGAAAAGTTAGTATGCCAAATAATTGGTCACTAATTGGTCATAATTGGTCAGCAGGTCTCACTAATTGGTCAGCCCTGTATACTTAAAATTTCAAAAAACAAATATGCCAAATAATTGATCACTAATTGGTCATAATTGGTCAGTAGGTTTCACTAATTGGTCAGCCATAGAAAATTTTTAATTAATTTTTTTAAGTTTTTTGAGTGTTATCGATTAAGATGTTGGCAAGCCATTGGTCGAAATTTGGAAAAGTTAGTATGCCAAATAATTGGTCACTAATTGGTCAGCAGGTCTCACTAATTGGTCAGCCATAGAAAATTTTTTATGACGTTTTTAAATTTTCCAAGGGAAAAGTCATTTACTTCCGCAGGCACCCTGTATACTTTAAATTTCAAAAAACAAATATGCCAAATAATTGGTCACTAATTGGTCAGTAGGTTTCACTAATTGGTCAGCCATAGAAAATTTTTTATGACGATTTTAAATTTTCCAAGGGAAAAGTCATTTACTTCCGCAGGCACCCTGTATACTTAAAATTTCAAAAAACAAATATGCCAAATAATTGGTCACTAATTGGTCATAATTGGTCAGTAGGTTTCACTAATTGGTCAGCCATAGAACATTTTTAATTATTTTTTTTTAAGTTTTTTGAGTGTTATCGATTAAGTTGTTGGCACCCCACTGGTCGAAATTTGGAAAAGTTAGTATGCCAAATAATTGGTCACTAATTGGTCATAATTGGTCAGCAGGTCTCCCTAATTGGTCAGCCATAGAAAATTTTTTTTGACGTTTTTAAATTTTCCAAGGGAAAAGTCATTTACTTCCGCAGGCACCCTGTATACTTAAAATTGGAAAAAACAAATATGCCAAATAGTTTGTCACTAATTGGTCATAATTGGTCAGTAGGTTTCACTAATTGGTCAGCCATAGAAAATTTGTAATTAATTTTTTTAAGTTTTTTGAGTGTTATCGATTAAGATGTTGGCACCCCATTGGTCGAAATTTGGAAAAGTTAGTATGCCAAATAATTGGTCACTAATTAGTCATAATTGGTCAGCAGGTCTTAATAATTGGTCAGCCATAGAAAATTTTCCAAGGGAAAAGTCATTTACTTCCGCAGGCACCCTGTATACTTTAAATTTCAAAAAACAAATATGCCAAATAATTGGTCACTAATTGGTCATAATTGGTCAGTAGGTTTCACTAATTGGTCAGCCATAGAAAATTTTTAATTAATTTTTTTAAGTTTTTTGAGTGTTATCGATTAAGATGTTGGCACCCCATTGGTCGAAATTTGGAAAAGTTAGTATGCCAAATAATTGGTCACTAATTGGTCATAATTGGTCAGCAGGTCTCACTAATTGGTCAGCCATAGAAAATTTTGTATGACGTTTTTAAATTTTCCAAGGGAAAAGTCATTTACTTCCGCAGGCACCCTGTATACTTAAAATTTCAAAAAAGTAATATGCCAAATAATTGGTCACTAATTGGTCATAATTGGTCAGTAGGTTTCACTAATTGGTCAGCCATAGAAAATTTTTAATTAATTTTTTTAAGTTTTTTGAGTGTTATCGATTAAGATGTTGGCACCCCATTGGTCGAAATTTGGAAAAGTTAGTATGCCAAATAATTGGTCACTAATTGGTCAGCAGGCCTCACTAATTGGTCAGCCATAGAAAATTTTTTATGAAGTTTTTAAATTTTCCAAGGGAAAAGTCATTTACTTCCGCAGGCACCCTGTATACTTAAAATTTCAAAAAACAAATATGCCAAATAATTGGTCACTAATTGATCATAATTGGTCAGTAGGTTTCACTAATTGGTCAGCCATAGAAAATTTTTAATTAATTTTTTTAAGTTTTTTGAGTGTTATCGATTAAGATGTTGGCACCCCATTGGTCGAAATTTGGAAAAGTTAGTATGCCAAATAATTGGTCACTAATTGGTCATAATTGGTCAGCAGGTCTCACTAATTGGTCAGCCATAGAAAATTTTTTATGACGTTTTTAAATTTTCCAAGGGAAAAGTCATTTACTTCCGCAGGCACCCTGTATACTTTAAATTTCAAAAAACAAATATGCCAAATAATTGGTCACTAATTGGTCAAAATTGGTCAGTAGGTTTCACTTATTGGTCAGCCATAGAAAATTTTTGATTAATTTTTTTAAGTTTTTTGAGTGTTATCGATTAAGATGTTGGCACCCCATTGGTCGAAATTTGGAAAAGTTAGTATGCCAAATAATTGGTCACTAATTGGTCAGCATTGGTCAGCAGGTCTCACTAATTGGTCAGCCATAGAAAATTTTTTATGACGATTTTAAATTTTCCAAGGGAAAAGTCATTTACTTCCGCAGGCATCCTGTATACTTAAAATTTCAAAAAACAAATATGCCAAATAATTGGTCACTAATTGGTCATAATTGGTCAGTAGGTTTCACTAATTGGTCAGCCATAGAAAATTTTTTATGACGTTTTTAAATTTTCCAAGGGAAAAGTCATTTACTTCCGCAGGCACCCTGTATACTTAAAATTTCAAAAAACTAATATGCCAAATAATTGGTCACTAATTGGTCATAATTGGTCAGTAGGTTTCACTAATTGGTCAGCCATAGAAAATTTTTAATTAATTTTTTTAAGTTTTTTGAGTGTTATCGATTAAGATGTTGGCACCCCATTGGTCAAAATTTGGAAAAGTTAGTATGCCAAATAATTGGTCACTAATTGGTCAGCAGGTCTCACTAATTGGTCAGCCATAGAAAATTTTTTATGACGTTTTTAAATTTTCCAAGGGAAAAGTCATTTACTTCCGCAGGCACCCTGTATACTTAAAATTTCAAAAAACTAATATGCCAAATAATTGGTCACTAATTGGTCATAATTAGTCAGTAGGTTTCACTAATTGGTCAGCCATAGAAAATTTTTAATTAATTTTTTTAAGTTTTTTGAGTGTTATCGATTAAGATGTTGGCACCCCATTGGTCGAAATTTGGAAAAGTTAGTATGCCAAATAATTGGTCACTAATTGGTCAGCAGGTCTCACTAATTGGTCAGCCATAGAAAATTTTTTATGACGTTTTTAAATTTTCCAAGGGAAAAGTCATTTACTTCCGCAGGCACCCTGTATACTTAAAATTTCAAAAAACAAATATGCCAAATAATTGGCCACTAATTGGTTATAATTGGTCTGTAGGTTTCACTAATTGGTCAGCCATAGAAAATTTTTAATTAATTTTTTTAAGTTTTTTGAGTGTTATCGATTAAGATGTTGGTCGAAATTTGGAAAAGTTAGTATGCCAAATAATTGGTCACTAATTGGTCATAATTGGTCAACAGGTCTCACTAATTGGTCAGCCATAGAAAATTTTTTATGACGTTTTTAAATTTTCCAAGGGAAAAGTCATTTACTTCCGCAGGCACCCTGTATACTTTAAATTTCAAAAAACAAATATGCCAAATAATTGGTCACTAATTGGTCATAATTGGTCAGTAGGTTTCACTAATTGGTCAGCCATAGAAAATTTTTAATTAATTTTTTTTTAGTTTTTTGAGTGTTATCGATTAAGATGTTGGCACCCCATTGGTCGAAAATTGGAAAAGTTAGTACGCCAAATAATTGGTCACTAATTGGTCATAATTGGTCAGCAGGTCTCACTAATTGGTCAGCCAAAAAAAATTTTTTATGACGATTTTAAATTTTCCAAGGGAAAAGTCATTTACTTCCGCAGGCACCCTGTATACTTAAAATTTCAAAAAAGAAATATGCCAAATAATTGGTCACTAATTGGTCATAATTGGTCAGTAGGTTTCACTAATTGGTCAGCCATAGAAAATTTTTAATTAATTTTTTTAAGTTTTTTGAGTGTTATCGATTAAGTTGTTGGCAGCCCACTGGTCGAAATTTGGAAAAGTTAGTATGCCAAATAATTGGTCACTAATTGGTCATAATTGGTCAGCAGGTCTCACTAATTGGTCAGCCATAGAAAATTTTTTTTGACGTTTTTAAATTTTCCAAGGGAAAAGTCATTTACTTCCGCAGGCACCCTGTATACTTAAAATTTCAAAAAACAAATATGCCAAATAGTTGGTCACTAATTGGTCATAATTGGTCAGTAGGTTTCACTAATTGGTCAGCCATAGAAAATTTGTAATTAATTTTTTTAAGTTTTTTGAGTGTTATCGATTAAGATGTTGGCACCCCATTGGTCGAAGTTTGGAAAAGTTAGTATGCCAAATAATTAGTCACTAATTGGTCATAATTGGTCAGCAGGTCTCACTAATTGGTCAGCCATAGAAAATTTTCCAAGGGAAAAATCATTTACTTCCGCAGGCACCCTGTATACTTTAAATTTCAAAAAACAAATATGCCAAATAATTGGTCACTAATTGGTCATAATTGGTCAGTAGGTTTCACTAATTGGTCAGCCATAGAAAATTTTTAATTAATTTTTTTAAGTTTTTTGAGTGTTATCGATTAAGATGTTGGCACCCCATTGGTCGAAATTTGGAAAAGTTAGTATGCCAAATAATTGGTCACTAATTGGTCATAATTGGTCAGCAGGTCTCACTAATTGGTCAGCCATAGAAAATTTTTTATGACGTTTTTAAATTTTCCAAGGGAAAAGTCATTTACTTCCGCAGGCACCCTGTATACTTTAAATTTCAAAAAACAAATATGCCAAATAATTGGTCACTAATTGGTCATAATTGGTCAGTAGGTTTCACTTATTGGTCAGCCATAGAAAATTTTTAATTAATTTTTTTAAGTTTTTTGAGTGTTATCGATTAAGATGTTGGCACCCCATTGGTCGAAATTTGGAAAAATTAGTATGCCAAATAATTGGTCATAATTGGTCAGCAGGTCTCACTAATTGGTCAGCCATAGAAAATTTTTTATGACGTTTTTAAATTTTCCAAGGGAAAAGTCATTTACTTCCGCAGGCACCCTGTATACTTAAAATTTCAAAAAACTAATATGCCAAATTATTGGTCACTAATGGGTCATAATTAGTCAGTAGGTTTCACTAATTGGTCAGCCATAGAACATTTTTAATTAATTTTTTTAAGTTTTTTGAGTGTTATCGATTAAGATGTTGGCACCCCATTGGTCGAAATTTGGAAAAGTTAGTATGCCAAATAATTGGTCACTAATTGGTCAGCAGGTCTCACTAATTGGTCAGCCATAGACAATTTTTTATGACGTTTTTAAATTTTCCAAGGGAAAAGTCATTTACTTCCGCAGGCACCCTGTATACTTAAAATTTCAAAAAACAAATATGCCAAATAATTGGTCACTAATTGGTCATAATTGGTCAGCAGGTCTCACTAATTGGTCAGCCATAGAAAATTTTCCAAGGGAAAAATCATTTACTTCCGCAGGCACCCTGTATACTTTAAATTTCAAAAAACAAATATGCCAAATAATTGGTCACTAATTGGTCATAATTGGTCAGTAGGTTTCACTAATTGGTCAGCCATAGAAAATTTTTAATTAATTTTATTAAGTTTTTTGAGTGTTATCGATTAAGATGTTGGCACCCCATTGGTCGAAATTTGGAAAAGTTAGTATGCCAAATAATTGGTCACTAATTGGTCATAATTGGTCAGCAGGTCTCACTAATTGGTCAGCCATAGAAAATTTTTTATGACGTTATTGGTCAGCCATAGAAAATTTTTAATTAATTTTTTTAAGTTTTTTGAGTGTTATCGATTAAGATGTTGGTCGAAATTTGGAAAAGTTAGTATGCCAAATAATTGGTCACTAATTGGTCAGCAGGTCTAACTAATTGGTCAGCCATAGAAAATTTTTTATGACGTTTTTAAATTTTCCAAGGGAAAAGTCATTTACTTCCGCAGGCACCCTGTATACTTAAAATTTCAAAAAACAAATATGCCAAATAATTGGTCACTAATTGGTCATAATTGGTCAGTAGGTTTCACTAATTGGTCAGCCATAGAAAATTTTTAATTAATTTTTTTAAGTTTTTTGAGTGTTATCGATTAAGATGTTGGCACCCCATTGGTCGAAATTTGGAAAAGTTAGTATGCCAAATAATTGGTCACTAATTGGTCATAATTGGTCAGCAGGTCTCACTAATTGGTCAGCCCTGTATACTTAAAATTTCAAAAAACAAATATGCCAAATAATTGATCACTAATTGGTCATAATTGGTCAGTAGGTTTCACTAATTGGTCAGCCATAGAAAATTTTTAATTAATTTTTTTAAGTTTTTTGAGTGTTATCGATTAAGATGTTGGCAACCCATTGGTCGAAATTTGGAAAAGTTAGTATGCCAAATAATTGGTCACTAATTGGTCAGCAGGTCTCACTAATTGGTCAGCCATAGAAAATTTTTTATGACGTTTTTAAATTTTCCAAGGGAAAAGTCATTTACTTCCGCAGGCACCCTGTATACTTAAAATTTCAAAAAACAAATATGCCAAATAATTGGTCACTAATTGGTCATAATTGGTCAGTAGGTTTCACTAATTGGTCAGCCATAGAAAATTTTTAATTAATTTTTTTAAGTTTTTTGAGTGTTATCGATTAAGATGTTGGCACCCCATTGGTCGAAATTTGGAAAAGTTAGTATGCCAAATAATTGGTCACTAATTGGTCATAATTGGTCAGCAGGTCTCACTAATTGGTCAGCCCTGTATACTTAAAATTTCAAAAAACAAATATGCCAAATAATTGATCACTAATTGGTCATAATTGGTCAGTAGGTTTCACTAATTGGTCAGCCATAGAAAATTTTTAATTAATTTTTTTAAGTTTTTTGAGTGTTATCGATTAAGATGTTGGCAACCCATTGGTCGAAATTTGGAAAAGTTAGTATGCCAAATAATTGGTCACTAATTGGTCAGCAGGTCTCACTAATTGGTCAGCCATAGAAAATTTTTTATGACGTTTTTAAATTTTCCAAGGGAAAAGTCATTTACTTCCGCAGGCACCCTGTATACTTAAAATTTCAAAAAACAAATATGCCAAATAATTGGTCACTAATTGGTCATAATTGGTCAGTAGGTTTCACTAATTGGTCAGCCATAGAAAATTTTTAATTAATTTTTTTAAGTTTTTTGAGTGTTATCGATTAAGATGTTGGCACCCCATTGGTCGAAATTTGGAAAAGTTAGTATGCCAAATAATTGGTCACTAATTGGTCATAATTGGTCAGCAGGTCTCACTAATTGGTCAGCCCTGTATACTTAAAATTTCAAAAAACAAATATGCCAAATAATTGATCACTAATTGGTCATAATTGGTCAGTAGGTTTCACTAATTGGTCAGCCATAGAAAATTTTTAATTAATTTTTTTAAGTTTTTTGAGTGTTATCGATTAAGATGTTGGCAACCCATTGGTCGAAATTTGGAAAAGTTAGTATGCCAAATAATTGGTCACTAATTGGTCAGCAGGTCTCACTAATTGGTCAGCCATAGAAAATTTTTTATGACGTTTTTAAATTTTCCAAGGGAAAAGTCATTTACTTCCGCAGGCACCCTGTATACTTTAAATTTCAAAAAACAAATATGCCAAATAATTGGTCACTAATTGGTCAGTAGGTTTCACTAATTGGTCAGCCATAGAAAATTTTTTATGACGATTTTAAATTTTCCAAGGGAAAAGTCATTTACTTCCGCAGGCACCCTGTATACTTAAAATTTCAAAAAACAAATATGTCAAATAATTGGTCACTAATTGGTCATAATTGGTCAGTAGGTTTCACTAATTGGTCAGCCATAGAACATTTTTAATTATTTTTTTTAAGTTTTTTGAGTGTTATCGATTAAGTTGTTGGCACCCCACTGGTCGAAATTTGGAAAAGTTAGTATGTCAAATAATTGGTCACTAATTGGTCATAATTGGTCAGCAGGTCTCCCTAATTGGTCAGCCATAGAAAATTTTTTTTGACGTTTTTAAATTTTCCAAGGGAAAAGTCATTTACTTCCGCAGGCACCCTGTATACTTAAAATTTGAAAAAACAAATATGCCAAATAGTTGGTCACTAATTGGTCATAATTGGTCAGTAGGTTTCACTAATTGGTCAGCCATAGAAAATTTGTAATTAATTTTTTTAAGTTTTTTGAGTGTTATCGATTAAGATGTTGGCACCCCATTGGTCGAAATTTGGAAAAGTTAGTATGCCAAATAATTGGTCACTAATTAGTCATAATTGGTCAGCAGGTCTTACTAATTGGTCAGCCATAGAAAATTTTCCAAGGGAAAAGTCATTTACTTCCGCAGGCACCCTGTATACTTTAAATTTCAAAAAACAAATATGCCAAATAATTGGTCACTAATTGGTCATAATTGGTCAGTAGGTTTCACTAATTGGTCAGCCATAGAAAATTTTTAATTAATTTTTTTAAGTTTTTTGAGTGTTATCGATTAAGATGTTGGCACCCCATTGGTCGAAATTTGGAAAAGTTAGTATGCCAAATAATTGGTCACTAATTGGTCATAATTGGTCAGCCATAGAAAATTTTGTATGACTTTTTAAATTTTCCAAGGGAAAAGTCATTTACTTCCGCAGGCACCCTGTATACTTAAGTTAGTATGCCAAATAATTGGTCACTAATTGGTCATAATTGGTCAGCAGGTCTCACTAATTGGTCAGCCATAGAAAATTTTTTATGACGATTTTAAATTTTCCAAGGGAAAAGTCATTTACTTCCGCAGGCACCCTGTATACTTAAAATTTCAAAAAACAAATATGCCAAATAATTGGTCACTAATTGGTCATAATTGGTCAGTAGGTTTCACTAATTGGTCAGCCATAGAAAATTTTTAATTAATTTTTTTAAGTTTTTTGAGTGTTATCGATTAAGATGTTGGCACCCCATTGGTCAAAATTTGGAAAAGTTAGTATGCCAAATAATTGGTCACTAATTGGTCAGCAGGTCTCACTAATTGGTCAGCCATAGAAAATTTTTTATGACGTTTTTAAATTTTCCAAGGGAAAAGTCATTTACTTCCGCAGGCACCCTGTATACTTAAAATTTCAAAAAACTAATATGCCAAATAATTGGTCACTAATTGGTCATAATTAGTCAGTAGGTTTCACTAATTGGTCAGCCATAGAAAATTTTTAATTAATTTTTTTAAGTTTTTTGAGTGTTATCGATTAAGATGTTGGCACCCCATTGGTCGAAATTTGGAAAAGTTAGTATGCCAAATAATTGGTCACTAATTGGTCAGCAGGTCTCACTAATTGGTCAGCCATAGAAAATTTTGTATGACGTTTTTAAATTTTAAAAGGGAAAAGTCATTTACTTCCGCAGGCACCCTGTATACTTAAAATTTCAAAAAACAAATATGCCAAATAATTGGTCACTAATTGGTCATAATTGGTCAGTAGGTTTCACTAATTGGTCAGCCATAGAAAATTTTTAATTAATTTTTTTAAGTTTTTTGAGTGTTATCGATTAAGATGTTGGTCGAAATTTGGAAAAGTTAGTATGCCAAATAATTGGTCACTAATTGGTCATAATTGGTCAACAGGTCTCACTAATTGGTCAGCCATAGAAAATTTTTTATGACGTTTTTAAATTTTCCAAGGGAAAAGTCATTTACTTCCGCAGGCACCCTGTATACTTTAAATTTCAAAAAACAAATATGCCAAATAATTGGTCACTAATTGGTCAGTAGGTTTCACTAATTGGTCAGCCATAGAAAATTTTTTATGACGATTTTAAATTTTCCAAGGGAAAAGTCATTTACTTCCGCAGGCACCCTGTATACTTAAAATTTCAAAAAACAAATATGTCAAATAATTGGTCACTAATTGGTCATAATTGGTCAGTAGGTTTCACTAATTGGTCAGCCATAGAACATTTTTAATTATTTTTTTTAAGTTTTTTGAGTGTTATCGATTAAGTTGTTGGCACCCCACTGGTCGAAATTTGGAAAAGTTAGTATGTCAAATAATTGGTCACTAATTGGTCATAATTGGTCAGCAGGTCTCACTAATTGGTCAGCCCTGTATACCTAAAATTTCAAAAAACAAATATGCCAAATAATTGATCACTAATTGGTCATAATTGGTCAGTAGGTTTCACTAATTGGTCAGCCATAGAAAATTTTTAATTAATTTTTTTAAGTTTTTTGAGTGTTATCGATTAAGATGTTGGCAACCCATTGGTCGAAATTTGGAAAAGTTAGTATGCCAAATAATTGGTCACTAATTGGTCAGCAGGTCTCACTAATTGGTCAGCCATAGAAAATTTTTTATGACGTTTTTAAATTTTCCAAGGGAAAAGTCATTTACTTCCGCAGGCACCCTGTATACTTTAAATTTCAAAAAACAAATATGCCAAATAATTGGTCACTAATTGGTCAGTAGGTTTCACTAATTGGTCAGCCATAGAAAATTTTTTATGACGATTTTAAATTTTCCAAGGGAAAAGTCATTTACTTCCGCAGGCACCCTGTATACTTAAAATTTCAAAAAACAAATATGTCAAATAATTGGTCACTAATTGGTCATAATTGGTCAGTAGGTTTCACTAATTGGTCAGCCATAGAACATTTTTAATTATTTTTTTTAAGTTTTTTGAGTGTTATCGATTAAGTTTTTGGCACCCCACTGGTCGAAATTTGGAAAAGTTAGTATGTCAAATAATTGGTCACTAATTGGTCATAATTGGTCAGCCATAGAAAATTTTTTTTGACGTTTTTAAATTTTCCAAGGGAAAAGTCATTTACTTCCGCAGGCACCCTGTATACTTAAAATTTGAAAAAACAAATATGCCAAATAGTTGGTCACTAATTGGTCATAATTGGTCAGTAGGTTTCACTAATTGGTCAGCCATAGAAAATTTGTAATTAATTTTTTTAAGTTTTTTGAGTGTTATCGATTAAGATGTTGGCACCCCATTGGTCGAAATTTGGAAAAGTTAGTATGCCAAATAATTGGTCACTAATTAGTCATAATTGGTCAGCAGGTCTTACTAATTGGTCAGCCATAGAAAATTTTCCAAGGGAAAAGTCATTTACTTCCGCAGGCACCCTGTATACTTTAAATTTCAAAAAACAAATATGCCAAATAATTGGTCACTAATTGGTCATAATTGGTCAGTAGGTTTCACTAATTGGTCAGCCATAGAAAATTTTTAATTAATTTTTTTAAGTTTTTTGAGTGTTATCGATTAAGATGTTGGCACCCCATTGGTCGAAATTTGGAAAAGTTAGTATGCCAAATAATTGGTCACTAATTGGTCATAATTGGTCAGCCATAGAAAATTTTGTATGACTTTTTAAATTTTCCAAGGGAAAAGTCATTTACTTCCGCAGGCACCCTGTATACTTAAGTTAGTATGCCAAATAATTGGTCACTAATTGGTCATAATTGGTCAGCAGGTCTCACTAATTGGTCAGCCATAGAAAATTTTTTATGACGATTTTAAATTTTCCAAGGGAAAAGTCATTTACTTCCGCAGGCACCCTGTATACTTAAAATTTCAAAAAACAAATATGCCAAATAATTGGTCACTAATTGGTCATAATTGGTCAGTAGGTTTCACTAATTGGTCAGCCATAGAAAATTTTTAATTAATTTTTTTAAGTTTTTTGAGTGTTATCGATTAAGATGTTGGCACCCCATTGGTCAAAATTTGGAAAAGTTAGTATGCCAAATAATTGGTCACTAATTGGTCAGCAGGTCTCACTAATTGGTCAGCCATAGAAAATTTTTTATGACGTTTTTAAATTTTCCAAGGGAAAAGTCATTTACTTCCGCAGGCACCCTGTATACTTAAAATTTCAAAAAACTAATATGCCAAATAATTGGTCACTAATTGGTCATAATTAGTCAGTAGGTTTCACTAATTGGTCAGCCATAGAAAATTTTTAATTAATTTTTTTAAGTTTTTTGAGTGTTATCGATTAAGATGTTGGCACCCCATTGGTCGAAATTTGGAAAAGTTAGTATGCCAAATAATTGGTCACTAATTGGTCAGCAGGTCTCACTAATTGGTCAGCCATAGAAAATTTTGTATGACGTTTTTAAATTTTAAAAGGGAAAAGTCATTTACTTCCGCAGGCACCCTGTATACTTAAAATTTCAAAAAACAAATATGCCAAATAATTGGTCACTAATTGGTCATAATTGGTCAGTAGGTTTCACTAATTGGTCAGCCATAGAAAATTTTTAATTAATTTTTTTAAGTTTTTTGAGTGTTATCGATTAAGATGTTGGTCGAAATTTGGAAAAGTTAGTATGCCAAATAATTGGTCACTAATTGGTCATAATTGGTCAACAGGTCTCACTAATTGGTCAGCCATAGAAAATTTTTTATGACGTTTTTAAATTTTCCAAGGGAAAAGTCATTTACTTCCGCAGGCACCCTGTATACTTTAAATTTCAAAAAACAAATATGCCAAATAATTGGTCACTAATTGGTCATAATTGGTCAGTAGGTTTCACTAATTGGTCAGCCATAGAAAATTTTTAATTAATTTTTTTTAGTTTTTTGAGTGTTATCGATTAAGATGTTGGTACCCCATTGGTCGAAAATTGGAAAAGTTAGTATGCCAAATAATTGGTCACTAATTGGTCATAATTGGTCAGCACGTCTCACTAATTGGTCAGCCATAGAAAATTTTTTATGACGATTTTAAATTTTCCAAGGGAAAAGTCATTTACTTCCGCAGGCACCCTGTATACTTAAAATTTCAAAAAAGAAATATGCCAAATAATTGGTCACTAATTCGTCATAATTAGTCAGTAGGTTTCACTAATTGGTCAGCCATAGAAAATTTTTAATTAATTTTTTTAAGTTTTTTGAGTGTTATCGATTAAGATGTTGGCACCCCATTGGTCGAAATTTGGAAAAGTTAGTATGCCAAATAATTGGTCACTAATTGGTCAGCAGGTCTCACTAATTGGTCAGCCATAGAAAATTTTGTATGACGTTTTTAAATTTTAAAAGGGAAAAGTCATTTACTTCCGCAGGCACCCTGTATACTTAAAATTTCAAAAAACAAATATGCCAAATAATTGGTCACTAATTGGTCATAATTGGTCAGTAGGTTTCACTAATTGGTCAGCCATAGAAAATTTTTAATTAATTTTTTTAAGTTTTTTGAGTGTTATCGATTAAGATGTTGGTCGAAATTTGGAAAAGTTAGTATGCCAAATAATTGGTCACTAATTGGTCATAATTGGTCAGCAGGTCTCACTAATTGGTCAGCCATAGAAAATTTTTTATGATTATTTTAAATTTTCCAAGGGAAAAATCATTTACTTTAAATTTCAAAAAACAAATATGCCAAATAGTTGGTCACTAATTGGTCATAATTGGTCAGTAGGTTTCACTAATTGGTCAGCCATAGAAAATTTGTAATTAATTTTTTTAAGTTTTTTGAGTGTTATCGATTAAGATGTTGGCACCCCATTGGTCGAAATTTGGAAAAGTTAGTATGCCAAATAATTGGTCAATAATTGGTCATAATTGGTCAGAAGGTCTCACTAATTGGTCAGCCATAGAAAATTTTCCAAGGGAAAAATCATTTACTTCCGCAGGCACCCTGTATACTTTAAATTTCAAAAAACAAATATGCCAAATAATTGGTCACTAATTGGTCATAATTGGTCAGTAGGTTTCACTAATTGGTCAGCCATAGAAAATTTTTAATTAATTTTTTTAAGTTTTTTGAGTGTTATCGATTAAGATGTTGGCACCCCATTGGTCGAAATTTGGAAAAGTTAGTATGCCAAATAATTGGTCACTAATTGGTCATAATTGGTCAGCAGGTCTCACTAATTGGTCAGCCATAGAAAATTTTTTATGACGTTTTTAAATTTTCCAAGGGAAAAGTCATTTACTTCCGCAGGCACCCTGTATACTTTAAATTTCAAAAAACAAATATGCCAAATAATTGGTCACTAATTGGTCATAATTGGTCAGTAGGTTTCACTAATTGGTCAGCCATAGAAAATTTTTAATTAATTTTTTTAAGTTTTTTGAGTGTTATCGATTAAGATGTTGGCACCCCATTGGTCGAAATTTGGAAAAATTAGTATGCCAAATAATTGGTCACTAATTGGTCATAATTGGTCAGCAGGTCTCACTAATTGGTCAGCCATAGAAAATTTTTTATGACGTTTTTAAATTTTCCAAGGGAAAAGTCATTTACTTCCGCAGGCACCCTGTATACTTAAAATTTCAAAAAACTAATATGCCAAATAATTGGTCACTAATGGGTCATAATTAGTCAGTAGGTTTCACTAATTGGTCAGCCATAGAACATTTTTAATTAATTTTTTTTAAGTTTTTTGAGTGTTATCGATTAAGATGTTGGCACCCCATTGGTCGAAATTTAGAAAAGTTAGTATGCCAAATAATTGGTCACTAATTGGTCAGCAGGTCTCACTAATTGGTCAGCCATAGAAAATTTTTTATGACGTTTTTAAATTTTCCAAGGGAAAAGTCATTTACTTCCGCAGGCACCCTGTATACTTAAAATTTCAAAAAACAAATATGCCAAATAATTGGTCACTAATTGGTCATAATTGGTCAGTAGGTTTCACTAATTGGTCAGCCATAGAAAATTTTTAATTAATTTTTTTAAGTTTTTTGAGTGTTATCGATTAAGATGTTGGTCGAAATTTGGAAAAGTTAGTATGCCAAATAATTGGTCACTAATTGGTCATAATTGGTCAGTAGGTTTCACTAATTGGTCAGCCATAGAAAATTTTTAATTTATTTTTTCAAGTTTTTTGAGTGTTATCGATTAAGATGTTGGCACCCCATTGGTCGAAATTTGGAAAAGTTAGTATGCCAAATAATTGGTCACTAATTGGTCAGCAGGTCTCACTAATTGGTCAGCCATAGAAAATTTTTTATGACGTTTTTAAATTTTCCAAGGGAAAAGTCATTTACTTCCGCAGACAAATATGCCAAATAATTGGTCACTAATTGGTCATAATTGGTCAGTAGGTTTCACTAATTGGTCAGCCATAGAAAATTTTTAATTAATTTTTTTAAGTTTTTTGAGTGTTATCGATTAAGATGTTGGCCCCCCATTGGTCGAAATTTGGAAAAGTTAGTATGCCAAATAATTGGTCACTAATTGGTCATAATTGGTCAGCAGGTCTCACTAAGTGGTCAGCCATAGAAAATTTTGTATGACGTTTTTAAATTTTCCAAGGAAAAAGTCATTTACTTCCGCAGGCACCCTGTATACTTTAAATTTCAAAAAACAAATATGCCAAATAATTGGTCACTAATTGGTCATAATTGTTCAGTAGGTTTCACTAATTGGTCAGCCATAGAAAATTTTTTTTGACGTTTTTAAATTTTCCAAGGGAAAAGTCATTTACTTCCGCAGGCACCCTGTATACTTAAAATTTCAAAAAACAAATATGCCAAATAATTGGTCACTAATTGGTCATAATTGGTCAGTAGGTTTCACTAATTGGTCAGCCATAGAAAATTTTTAATTAATTTTTTTAAGTTTTTTGAGTGTTATCGATTAAGTTGTTGGCACCCCACTGGTCGAAATTTGGAAAAGTTAGTATGCCAAATAATTGGTCACTAATTGGTCATAATTGGTCAGCAGGTCTCACTAATTGGTCAGCCATAGAAAATTTTTTATGACGTTTTTAAATTTTCCAAGGGAAAAGTCATTTACTTCCGCAGGCACCCTGTATACTTAAAATTTCAAAAAACTAATATGCCAAATAATTGGTCACTAATGGGTCATAATTAGTCAGTAGGTTTCACTAATTGGTCAGCCATAGAACATTTTTAATTAATTTTTTTAAGTTTTTTGAGTGTTATCGATTAAGATGTTGGCACCCCATTGGTCGAAATTTGGAAAAGTTAGTATGCCAAATAATTGGTCACTAATTGGTCATAAGTGGTCAGCAGGTCTCACTAATTGGTCAGCCCTGTATACTTAAAATTTCAAAAAACAAATATGCCAAATAATTGATCACTAATTGGTCATAATTGGTCAGTAGGTTTCACTAATTGGTCAGCCATAGAAAATTTTTAATTAATTTTTTTAAGTTTTTTGAGTGTTATCGATTAAGATGTTGGCAACCCATTGGTCGAAATTTGGAAAAGTTAGTATGCCAAATAATTGGTCACTAATTGGTCAGCAGGTCTCACTAATTGGTCAGCCATAGAAAATTTTTTATGACGTTTTTAAATTTTCCAAGGGAAAAGTCATTTACTTCCGCAGGCACCCTGTATACTTTAAATTTCAAAAAACAAATATGCCAAATAATTGGTCACTAATTGGTCAGTAGGTTTCACTAATTGGTCAGCCATAGAAAATTTTTTATGACGATTTTAAATTTTCCAAGGGAAAAGTCATTTACTTCCGCAGGCACCCTGTATACTTAAAATTTCAAAAAACAAATATGTCAAATAATTGGTCACTAATTGGTCATAATTGGTCAGTAGGTTTCACTAATTGGTCAGCCATAGAACATTTTTAATTATTTTTTTTAAGTTTTTTGAGTGTTATCGATTAAGTTGTTGGCACCCCACTGGTCGAAATTTGGAAAAGTTAGTATGTCAAATAATTGGTCACTAATTGGTCATAATTGGTCAGCAGGTCTCCCTAATTGGTCAGCCATAGAAAATTTTTTTTGACGTTTTTAAATTTTCCAAGAGAAAAGTCATTTACTTCCGCAGGCTACCTGTATACTTAAAATTTGAAAAAACAAATATGCCAAATAGTTGGTCACTAATTGGTCATAATTGGTCAGTAGGTTTCACTAATTGGTCAGCCATAGAAAATTTGTAATTAATTTTTTTAAGTTTTTTGAGTGTTATCGATTAAGATGTTGGCACCCCATTGGTCGAAATTTGGAAAAGTTAGTATGCCAAATAATTGGTCACTAATTAGTCATAATTGGTCAGCAGGTCTTACTAATTGGTCAGCCATAGAAAATTTTCCAAGGGAAAAGTCATTTACTTCCGTAGGCACCCTGTATACTTTAAATTTCAAAAAACAAATATGCCAAATAATTGGTCACTAATTGGTCAGTAGGTTTCACTAATTGGTCAGCCATAGAAAATTTTTAATTAATTTTTTTAAGTTTTTTGAGTGTTATCGATTAAGATGTTGGCACCCCATTGGTCGAAATTTGGAAAAGTTAGTATGCCAAATAATTGGTCACTAATTGGTCATAATTGGTCAGCAGGTCTCACTAATTGGTCAGCCATAGAAAATTTTGTATGACTTTTTAAATTTTCCAAGGGAAAAGTCATTTACTTCCGCAGGCACCCTGTATACTTAAAATTTCAAAAAAGTAATATGCCAAATAATTGGTCACTAATTGGTCATAATTGGTCAGTAGGTTTCACTAATTGGTCAGCCATAGAAAATTTTTAATTAATTTTTTTAAGTTTTTTGAGTGTTATCGATTAAGATGTTGGCACCCCATTGGTCGAAATTTGGAAAAGTTAGTATGCCAAATAATTGGTCACTAATTGGTCAGCAGGTCTCACTAATTGGTCAGCCATAGAAAATTTTTTATGAAGTTTTTAAATTTTCCAAGGGAAAAGTCATTTACTTCCGCAGGCACCCTGTATACTTAAAATTTCAAAAAACAAATATGCCAAATAATTGGTCACTAATTGATCATAATTGGTCAGTAGGTTTCACTAATTGGTCAGCCATAGAAAATTTTTAATTAATTTTTTTAAGTTTTTTGAGTGTTATCGATTAAGATGTTGGCACCCCATTGGTCGAAATTTGGAAAAGTTAGTATGCCAAATAATTGGTCACTAATTGGTCATAATTGGTCAGCAGGTCTCACTAATTGGTCAGCCATAGAAAATTTTTTATGACGTTTTTAAATTTTCCAAGGGAAAAGTCATTTACTTCCGCAGGCACCCTGTATACTTTAAATTTCAAAAAACAAATATGCCAAATAATTGGTCACTAATTGGTCATAATTGGTCAGTAGGTTTCACTTATTGGTCAGCCATAGAAAATTTTTGATTAATTTTTTTAAGTTTTTTGAGTGTTATCGATTAAGATGTTGGCACCCCATTGGTCGAAATTTGGAAAAGTTAGTATGCCAAATAATTGGTCACTAATTGGTCATAATTGGTCAGCAGGTCTCACTAATTGGTCAGCCATAGAAAATTTTTTATGACGATTTTAAATTTTCCAAGGGAAAAGTCATTTACTTCCGCAGGCACCCTGTATACTTAAAATTTCAAAAAACAAATATGCCAAATAATTGGTCACTAATTGGTCATAATTGGTCAGTAGGTTTCACTAATTGGTCAGCCATAGAAAATTTTTAATTAATTTTTTTAAGTTTTTTGAGTGTTATCGATTAAGATGTTGGCACCCCATTGGTCAAAATTTGGAAAAGTTAGTATGCCAAATAATTGGTCACTAATTGGTCAGCAGGTCTCACTAATTGGTCAGCCATAGAAAATTTTTTATGACGTTTTTAAATTTTCCAAGGGAAAAGTCATTTACTTCCGCAGGCACCCTGTATACTTAAAATTTCAAAAAACTAATATGCCAAATAATTGGTCACTAATTGGTCATAATTAGTCAGTAGGTTTCACTAATTGGTCAGCCATAGAAAATTTTTAATTAATTTTTTTAAGTTTTTTGAGTGTTATCGATTAAGATGTTGGCACCCCATTGGTCGAAATTTGGAAAAGTTAGTATGCCAAATAATTGGTCACTAATTGGTCAGCAGGTCTCACTAATTGGTCAGCCATAGAAAATTTTGTATGACGTTTTTAAATTTTAAAAGGGAAAAGTCATTTACTTCCGCAGGCACCCTGTATACTTAAAATTTCAAAAAACAAATATGCCAAATAATTGGTCACTAATTGGTCATAATTAGTCAGTAGGTTTCACTAATTGGTCAGCCATAGAAAATTTTTAATTAATTTTTTTAAGTTTTTTGAGTGTTATCGATTAAGATGTTGGCACCCCATTGGTCGAAATTTGGAAAAGTTAGTATGCCAAATAATTGGTCATAATTGGTCAGTAGGTTTCACTAATTGGTCAGCCATAGAAAATTTTTAATTAATTTTTTTAAGTTTTTTGAGTGTTATCGATTAAGATGTTGGTCGAAATTTGGAAAAGTTAGTATGCCAAATAATTGGTCACTAATTGGTCATAATTGGTCAACAGGTCTCACTAATTGGTCAGCCATAGAAAATTTTTTATGACGTTTTTAAATTTTCCAAGGGAAAAGTCATTTACTTCCGCAGGCACCCTGTATACTTTAAATTTCAAAAAACAAATATGCCAAATAATTGGTCACTAATTGGTCATAATTGGTCAGTAGGTTTCACTAATTGGTCAGCCATAGAAAATTTTTAATTAATTTTTTTTAGTTTTTTGAGTGTTATCGATTAAGATGTTGGTACCCCATTGGTCGAAAATTGGAATAGTTAGTATGCCAAATAATTGGTCACTAATTGGTCATAATTGGTCAGCAGGTCTCACTAATTGGTCAGCCATAGAAAATTTTTTATGACGATTTTAAATTTTCCAAGGGAAAAGTCATTTACTTCCGCAGGCACCCTGTATACTTAAAATTTCAAAAAACAAATATGCCAAATAATTGGTCACTAATTGGTCATAATTGGTCAGTAGGTTTCACTAATTGGTCAGCCATAGAAAATTTTTAATAAATTTTTTTAAGTTTTTTGAGTGTTATCGATTAAGTTGTTGGCACCCCACTGGTCGAAATTTGGAAAAGTTAGTATGCCAAATAATTGGTCACTAATTGGTCATAATTGGTCAGCAGGTCTCACTAATTGGTCAGCCATAGAAAATTTTTTTTGACGTTTTTAAATTTTCCAAGGGAAAAGTCATTTACTTCCGCAGGCACCCTGTATACTTAAAATTTCAAAAAACAAATATGCCAAATAGTTGGTCACTAATTGGTCATAATTGGTCAGTAGGTTTCACTAATTGGTCAGCCATAGAAAATTTGTAATTAATTTTTTTAAGTTTTTTGAGTGTTATCGATTAAGATGTTGGCACCCCATTGGTCGAAATTTGGAAAAGTTAGTATGCCAAATAATTGGTCAATAATTGGTCATAATTGGTCAGCAGGTCTCACTAATTGGTCAGCCATAGAAAATTTTCCAAGGGAAAAATCATTTACTTCCGCAGGCACCCTGTATACTTTAAATTTCAAAAAACAAATATGCCAAATAATTGGTCACTAATTGGTCATAATTGGTCAGTAGGTTTCACTAATTGGTCAGCCATAGAAAATTTTTAATTAATTTTTTTAAGTTTTTTGAGTGTTATCGATTAAGATGTTGGCACCCCATTGGTCGAAATTTGGAAAAGTTAGTATGCCAAATAATTGGTCACTAATTGGTCATAATTGGTCAGCAGGTCTCACTAATTGGTCAGCCATAGAAAATTTTTTATGACGTTTTTAAATTTTCCAAGGGAAAAGTCATTTACTTCCGCAGGCACCCTGTATACTTTAAATTTCAAAAAACAAATATGCCAAATAATTGGTCACTAATTGGTCATAATTGGTCAGTAGGTTTCACTAATTGGTCAGCCATAGAAAATTTTTAATTAATTTTTTTAAGTTTTTTGAGTGTTATCGATTAAGATGTTGGCACCCCATTGGTCGAAATTTGGAAAAATTAGTATGCCAAATAATTGGTCACTAATTGGTCATAATTGGTCAGCAGGTCTCACTAATTGGTCAGCCATAGAAAATTTTTTATGACGTTTTTAAATTTTCCAAGGGAAAAGTCATTTACTTCCGCAGGCACCCTGTATACTTAAAATTTCAAAAAACTAATATGCCAAATAATTGGTCACTAATGGGTCATAATTAGTCAGTAGGTTTCACTAATTGGTCAGCCATAGAACATTTTTAATTAATTTTTTTAAGTTTTTTGAGTGTTATCGATTAAGATGTTGGCACCCCATTGGTCGAAATTTGGAAAAGTTAGTATGCCAAATAATTGGTCACTAATTGGTCAGCAGGTCTCACTAATTGGTCAGCCATAGAAAATTTTTTATGACGTTTTTAAATTTTCCAAGGGAAAAGTCATTTACTTCCGCAGGCACCCTGTATACTTAAAATTTCAAAAAACAAATATGCCAAATAATTGGTCACTAATTGGTCATAATTGGTCAGTAGGTTTCACTAATTGGTCAGCCATAGAAAATTTTTAATTAATTTTTTTAAGTTTTTTGAGTGTTATCGATTAAGATGTTGGTCGAAATTTGGAAAAGTTAGTATGCCAAATAATTGGTCACTAATTGGTCATAATTGGTCAGTAGGTTTCACTAATTGGTCAGCCATAGAAAATTTTTAATTAATTTTTTCAAGTTTTTTGAGTGTTATCGATTAAGATGTTGGCACCCCATTGGTCGAAATTTGGAAAAGTTAGTATGCCAAATAATTGGTCACTAATTGGTCATAATTGGTCAGCAGGTCTCACTAATTGGTCAGCCATAGAAAATTTTTTATGACGTTTTTAAATTTTCCAAGGGAAAAGTCATTTACTTCCGCAGGCACCCTGTATACTTTAAATTTCAAAAAACAAATATGCCAAATAATTGGTCACTAATTGGTCATAATTGTTCAGTAGGTTTCACTAATTGGTCAGCCATAGAAAATTTTTTTTGACGTTTTTAAATTTTCCAAGGGAAAAGTCATTTACTTCCGCAGGCACCCTGTATACTTAAAATTTCAAAAAACAAATATGCCAAATAATTGGTCACTAATTGGTCATAATTGGTCAGTAGGTTTCACTAATTGGTCAGCCATAGAAAATTTTTAATTAATTTTTTTAAGTTTTTTGAGTGTTATCGATTAAGTTGTTGGCACCCCACTGGTCGAAATTTGGAAAAGTTAGTATGCCAAATAATTGGTCACTAATTGGTCATAATTGGTCAGCAGGTCTCACTAATTGGTCAGCCATAGAAAATTTTTTATGACGTTTTTAAATTTTCCAAGAGAAAAGTCATTTACTTCCGCAGGCACCCTGTATACTTAAAATTTCAAAAAACTAATATGCCAAATAATTGGTCACTAATGGGTCATAATTAGTCAGTAGGTTTCACTAATTGGTCAGCCATAGAACATTTTTAATTAATTTTTTTAAGTTTTTTGAGTGTTATCGATTAAGATGTTGGCACCCCATTGGTCGAAATTTGGAAAAGTTAGTATGCCAAATAATTGGTCACTAATTGGTCAGCAGGTCTCACTAATTGGTCAGCCATAGAAAATTTTTTATGACGTTTTTAAATTTTCCAAGGGAAAAGTCATTTACTTCCGCAGGCACCCTGTATACTTAAAATTTCAAAAAACAAATATGCCAAATAATTGGTCACTAATTGGTCATAATTGGTCAGTAGGTTTCACTAATTGGTCAGCCATAGAAAATTTTTAATTAATTTTTTTAAGTTTTTTGAGTGTTATCGATTAAGATGTTGGTCGAAATTTGGAAAAGTTAGTATGCCAAATAATTGGTCACTAATTGGTCATAATTGGTCAGTAGGTTTCACTAATTGGTCAGCCATAGAAAATTTTTAATTAATTTTTTTAAGTTTTTTGAGTGTTATCGATTAAGATGTTGGCACCCCATTGGTCGAAATTTGGAAAAGTTAGTATGCCAAATAATTGGTCACTAATTGGTCAGCAGGTCTCACTAATTGGTCAGCCATAGAACATTTTTTATGACGTTTTTAAATTTTCCAAGGCAAAAGTCATTTACTTCCGCAGGCACCCTGTATACTTAAAATTTCAAAAAACAAATATGCCAAATAATTGGTCACTAATTGGTCATAATTGGTCAGTAGGTTTCACTAATTGGTCAGCCATAGAAAATTTTTAATTAATTTTTTTAAGTTTTTTGAGTGTTATCGATTAAGATGTTGGCACCCCATTGGTCGAAATTTGGAAAAGTTAGTATGCCAAATAATTGGTCATAATTGGTCAGCAGGTCTCACTAATTGGTCAGCCATAGAAAATTTTTTATGACGTTTTTAAATTTTCCAAGGGAAAAGTCATTTACTTCCGCAGGCACCCTGTATACTTTAAATTTCAAAAAACAAATATGCCAAATAATTGGTCACTAATTGGTCATAATTGTTCAGTAGGTTTCACTAATTGGTCAGCCATAGAAAATTTTTAATTAATTTTTTTAAGTTTTTTGAGTGTTATCGATTAAGATGTTGGCACCCCATTGGTCGAAATTTGGAAAAGTTAGTATGTCAAATAATTGGTCACTAATTGGTCATAATTGGTCAGCAGGTCTCACTAATTGGTCAGCCATAGAAAATTTTTTTTGACGTTTTTAAATTTTCCAAGGGAAAAGTCATTTACTTCCGCAGGTACCCTGTATACTTAAAATTTCAAAAAACAAATATGCCAAATAATTGGTCACTAATTGGTCACTAATTGGTCATAATTGGTCAGTAGGTTTCACTAATTGGTCAGCCATAGAAAATTTTTAATTAATTTTTTTAAGTTTTTTGAGTGTTATCGATTAAGTTGTTGGCACCCCACTGGTCGAAATTTGGAAAAGTTAGTATGCCAAATAATTGGTCACTAATTGGTCATAATTGGTCAGCAGGTCTCACTAATTGGTCAGCCATAGAAAAATTTTTTTGACGTTTTTAAATTTTCCAAGGGAAAAGTCATTTACTTCCGCAGGCACCCTGTATACTTAAAATTTCAAAAAACAAATATGCCAAATAGTTGGTCACTAATTGGTCATAATTGGTCAGTAGGTTTCACTAATTGGTCAGCCATAGAAAATTTGTAATTAATTTTTTTTAAGTTTTTTGAGTGTTATCGATTAAGATGTTGGCACCCTATTGGTCGAAATTTGGAAAAGTTAGTATGCCAAATTATTGGTCACTAATTGGTCATAATTGGTCAGCAGGTCTCACTAATTGGTCAGCCATAGAAAATTTTCCATGGGAAAAGTCATTTACTTCCGCAGGCACCCTGTATACTTTAAATTTCAAAAAACAAATATGCCAAATAATTGGTCACTAATTGGTCATAATTGGTCAGTAGGTTTCACTAATTGGTCAGCCATAGAAAATTTTTAATTAATTTTTTTTAGTTTTTTGAGTGTTATCGATTAAGATGTTGGCACCCCATTGGTCAAAATTGGAAAAGTTAGTATGCCAAATAATTGGTCACTAATTGGTCATAATTGGTCAGCAGGTCTCACTAATTGGTCAGCCATAGAAAATTTTCCAAGGGAAAAGTCATTTACTTCCGCAGGCACCCTGTATACTTTAAATTTCAAAAAACAAATATGCCAAATAATTGGTCACTAATTGGTCACTAATTGGTCATAATTGGTCAGTAGGTTTCACTAATTGGTCAGCCATAGAAAATTTTTAATTAATTTTTTTAAGTTTTTTGAGTGTTATCGATTAAGATGTTGGCACCCCATTGGTCGAAATTTGGAAAAGTTAGTATGCCAAATAATTGGTCACTAATTGGTCAGCAGGTCTCACTAATTGGTCAGCCATAGAAAATTTTTTATGACGTTTTTAAATTTTCCAAGGGAAAAGTCATTTACTTCCGCAGGCACCCTGTATACTTAAAATTTCAAAAAACAAATATGCCAAATAATTGGTCACTAATTGGTCATAATTGGTCAGTAGGTTTCACTAATTGGTCAGCCATAGAAAATTTTTAATTAATTTTTTTAAGTTTTTTGAGTGTTATCGATTAAGATGTTGGCACCCCATTGGTCGAAATTTGGAAAAGTTAGTATGCCAAATAATTGGTCACTAATTGGTCAGCAGGTCTCACTAATTGGTCAGCCATAGAAAATTTTTTATGACGTTTTTAAATTTTCCAAGGGAAAAGTCATTTACTTCCGCAGGCACCCTGTATACTTAAAATTTCAAAAAACAAATATGCCAAATAATTGGTCACTAATTGGTCAGCAGGTCTCACTAATTGGTCAGCCATAGAAAATTTTTTATGACGTTTTTAAATTTTCCAAGGGAAAAGTCATTTACTTCCGCAGGCACCCTGTATACTTAAAATTTCAAAAAACAAATATGCCAAATAATTGGTCACTAATTGGTCATAATTGGCCAGTAGGTTTCACTAATTGGTCAGCCATAGAAAATTTTTAATTAATTTTTTTAAGTTTTTTGAGTGTTATCGATTAAGATGTTGGCACCCCATTGGTCGAAATTTGGAAAAGTTAGTATGCCAAATAATTGGTCACTAATTGGTCATAATTGGTCAGCAGGTCTCACTAATTGGTCAGCCATAGAAAATTTTTTATGAAGTTTTTAAATTTTCCAAGGGAAAAGTCATTTACTTCCGCAGGCACCCTGTATACTTTAAATTTCAAAAAACAAATATGCCAAATAATTGGTCACTAATTGGTCATAATTGTTCAGTAGGTTTCACTAATTGGTCAGCCATAGAAAATTTTTTTTTGACGTTTTTAAATTTTCCAAGGGAAAAGACATTTACTTCCGCAGGCACCCTGTATACTTAAAATTTCAAAAAACAAATATGCCAAATAATTGGTCACTAATTGGTCATAATTGGTCAGTAGGTTTCACTAATTGGTCAGCCATAGAAAATTTTTTATGACGTTTTTAAATTTTCCAAGGGAAAAGTCATTTACTTCCGCAGGCACCCTGTATACTTTAAATTTCAAAAAACAAATATGCCAAATAATTGGTCACTAATTGGTCATAATTGGTCAGTAGGTTTCACTAATTGGTCAGCCATAGAAAATTTTTTTTTGACGTTTTTAAATTTTCCAAGGGAAAAGTCATTTACTTCCGCAGGCACCCTGTATACTTAAAATTTCAAAAAACAAATATGCCAAATAATTAGTCACTAATTGGTCATAATTGGTCAGCAGGTCTCACTAATTGGTCAGCCATAGAAAATTTTTTATGACGTTTTTAAATTTTCCAAGGGAAAAGTCATTTACTTCCGCAGGCACCCTGTATACTTTAAATTTCAAAAAACAAATATGCCAAATAATTGGTCACTAATTGGTCATAATTGGTCAGTAGGTTTCACTAATTGGTCAGCCATAGAAAATTTTTAATTAATTTTTTTTAGTTTTTTGAGTGTTATCGATTAAGATGTTGGCACCCCATTGGTCAAAATTGGAAAAGTTAGTATGCCAAATAATTGGTCACTAATTGGTCATAATTGGTCAGCAGGTCTCACTAATTGGTCAGCCATAGAAAATTTTTAATTAATTTTTTTAAGTTTTTTGAGTGTTATCGATTAAGATGTTGGCACCCCATTGGTCGAAATTTGGAAAAGTTAGTATGCCAAATAATTGGTCACTAATTGGTCAGCAGGTCTCACTAATTGGTCAGCCATAGAAAATTTTTTATGACGTTTTTAAATTTTCCAAGGGAAAAGTCATTTACTTCCGCAGGCACCCTGCATACTTAAAATTTCAAAAAACAAATATGCCAAATAATTGGTCACTAATTGGTCATAATTGGTCAGTAGGTTTCACTAATTGGTCAGCCATAGAAAATTTTTAATTAATTTTTTTAAGTTTTTTGAGTGTTATCGATTAAGATGTTGGCACCCCATTGGTCGAAATTTGGAAAAGTTAGTATGCCAAATAATTGGTCACTAATTGGTCAGCAGGTCTCACTAATTGGTCAGCCATAGAAAATTTTTTATGACGTTTTTAAATTTTCCAAGGGAAAAGTCATTTACTTCCGCAGGCACCCTGTATACTTAAAATTTCAAAAAACAAATATGCCAAATAATTGGTCACTAATTTGTCATAATTGGTCAGTAGGTTTCACTAATTGGTCAGCCATAGAAAATTTTTAATTAATTTTTTTAAGTTTTTTGAGTGTTATCGATTAAGATGTTGGCACCCCATTGGTCGAAATTTGGAAAAGTTAGTATGCCAAATAATTGGTCACTAATTGGTCAGCAGGTCTCACTAATTGGTCAGCCATAGAAAATTTTTTATGACGTTTTTAAATTTTCCAAGGGAAAAGTCATTTACTTCCGCAGGCACCCTGTATACTTAAAATTTCAAAAAACAAATATGCCAAATAATTGGTCACTAATTGGTCATAATTGGTCAGTAGGTTTCACTAATTGGTCAGCCATAGAAAATTTTTAATTAATTTTTTTAAGTTTTTTGAGTGTTATCGATTAAGATGTTGGCACCCCATTGGTCAAAATTTGGAAAAGTTAGTATGCCAAATAATTGGTCACTAATTGGTCATAATTGGTCAGCAGGTCTCACTAATTGGTCAGCCATAGAAAATTTTTTATGACGTTTTTAAATTTTCCAAGGGAAAAGTCATTTACTTCCGCAGGCACCCTGTATACTTTAAATTTCAAAAAACAAATATGCCAAATAATTGGTCACTAATTGGTCATAATTGTTCAGTAGGTTTCACTAATTGGTCAGCCATAGAAAATTTTTTTTTGACGTTTTTAAATTTTCCAAGGGAAAAGTCATTTACTTCCGCAGGCACCCTGTATACTTTAAATTTCAAAAAACAAATATGCCAAATAATTGGTCACTAATTGGTCATAATTGTTCAGTAGGTTTCACTAATTGGTCAGCCATAGAAAATTTTTAATTAATTTTTTTAAGTTTTTTGAGTGTTATCGATTAAGATGTTGGCACCCCATTGGTCGAAATTTGGAAAAGTTAGTATGTCAAATAATTGGTCACTAATTGGTCATAATTGGTCAGCAGGTCTCACTAATTGGTCAGCCATAGAAAATTTTTTTTGACGTTTTTAAATTTTCCAAGGGAAAAGTCATTTACTTCCGCAGGCACCCTGTATACTTAAAATTTCAAAAAACAAATATGCCAAATAATTGGTCACTAATTGGTCATAATTGGTCAGTAGGTTTCACTAATTGGTCAGCCATAGAAAATTTTTAATTAATTTTTTTAAGTTTTTTGAGTGTTATCGATTAAGTTGTTGGCACCCCACTGGTCGAAATTTGGAAAAGTTAGTATGCCAAATAATTGGTCACTAATTGGTCATAATTGGTCAGCAGGTCTCACTAATTGGTCAGCCATAGAAAAATTTTTTTGACGTTTTTAAATTTTCCAAGGGAAAAGTCATTTACTTCCGCAGGCACCCTGTATACTTAAAATTTCAAAAAACAAATATGCCAAATAGTTGGTCACTAATTGGTCATAATTGGTCAGTAGGTTTCACTAATTGGTCAGCCATAGAAAATTTGTAATTAATTTTTTTTAAGTTTTTTGAGTGTTATCGATTAAGATGTTGGCACCCTATTGGTCGAAATTTGGAAAAGTTAGTATGCCAAATTATTGGTCACTAATTGGTCATAATTGGTCAGCAGGTCTCACTAATTGGTCAGCCATAGAAAATTTTCCATGGGAAAAGTCATTTACTTCCGCAGGCACCCTGTATACTTTAAATTTCAAAAAACAAATATGCCAAATAATTGGTCACTAATTGGTCATAATTGGTCAGTAGGTTTCACTAATTGGTCAGCCATAGAAAATTTTTAATTAATTTTTTTTAGTTTTTTGAGTGTTATCGATTAAGATGTTGGCACCCCATTGGTCAAAATTGGAAAAGTTAGTATGCCAAATAATTGGTCACTAATTGGTCATAATTGGTCAGCAGGTCTCACTAATTGGTCAGCCATAGAAAATTTTCCAAGGGAAAAGTCATTTACTTCCGCAGGCACCCTGTATACTTTAAATTTCAAAAAACAAATATGCCAAATAATTGGTCACTAATTGGTCACTAATTGGTCATAATTGGTCAGTAGGTTTCACTAATTGGTCAGCCATAGAAAATTTTTAATTAATTTTTTTAAGTTTTTTGAGTGTTATCGATTAAGATGTTGGCACCCCATTGGTCGAAATTTGGAAAAGTTAGTATGCCAAATAATTGGTCACTAATTGGTCAGCAGGTCTCACTAATTGGTCAGCCATAGAAAATTTTTTATGACGTTTTTAAATTTTCCAAGGGAAAAGTCATTTACTTCCGCAGGCACCCTGTATACTTAAAATTTCAAAAAACAAATATGCCAAATAATTGGTCACTAATTTGTCATAATTGGTCAGTAGGTTTCACTAATTGGTCAGCCATAGAAAATTTTTAATTAATTTTTTTAAGTTTTTTGAGTGTTATCGATTAAGATGTTGGCACCCCATTGGTCGAAATTTGGAAAAGTTAGTATGCCAAATAATTGGTCACTAATTGGTCAGCAGGTCTCACTAATTGGTCAGCCATAGAAAATTTTTTATGACGTTTTTAAATTTTCCAAGGGAAAAGTCATTTACTTCCGCAGGCACCCTGTATACTTAAAATTTCAAAAAACAAATATGCCAAATAATTGGTCACTAATTGGTCATAATTGGTCAGTAGGTTTCACTAATTGGTCAGCCATAGAAAATTTTTAATTAATTTTTTTAAGTTTTTTGAGTGTTATCGATTAAGATGTTGGCACCCCATTGGTCGAAATTTGGAAAAGTTAGTATGCCAAATAATTGGTCACTAATTGGTCAGCAGGTCTCACTAATTGGTCAGCCATAGAAAATTTTTTATGACGTTTTTAAATTTTCCAAGGGAAAAGTCATTTACTTCCGCAGGCACCCTGTATACTTAAAATTTCAAAAAACAAATATGCCAAATAATTGGTCACTAATTTGTCATAATTGGTCAGTAGGTTTCACTAATTGGTCAGCCATAGAAAATTTTTAATTAATTTTTTTAAGTTTTTTGAGTGTTATCGATTAAGATGTTGGCACCCCATTGGTCGAAATTTGGAAAAGTTAGTATGCCAAATAATTGGTCACTAATTGGTCAGCAGGTCTCACTAATTGGTCAGCCATAGAAAATTTTTTATGACGTTTTTAAATTTTCCAAGGGAAAAGTCATTTACTTCCGCAGGCACCCTGTATACTTAAAATTTCAAAAAACAAATATGCCAAATAATTGGTCACTAATTGGTCATAATTGGTCAGTAGGTTTCACTAATTGGTCAGCCATAGAAAATTTTTAATTAATTTTTTTAAGTTTTTTGAGTGTTATCGATTAAGATGTTGGCACCCCATTGGTAGAAATTTGGAAAAGTTAGTATGCCAAATAATTGGTCACTAATTGGTCATAATTGGTCAGCAGGTCTCACTAATTGGTCAGCCATAGAAAATTTTTTATGACGTTTTTAAATTTTCCAAGGGAAAAGTCATTTACTTCCGCAGGCACCCTGTATACTTTAAATTTCAAAAAACAAATATGCCAAATAATTGGTCACTAATTGGTCATAATTGTTCAGTAGGTTTCACTAATTGGTCAGCCATAGAAAATTTTTTGTTGACGTTTTTAAATTTTCCAAGGGAAAAGTCATTTACTTCCGCAGGCACCCTGTATACTAGAGATATACGCCGCCGGCAAACGCCGCCGCCGCCGACAAAAGTCATTTTCGACGCGCCGCCGCCGAATAGCCTTTTTAGCGGCGCGGCGGTGGCGGCGGAGCGCGCCGGCGCGTTTAACATTTTTTTTGTGATAATTTTCTAAAGTTACAATTTTTTTTTTTTTTATTTACAACACTAATGGCCGTGCCCTAAATGTGTTAAAAGTGCAGGTATTGGTTTCCTTTAGGGGTCAACTGTTAATAAATTAGCTAAAATTGTGCGGGAGGGCTTAAAAGACGGGATTTGGCCTCAGGGTCACAAATCCGGAAGCGCTTTTTTTTATTATTTTGAGTTACATATTTGCGATCAAAGTTGTAAGTTTTCATGTGATTGTAATTTATTTAGGCCGTCCCTAAAAAGACTTTTTAAAAAAATACCATGTAGTAGTAAACGATAATGATATACCACATTATAAAACAATTGCAACAACAGCATTAGATGATGTTTATGAAAGCGTTTTAAAAGTCGTTAAAGGAAAAATATCTGCGATGGAACATTTTGCTTTAACTTTCGATCTATGGACGGATAACTACTGTAGGCGTAATTATATAACTTTTACTTTTCATTACCTTTCAACAAACTTCGCTATGTCGAGTCTCACACTAGAAACAAAATATGTCTCAAAGTCCCATACAGGAAACAACATATTGCAGGAGATTGAGGAAGTAACTGAATACTTTAACGTAAAGCTTGGTTCGAATTTCGTTGTCACTGACCAAAGCAGTAATATGAAGAAAGCCATCGATTTGGGCAGCCTTAACAACCACTTCTGTATAGGGCATGGGCATCAGAATTTGCTTACGGTAGATGGGTATGATTCCGTTCCAGAAATAAATCGTCTAATTTTAAAGTGTAAAAAAATCGCGCGAGCCCTACGTTTCAAAACACATACTCTGAAGTTACAGGCCGATGCCATACAAAAAGAGATTTTGTCAAAAATTGATAACTTGGAAGAACTCCTGGCTTCAGAAGACGCTTCATGGGTCGACTATGACGAAGGGTTCGGTCCCCTTGATGATGTGTCCTTGGAAGTATATAGAAACATAAATAATACCAATGACTTGCATGGCAGTTTGGTGGATAAGAGAAACATCACCCTTAAAAATTCGATATCTACAAGATAGCACAGTGTCTTATCATTACTTGATAGTCTTGGATCTCAAAGGGCTGCCATTAATAAACTTCTTTTAAACTGTAATAAAAGTGACTTAATTTTACTCGAAACGGAAGTACTACTATTGTATAAATTAAGAGACTTTTTGCAAAAATTCAAAGATGCTATCAATATTCTTTCTGGGGACTCATACCCATCGATTTCTCTTGCGTTAATCATTCGAACTGAGATATTATCAATATTATCTGAAAACGATGACACTGATTTAAATCAGAATAATTTCAGCTTTTGTCAAGATCATTTATTGCAACAAATAAAAAAAAATATAAAGAGTAAACTTGACTATAGATTTCCAATAACTGATATTTTAGTATGCGCAACGCTGCTGGATCCGCGTTTTAACACATTAGATTGTGTTACAGAATACTGCAAAAGCAAATGTAAGACAGAAGTACAGTTTTTGATAGAGATGTATAAAAGACTTGTTGGTGATTCATCAAAAAAACGGAAATAGTGTAAACGATTCTGAAGAAACTTCACCTTCTTCTAAAATATTGAAACTTGCCAAGCGGTATTCTTCGAGTTTGAAAAACTCTAATTTAGAAGCAGAATGTCATTTGCTGCTAAGTCTGTCCTCCAATCAGAATGTTTTAGAGTTTTGGAGGGAAAAGGCGGCTGCAATGCCCTTGCTATCCAAGCTAGCAAAAAAAGTTTTATGCATACCTGCAACAAGTACGCCGAGTGAGCGAGTTTTTTCTATAGCTGGTCTGACAGTCACAAATAAGCGGTCACAGCTAAGCCCTCACAACATTAACAAAACAATTTTTATCCATGACAACTACGAGTCTTGTGTAGAATATTTAAAATGATTATTTTTCGCTGTGAAAAGAGACACATACAACTTTATAAACATAACATGGTACAAATTTTTTTTTTAAACTAAATAAGTAAATTTCTATCAATGTAAGCATTACAATAGCTTTACTTTTATGTTAACAATGTATGCAAAGACTGAATTGATATAATATTACACTATAAACATATATTTTAAATCACACATGCATATTGTAGTGATCATAACAAAGCCTTCGGTTAATGTACATAATTTTAGTTCTAGACTCAATATGTAACATAGTTATTTCAGTGTAAGAATTTGATTAAAAGACTGCTATGCGTTATGTTTTTAGTATTCTTCTATATTATATTATAAAATGTGAACCATTTAAAGTTACGTTCATTTACATTACATAAAAAATGTACCCAAAATTTTTTGTCAGTTCAATAAAAGTCCCAACAATTGAAATTATGGAGTTTTTAAATTCAACATGCGATTTTTTTATACCACCACGCCGGCGCACCCCGGCGGCGCCGCTATAAAATGGGCCTTACGCCGCCGCCGCCGCCGCCGACAAATTTGACGGCGTATACCTCTACTGTATACTTAAAATTTCAAAAAACAAATATGCCAAATAATTGGTCACTAATTGGTCATAATTGGTCAGTAGGTTTCACTAATTGGTCAGCCATAGAAAATTTTTAATTAATTTTTTTAAGTTTTTTGAGTGTTATCGATTAAGTTGTTGGCACCCCACTGGTCGAAATTTGGAAAAGTTAGTATGCCAAATAATTGGTCACTAATTGGTCATAATTGGTCAGCAGGTCTCACTAATTGGTCAGCCATAGAAAATTTTTTATGACGTTTTTAAATTTTCCAAGGGAAAAGTCATTTACTTCCGCAGGCACCCTGTATACTTAAAATTTCAAAAAACTAATATGCCAAATAATTGGTCACTAATGGGTCATAATTAGTCAGTAGGTTTCACTAATTGGTCAGCCATAGAACATTTTTAATTAATTTTTTTAAGTTTTTTGAGTGTTATCGATTAAGATGTTGGCACCCCATTGGTCGAAATTTAGAAAAGTTAGTATGCCAAATAATTGGTCACTAATTGGTCAGCAGGTCTCACTAATTGGTCAGCCATAGAAAATTTTTTATGACGTTTTTAAATTTTCCAAGGGAAAAGTCATTTACTTCCGCAGACAAATATGCCAAATAATTGGTCACTAATTGGTCATAATTGGTCAGTAGGTTTCACTAATTGGTCAGCCATAGAAAATTTTTAATTAATTTTTTTAAGTTTTTTGAGTGTTATCGATTAAGATGTTGGCCCCCCATTGGTCGAAATTTGGAAAAGTTAGTATGCCAAATAATTGGTCACTAATTGGTCATAATTGGTCAGCAGGTCTCACTAATTGGTCAGCCATAGAAAATTTTGTATGACGTTTTTAAATTTTCCAAGGGAAAAGTCATTTACTTCCGCAGGCACCCTGTATACTTTAAATTTCAAAAAACAAATATGCCAAATAATTGGTCACTAATTGGTCATAATTGTTCAGTAGGTTTCACTAATTGGTCAGCCATAGAAAATTTTTTTTGACGTTTTTAAATTTTCCAAGGGAAAAGTCATTTACTTCCGCAGGCACCCTGTATACTTAAAATTTCAAAAAACAAATATGCCAAATAATTGGTCACTAATTGGTCATAATTGGTCAGTAGGTTTCACTAATTGGTCAGCCATAGAAAATTTTTAATTAATTTTTTTAAGTTTTTTGAGTGTTATCGATTAAGTTGTTGGCACCCCACTGGTCGAAATTTGGAAAAGTTAGTATGCCAAATAATTGGTCACTAATTGGTCATAATTGGTCAGCAGGTCTCACTAATTGGTCAGCCATAGAAAATTTTTTATGACGTTTTTAAATTTTCCAAGGGAAAAGTCATTTACTTCCGCAGGCACCCTGTATACTTAAAATTTCAAAAAACTAATATGCCAAATAATTGGTCACTAATGGGTCATAATTAGTCAGTAGGTTTCACTAATTGGTCAGCCATAGAACATTTTTAATTAATTTTTTTAAGTTTTTTGAGTGTTATCGATTAAGATGTTGGCACCCCATTGGTCGAAATTTGGAAAAGTTAGTATGCCAAATAATTGGTCACTAATTGGTCATAAGTGGTCAGCAGGTCTCACTAATTGGTCAGCCCTGTATACTTAAAATTTCAAAAAACAAATATGCCAAATAATTGATCACTAATTGGTCATAATTGGTCAGTAGGTTTCACTAATTGGTCAGCCATAGAAAATTTTTAATTAATTTTTTTAAGTTTTTTGAGTGTTATCGATTAAGATGTTGGCAACCCATTGGTCGAAATTTGGAAAAGTTAGTATGCCAAATAATTGGTCACTAATTGGTCAGCAGGTCTCACTAATTGGTCAGCCATAGAAAATTTTTTATGACGTTTTTAAATTTTCCAAGGGAAAAGTCATTTACTTCCGCAGGCACCCTGTATACTTTAAATTTCAAAAAACAAATATGCCAAATAATTGGTCACTAATTGGTCAGTAGGTTTCACTAATTGGTCAGCCATAGAAAATTTTTTATGACGATTTTAAATTTTCCAAGGGAAAAGTCATTTACTTCCGCAGGCACCCTGTATACTTAAAATTTCAAAAAACAAATATGTCAAATAATTGGTCACTAATTGGTCATAATTGGTCAGTAGGTTTCACTAATTGGTCAGCCATAGAACATTTTTAATTATTTTTTTTAAGTTTTTTGAGTGTTATCGATTAAGTTGTTGGCACCCCACTGGTCGAAATTTGGAAAAGTTAGTATGTCAAATAATTGGTCACTAATTGGTCATAATTGGTCAGCAGGTCTCCCTAATTGGTCAGCCATAGAAAATTTTTTTTGACGTTTTTAAATTTTCCAAGAGAAAAGTCATTTACTTCCGCAGGCTACCTGTATACTTAAAATTTGAAAAAACAAATATGCCAAATAGTTGGTCACTAATTGGTCATAATTGGTCAGTAGGTTTCACTAATTGGTCAGCCATAGAAAATTTGTAATTAATTTTTTTAAGTTTTTTGAGTGTTATCGATTAAGATGTTGGCACCCCATTGGTCGAAATTTGGAAAAGTTAGTATGCCAAATAATTGGTCACTAATTAGTCATAATTGGTCAGCAGGTCTTACTAATTGGTCAGCCATAGAAAATTTTCCAAGGGAAAAGTCATTTACTTCCGTAGGCACCCTGTATACTTTAAATTTCAAAAAACAAATATGCCAAATAATTGGTCACTAATTGGTCAGTAGGTTTCACTAATTGGTCAGCCATAGAAAATTTTTAATTAATTTTTTTAAGTTTTTTGAGTGTTATCGATTAAGATGTTGGCACCCCATTGGTCGAAATTTGGAAAAGTTAGTATGCCAAATAATTGGTCACTAATTGGTCATAATTGGTCAGCAGGTCTCACTAATTGGTCAGCCATAGAAAATTTTGTATGACTTTTTAAATTTTCCAAGGGAAAAGTCATTTACTTCCGCAGGCACCCTGTATACTTAAAATTTCAAAAAAGTAATATGCCAAATAATTGGTCACTAATTGGTCATAATTGGTCAGTAGGTTTCACTAATTGGTCAGCCATAGAAAATTTTTAATTAATTTTTTTAAGTTTTTTGAGTGTTATCGATTAAGATGTTGGCACCCCATTGGTCGAAATTTGGAAAAGTTAGTATGCCAAATAATTGGTCACTAATTGGTCAGCAGGTCTCACTAATTGGTCAGCCATAGAAAATTTTTTATGAAGTTTTTAAATTTTCCAAGGGAAAAGTCATTTACTTCCGCAGGCACCCTGTATACTTAAAATTTCAAAAAACAAATATGCCAAATAATTGGTCACTAATTGATCATAATTGGTCAGTAGGTTTCACTAATTGGTCAGCCATAGAAAATTTTTAATTAATTTTTTTAAGTTTTTTGAGTGTTATCGATTAAGATGTTGGCACCCCATTGGTCGAAATTTGGAAAAGTTAGTATGCCAAATAATTGGTCACTAATTGGTCATAATTGGTCAGCAGGTCTCACTAATTGGTCAGCCATAGAAAATTTTTTATGACGTTTTTAAATTTTCCAAGGGAAAAGTCATTTACTTCCGCAGGCACCCTGTATACTTTAAATTTCAAAAAACAAATATGCCAAATAATTGGTCACTAATTGGTCATAATTGGTCAGTAGGTTTCACTTATTGGTCAGCCATAGAAAATTTTTGATTAATTTTTTTAAGTTTTTTGAGTGTTATCGATTAAGATGTTGGCACCCCATTGGTCGAAATTTGGAAAAGTTAGTATGCCAAATAATTGGTCACTAATTGGTCATAATTGGTCAGCAGGTCTCACTAATTGGTCAGCCATAGAAAATTTTTTATGACGATTTTAAATTTTCCAAGGGAAAAGTCATTTACTTCCGCAGGCACCCTGTATACTTAAAATTTCAAAAAACAAATATGCCAAATAATTGGTCACTAATTGGTCATAATTGGTCAGTAGGTTTCACTAATTGGTCAGCCATAGAAAATTTTTAATTAATTTTTTTAAGTTTTTTGAGTGTTATCGATTAAGATGTTGGCACCCCATTGGTCAAAATTTGGAAAAGTTAGTATGCCAAATAATTGGTCACTAATTGGTCAGCAGGTCTCACTAATTGGTCAGCCATAGAAAATTTTTTATGACGTTTTTAAATTTTCCAAGGGAAAAGTCATTTACTTCCGCAGGCACCCTGTATACTTAAAATTTCAAAAAACTAATATGCCAAATAATTGGTCACTAATTGGTCATAATTAGTCAGTAGGTTTCACTAATTGGTCAGCCATAGAAAATTTTTAATTAATTTTTTTAAGTTTTTTGAGTGTTATCGATTAAGATGTTGGCACCCCATTGGTCGAAATTTGGAAAAGTTAGTATGCCAAATAATTGGTCACTAATTGGTCAGCAGGTCTCACTAATTGGTCAGCCATAGAAAATTTTGTATGACGTTTTTAAATTTTAAAAGGGAAAAGTCATTTACTTCCGCAGGCACCCTGTATACTTAAAATTTCAAAAAACAAATATGCCAAATAATTGGTCACTAATTGGTCATAATTAGTCAGTAGGTTTCACTAATTGGTCAGCCATAGAAAATTTTTAATTAATTTTTTTAAGTTTTTTGAGTGTTATCGATTAAGATGTTGGCACCCCATTGGTCGAAATTTGGAAAAGTTAGTATGCCAAATAATTGGTCATAATTGGTCAGTAGGTTTCACTAATTGGTCAGCCATAGAAAATTTTTAATTAATTTTTTTAAGTTTTTTGAGTGTTATCGATTAAGATGTTGGTCGAAATTTGGAAAAGTTAGTATGCCAAATAATTGGTCACTAATTGGTCATAATTGGTCAACAGGTCTCACTAATTGGTCAGCCATAGAAAATTTTTTATGACGTTTTTAAATTTTCCAAGGGAAAAGTCATTTACTTCCGCAGGCACCCTGTATACTTTAAATTTCAAAAAACAAATATGCCAAATAATTGGTCACTAATTGGTCATAATTGGTCAGTAGGTTTCACTAATTGGTCAGCCATAGAAAATTTTTAATTAATTTTTTTTAGTTTTTTGAGTGTTATCGATTAAGATGTTGGTACCCCATTGGTCGAAAATTGGAATAGTTAGTATGCCAAATAATTGGTCACTAATTGGTCATAATTGGTCAGCAGGTCTCACTAATTGGTCAGCCATAGAAAATTTTTTATGACGATTTTAAATTTTCCAAGGGAAAAGTCATTTACTTCCGCAGGCACCCTGTATACTTAAATTTTCAAAAAACAAATATGCCAAATAATTGGTCACTAATTGGTCATAATTGGTCAGTAGGTTTCACTAATTGGTCAGCCATAGAAAATTTTTAATAAATTTTTTTAAGTTTTTTGAGTGTTATCGATTAAGTTGTTGGCACCCCACTGGTCGAAATTTGGAAAAGTTAGTATGCCAAATAATTGGTCACTAATTGGTCATAATTGGTCAGCAGGTCTCACTAATTGGTCAGCCATAGAAAATTTTTTTTGACGTTTTTAAATTTTCCAAGGGAAAAGTCATTTACTTCCGCAGGCACCCTGTATACTTAAAATTTCAAAAAACAAATATGCCAAATAGTTGGTCACTAATTGGTCATAATTGGTCAGTAGGTTTCACTAATTGGTCAGCCATAGAAAATTTGTAATTAATTTTTTTAAGTTTTTTGAGTGTTATCGATTAAGATGTTGGCACCCCATTGGTCGAAATTTGGAAAAGTTAGTATGCCAAATAATTGGTCAATAATTGGTCATAATTGGTCAGCAGGTCTCACTAATTGGTCAGCCATAGAAAATTTTCCAAGGGAAAAATCATTTACTTCCGCAGGCACCCTGTATACTTTAAATTTCAAAAAACAAATATGCCAAATAATTGGTCACTAATTGGTCATAATTGGTCAGTAGGTTTCACTAATTGGTCAGCCATAGAAAATTTTTAATTAATTTTTTTAAGTTTTTTGAGTGTTATCGATTAAGATGTTGGCACCCCATTGGTCGAAATTTGGAAAAGTTAGTATGCCAAATAATTGGTCACTAATTGGTCATAATTGGTCAGCAGGTCTCACTAATTGGTCAGCCATAGAAAATTTTTTATGACGTTTTTAAATTTTCCAAGGGAAAAGTCATTTACTTCCGCAGGCACCCTGTATACTTTAAATTTCAAAAAACAAATATGCCAAATAATTGGTCACTAATTGGTCATAATTGGTCAGTAGGTTTCACTAATTGGTCAGCCATAGAAAATTTTTAATTAATTTTTTTAAGTTTTTTGAGTGTTATCGATTAAGATGTTGGCACCCCATTGGTCGAAATTTGGAAAAATTAGTATGCCAAATAATTGGTCACTAATTGGTCATAATTGGTCAGCAGGTCTCACTAATTGGTCAGCCATAGAAAATTTTTTATGACGTTTTTAAATTTTCCAAGGGAAAAGTCATTTACTTCCGCAGGCACCCTGTATACTTAAAATTTCAAAAAACTAATATGCCAAATAATTGGTCACTAATGGGTCATAATTATTCAGTAGGTTTCACTAATTGGTCAGCCATAGAACATTTTTAATTAATTTTTTTAAGTTTTTTGAGTGTTATCGATTAAGATGTTGGCACCCCATTGGTCGAAATTTGGAAAAGTTAGTATGCCAAATAATTGGTCACTAATTGGTCAGCAGGTCTCACTAATTGGTCAGCCATAGAAAATTTTTTATGACGTTTTTAAATTTTCCAAGGGAAAAGTCATTTACTTCCGCAGGCACCCTGTATACTTAAAATTTCAAAAAACAAATATGCCAAATAATTGGACACTAATTGGTCATAATTGGTCAGTAGGTTTCACTAATTGGTCAGCCATAGAAAATTTTTAATTAATTTTTTTAAGTTTTTTGAGTGTTATCGATTAAGATGTTGGTCGAAATTTGGAAAAGTTAGTATGCCAAATAATTGGTCACTAATTGGTCATAATTGGTCAGTAGGTTTCACTAATTGGTCAGCCATAGAAAATTTTTAATTAATTTTTTCAAGTTTTTTGAGTGTTATCGATTAAGATGTTGGCACCCCATTGGTCGAAATTTGGAAAAGTTAGTATGCCAAATAATTGGTCACTAATTGGTCATAATTGGTCAGCAGGTCTCACTAATTGGTCAGCCATAGAAAATTTTTTATGACGTTTTTAAATTTTCCAAGGGAAAAGTCATTTACTTCCGCAGGCACCCTGTATACTTTAAATTTCAAAAAACAAATATGCCAAATAATTGGTCACTAATTGGTCATAATTGTTCAGTAGGTTTCACTAATTGGTCAGCCATAGAAAATTTTTTTTGACGTTTTTAAATTTTCCAAGGGAAAAGTCATTTACTTCCGCAGGCACCCTGTATACTTAAAATTTCAAAAAACAAATATGCCAAATAATTGGTCACTAATTGGTCATAATTGGTCAGTAGGTTTCACTAATTGGTCAGCCATAGAAAATTTTTAATTAATTTTTTTAAGTTTTTTGAGTGTTATCGATTAAGTTGTTGGCACCCCACTGGTCGAAATTTGGAAAAGTTAGTATGCCAAATAATTGGTCACTAATTGGTCATAATTGGTCAGCAGGTCTCACTAATTGGTCAGCCATAGAAAATTTTTTATGACGTTTTTAAATTTTCCAAGAGAAAAGTCATTTACTTCCGCAGGCACCCTGTATACTTAAAATTTCAAAAAACTAATATGCCAAATAATTGGTCACTAATGGGTCATAATTAGTCAGTAGGTTTCACTAATTGGTCAGCCATAGAACATTTTTAATTAATTTTTTTAAGTTTTTTGAGTGTTATCGATTAAGATGTTGGCACCCCATTGGTCGAAATTTGGAAAAGTTAGTATGCCAAATAATTGGTCACTAATTGGTCAGCAGGTCTCACTAATTGGTCAGCCATAGAAAATTTTTTATGACGTTTTTAAATTTTCCAAGGGAAAAGTCATTTACTTCCGCAGGCACCCTGTATACTTAAAATTTCAAAAAACAAATATGCCAAATAATTGGTCACTAATTGGTCATAATTGGTCAGTAGGTTTCACTAATTGGTCAGCCATAGAAAATTTTTAATTAATTTTTTTAAGTTTTTTGAGTGTTATCGATTAAGATGTTGGTCGAAATTTGGAAAAGTTAGTATGCCAAATAATTGGTCACTAATTGGTCATAATTGGTCAGTAGGTTTCACTAATTGGTCAGCCATAGAAAATTTTTAATTAATTTTTTTAAGTTTTTTGAGTGTTATCGATTAAGATGTTGGCACCCCATTGGTCGAAATTTGGAAAAGTTAGTATGCCAAATAATTGGTCACTAATTGGTCAGCAGGTCTCACTAATTGGTCAGCCATAGAACATTTTTTATGACGTTTTTAAATTTTCCAAGGCAAAAGTCATTTACTTCCGCAGGCACCCTGTATACTTAAAATTTCAAAAAACAAATATGCCAAATAATTGGTCACTAATTGGTCATAATTGGTCAGTAGGTTTCACTAATTGGTCAGCCATAGAAAATTTTTAATTAATTTTTTTAAGTTTTTTGAGTGTTATCGATTAAGATGTTGGCACCCCATTGGTCGAAATTTGGAAAAGTTAGTATGCCAAATAATTGGTCATAATTGGTCAGCAGGTCTCACTAATTGGTCAGCCATAGAAAATTTTTTATGACGTTTTTAAATTTTCCAAGGGAAAAGTCATTTACTTCCGCAGGCACCCTGTATACTTAAAATTTCAAAAAACAAATATGCCAAATAATTGGTCACTAATTTGTCATAATTGGTCAGTAGGTTTCACTAATTGGTCAGCCATAGAAAATTTTTAATTAATTTTTTTAAGTTTTTTGAGTGTTATCGATTAAGATGTTGGCACCCCATTGGTCGAAATTTGGAAAAGTTAGTATGCCAAATAATTGGTCACTAATTGGTCAGCAGGTCTCACTAATTGGTCAGCCATAGAAAATTTTTTATGACGTTTTTAAATTTTCCAAGGGAAAAGTCATTTACTTCCGCAGGCACCCTGTATACTTAAAATTTCAAAAAACAAATATGCCAAATAATTGGTCACTAATTGGTCATAATTGGTCAGTAGGTTTCACTAATTGGTCAGCCATAGAAAATTTTTAATTAATTTTTTTAAGTTTTTTGAGTGTTATCGATTAAGATGTTGGCACCCCATTGGTCAAAATTTGGAAAAGTTAGTATGCCAAATAATTGGTCACTAATTGGTCATAATTGGTCAGCAGGTCTCACTAATTGGTCAGCCATAGAAAATTTTTTATGACGTTTTTAAATTTTCCAAGGGAAAAGTCATTTACTTCCGCAGGCACCCTGTATACTTTAAATTTCAAAAAACAAATATGCCAAATAATTGGTCACTAATTGGTCATAATTGTTCAGTAGGTTTCACTAATTGGTCAGCCATAGAAAATTTTTTTTTGACGTTTTTAAATTTTCCAAGGGAAAAGTCATTTACTTCCGCAGGCACCCTGTATACTTTAAATTTCAAAAAACAAATATGCCAAATAATTGGTCACTAATTGGTCATAATTGTTCAGTAGGTTTCACTAATTGGTCAGCCATAGAAAATTTTTAATTAATTTTTTTAAGTTTTTTGAGTGTTATCGATTAAGATGTTGGCACCCCATTGGTCGAAATTTGGAAAAGTTAGTATGTCAAATAATTGGTCACTAATTGGTCATAATTGGTCAGCAGGTCTCACTAATTGGTCAGCCATAGAAAATTTTTTTTGACGTTTTTAAATTTTCCAAGGGAAAAGTCATTTACTTCCGCAGGCACCCTGTATACTTAAAATTTCAAAAAACAAATATGCCAAATAATTGGTCACTAATTGGTCATAATTGGTCAGTAGGTTTCACTAATTGGTCAGCCATAGAAAATTTTTAATTAATTTTTTTAAGTTTTTTGAGTGTTATCGATTAAGTTGTTGGCACCCCACTGGTCGAAATTTGGAAAAGTTAGTATGCCAAATAATTGGTCACTAATTGGTCATAATTGGTCAGCAGGTCTCACTAATTGGTCAGCCATAGAAAAATTTTTTTGACGTTTTTAAATTTTCCAAGGGAAAAGTCATTTACTTCCGCAGGCACCCTGTATACTTAAAATTTCAAAAAACAAATATGCCAAATAGTTGGTCACTAATTGGTCATAATTGGTCAGTAGGTTTCACTAATTGGTCAGCCATAGAAAATTTGTAATTAATTTTTTTTAAGTTTTTTGAGTGTTATCGATTAAGATGTTGGCACCCTATTGGTCGAAATTTGGAAAAGTTAGTATGCCAAATTATTGGTCACTAATTGGTCATAATTGGTCAGCAGCTCTCACTAATTGGTCAGCCATAGAAAATTTTCCATGGGAAAAGTCATTTACTTCCGCAGGCACCCTGTATACTTTAAATTTCAAAAAACAAATATGCCAAATAATTGGTCACTAATTGGTCATAATTGGTCAGTAGGTTTCACTAATTGGTCAGCCATAGAAAATTTTTAATTAATTTTTTTTAGTTTTTTGAGTGTTATCGATTAAGATGTTGGCACCCCATTGGTCAAAATTGGAAAAGTTAGTATGCCAAATAATTGGTCACTAATTGGTCATAATTGGTCAGCAGGTCTCACTAATTGGTCAGCCATAGAAAATTTTCCAAGGGAAAAGTCATTTACTTCCGCAGGCACCCTGTATACTTTAAATTTCAAAAAACAAATATGCCAAATAATTGGTCACTAATTGGTCACTAATTGGTCATAATTGGTCAGTAGGTTTCACTAATTGGTCAGCCATAGAAAATTTTTAATTAATTTTTTTAAGTTTTTTGAGTGTTATCGATTAAGATGTTGGCACCCCATTGGTCGAAATTTGGAAAAGTTAGTATGCCAAATAATTGGTCACTAATTGGTCAGCAGGTCTCACTAATTGGTCAGCCATAGAAAATTTTTTATGACGTTTTTAAATTTTCCAAGGGAAAAGTCATTTACTTCCGCAGGCACCCTGTATACTTAAAATTTCAAAAAACAAATATGCCAAATAATTGGTCACTAATTTGTCATAATTGGTCAGTAGGTTTCACTAATTGGTCAGCCATAGAAAATTTTTAATTAATTTTTTTAAGTTTTTTGAGTGTTATCGATTAAGATGTTGGCACCCCATTGGTCGAAATTTGGAAAAGTTAGTATGCCAAATAATTGGTCACTAATTGGTCAGCAGGTCTCACTAATTGGTCAGCCATAGAAAATTTTTTATGACGTTTTTAAATTTTCCAAGGGAAAAGTCATTTACTTCCGCAGGCACCCTGTATACTTAAAATTTCAAAAAACAAATATGCCAAATAATTGGTCACTAATTGGTCATAATTGGTCAGTAGGTTTCACTAATTGGTCAGCCATAGAAAATTTTTAATTAATTTTTTTAAGTTTTTTGAGTGTTATCGATTAAGATGTTGGCACCCCATTGGTCGAAATTTGGAAAAGTTAGTATGCCAAATAATTGGTCACTAATTGGTCAGCAGGTCTCACTAATTGGTCAGCCATAGAAAATTTTTTATGACGTTTTTAAATTTTCCAAGGGAAAAGTCATTTACTTCCGCAGGCACCCTGTATACTTAAAATTTCAAAAAACAAATATGCCAAATAATTGGTCACTAATTTGTCATAATTGGTCAGTAGGTTTCACTAATTGGTCAGCCATAGAAAATTTTTAATTAATTTTTTTAAGTTTTTTGAGTGTTATCGATTAAGATGTTGGCACCCCATTGGTCGAAATTTGGAAAAGTTAGTATGCCAAATAATTGGTCACTAATTGGTCAGCAGGTCTCACTAATTGGTCAGCCATAGAAAATTTTTTATGACGTTTTTAAATTTTCCAAGGGAAAAGTCATTTACTTCCGCAGGCACCCTGTATACTTAAAATTTCAAAAAACAAATATGCCAAATAATTGGTCACTAATTGGTCATAATTGGTCAGTAGGTTTCACTAATTGGTCAGCCATAGAAAATTTTTAATTAATTTTTTTAAGTTTTTTGAGTGTTATCGATTAAGATGTTGGCACCCCATTGGTAGAAATTTGGAAAAGTTAGTATGCCAAATAATTGGTCACTAATTGGTCATAATTGGTCAGCAGGTCTCACTAATTGGTCAGCCATAGAAAATTTTTTATGACGTTTTTAAATTTTCCAAGGGAAAAGTCATTTACTTCCGCAGGCACCCTGTATACTTTAAATTTCAAAAAACAAATATGCCAAATAATTGGTCACTAATTGGTCATAATTGTTCAGTAGGTTTCACTAATTGGTCAGCCATAGAAAATTTTTTGTTGACGTTTTTAAATTTTCCAAGGGAAAAGTCATTTACTTCCGCAGGCACCCTGTATACTAGAGATATACGCCGCCGGCAAACGCCGCCGCCGCCGACAAAAGTCATTTTCGACGCGCCGCCGCCGAATAGCCTTTTTAGCGGCGCGGCGGTGGCGGCGGAGCGCGCCGGCGCGTTTAACATTTTTTTTGTGATAATTTTCTAAAGTTACAATTTTTTTTTTTTTTATTTACAACACTAATGGCCGTGCCCTAAATGTGTTAAAAGTGCAGGTATTGGTTTCCTTTAGGGGTCAACTGTTAATAAATTAGCTAAAATTGTGCGGGAGGGCTTAAAAGACGGGATTTGGCCTCAGGGTCACAAATCCGGAAGCGCTTTTTTTTATTATTTTGAGTTACATATTTGCGATCAAAGTTGTAAGTTTTCATGTGATTGTAATTTATTTAGGCCGTCCCTAAAAAGACTTTTTAAAAAAATACCATGTAGTAGTAAACGATAATGATATACCACATTATAAAACAATTGCAACAACAGCATTAGATGATGTTTATGAAAGCGTTTTAAAAGTCGTTAAAGGAAAAATATCTGCGATGGAACATTTTGCTTTAACTTTCGATCTATGGACGGATAACTACTGTAGGCGTAATTATATAACTTTTACTTTTCATTACCTTTCAACAAACTTCGCTATGTCGAGTCTCACACTAGAAACAAAATATGTCTCAAAGTCCCATACAGGAAACAACATATTGCAGGAGATTGAGGAAGTAACTGAATACTTTAACGTAAAGCTTGGTTCGAATTTCGTTGTCACTGACCAAAGCAGTAATATGAAGAAAGCCATCGATTTGGGCAGCCTTAACAACCACTTCTGTATAGGGCATGGGCATCAGAATTTGCTTACGGTAGATGGGTATGATTCCGTTCCAGAAATAAATCGTCTAATTTTAAAGTGTAAAAAAATCGCGCGAGCCCTACGTTTCAAAACACATACTCTGAAGTTACAGGCCGATGCCATACAAAAAGAGATTTTGTCAAAAATTGATAACTTGGAAGAACTCCTGGCTTCAGAAGACGCTTCATGGGTCGACTATGACGAAGGGTTCGGTCCCCTTGATGATGTGTCCTTGGAAGTATATAGAAACATAAATAATACCAATGACTTGCATGGCAGTTTGGTGGATAAGAGAAACATCACCCTTAAAAATTCGATATCTACAAGATAGCACAGTGTCTTATCATTACTTGATAGTCTTGGATCTCAAAGGGCTGCCATTAATAAACTTCTTTTAAACTGTAATAAAAGTGACTTAATTTTACTCGAAACGGAAGTACTACTATTGTATAAATTAAGAGACTTTTTGCAAAAATTCAAAGATGCTATCAATATTCTTTCTGGGGACTCATACCCATCGATTTCTCTTGCGTTAATCATTCGAACTGAGATATTATCAATATTATCTGAAAACGATGACACTGATTTAAATCAGAATAATTTCAGCTTTTGTCAAGATCATTTATTGCAACAAATAAAAAAAAATATAAAGAGTAAACTTGACTATAGATTTCCAATAACTGATATTTTAGTATGCGCAACGCTGCTGGATCCGCGTTTTAACACATTAGATTGTGTTACAGAATACTGCAAAAGCAAATGTAAGACAGAAGTACAGTTTTTGATAGAGATGTATAAAAGACTTGTTGGTGATTCATCAAAAAAACGGAAATAGTGTAAACGATTCTGAAGAAACTTCACCTTCTTCTAAAATATTGAAACTTGCCAAGCGGTATTCTTCGAGTTTGAAAAACTCTAATTTAGAAGCAGAATGTCATTTGCTGCTAAGTCTGTCCTCCAATCAGAATGTTTTAGAGTTTTGGAGGGAAAAGGCGGCTGCAATGCCCTTGCTATCCAAGCTAGCAAAAAAAGTTTTATGCATACCTGCAACAAGTACGCCGAGTGAGCGAGTTTTTTCTATAGCTGGTCTGACAGTCACAAATAAGCGGTCACAGCTAAGCCCTCACAACATTAACAAAACAATTTTTATCCATGACAACTACGAGTCTTGTGTAGAATATTTAAAATGATTATTTTTCGCTGTGAAAAGAGACACATACAACTTTATAAACATAACATGGTACAAATTTTTTTTTTAAACTAAATAAGTAAATTTCTATCAATGTAAGCATTACAATAGCTTTACTTTTATGTTAACAATGTATGCAAAGACTGAATTGATATAATATTACACTATAAACATATATTTTAAATCACACATGCATATTGTAGTGATCATAACAAAGCCTTCGGTTAATGTACATAATTTTAGTTCTAGACTCAATATGTAACATAGTTATTTCAGTGTAAGAATTTGATTAAAAGACTGCTATGCGTTATGTTTTTAGTATTCTTCTATATTATATTATAAAATGTGAACCATTTAAAGTTACGTTCATTTACATTACATAAAAAATGTACCCAAAATTTTTTGTCAGTTCAATAAAAGTCCCAACAATTGAAATTATGGAGTTTTTAAATTCAACATGCGATTTTTTTATACCACCACGCCGGCGCACCCCGGCGGCGCCGCTATAAAATGGGCCTTACGCCGCCGCCGCCGCCGCCGACAAATTTGACGGCGTATACCTCTACTGTATACTTAAAATTTCAAAAAACAAATATGCCAAATAATTGGTCACTAATTGGTCATAATTGGTCAGTAGGTTTCACTAATTGGTCAGCCATAGAAAATTTTTAATTAATTTTTTTAAGTTTTTTGAGTGTTATCGATTAAGTTGTTGGCACCCCACTGGTCGAAATTTGGAAAAGTTAGTATGCCAAATAATTGGTCACTAATTGGTCATAATTGGTCAGCAGGTCTCACTAATTGGTCAGCCATAGAAAATTTTTTATGACGTTTTTAAATTTTCCAAGGGAAAAGTCATTTACTTCCGCAGGCACCCTGTATACTTAAAATTTCAAAAAACTAATATGCCAAATAATTGGTCACTAATGGGTCATAATTAGTCAGTAGGTTTCACTAATTGGTCAGCCATAGAACATTTTTAATTAATTTTTTTAAGTTTTTTGAGTGTTATCGATTAAGATGTTGGCACCCCATTGGTCGAAATTTAGAAAAGTTAGTATGCCAAATAATTGGTCACTAATTGGTCAGCAGGTCTCACTAATTGGTCAGCCATAGAAAATTTTTTATGACGTTTTTAAATTTTCCAAGGGAAAAGTCATTTACTTCCGCAGGCACCCTGTATACTTAAAATTTCAAAAAACAAATATGCCAAATAATTGGTCACTAATTGGTCATAATTGGTCAGTAGGTTTCACTAATTGGTCAGCCATAGAAAATTTTTAATTAATTTTTTTAAGTTTTTTGAGTGTTATCGATTAAGATGTTGGCACCCCATTGGTAGAAATTTGGAAAAGTTAGTATGCCAAATAATTGGTCACTAATTGGTCATAATTGGTCAGCAGGTCTCACTAATTGGTCAGCCATAGAAAATTTTTTATGACGTTTTTAAATTTTCCAAGGGAAAAGTCATTTACTTCCGCAGGCACCCTGTATACTTTAAATTTCAAAAAACAAATATGCCAAATAATTGGTCACTAATTGGTCATAATTGTTCAGTAGGTTTCACTAATTGGTCAGCCATAGAAAATTTTTTTTTGACGTTTTTAAATTTTCCAAGGGAAAAGTCATTTACTTCCGCAGGCACCCTGTATACTAGAGATATACGCCGCCGGCAAACGCCGCCGCCGCCGACAAAAGTCATTTTCGACGCGCCGCCGCCGAATAGCCTTTTTAGCGGCGCGGCGGTGGCGGCGGCGCGCGCCGGCGCGTTTAACATTTTTTTTGTGATAATTTTCTAAAGTTACAATTTTTTTTTTTTTTTATTTACAACACTAATGGCCGTGCCCTAAATGTGTTAAAAGTGCAGGTATTGGTTTCCTTTAGGGGTCAACTGTTAATAAATTAGCTAAAATTGTGCGGGAGGGCTTAAAAGACGGGATTTGGCCTCAGGGTCACAAATCCGGAAGCGCTTTTTTTTATTATTTTGAGTTACATATTTGCGATCAAAGTTGTAAGTTTTCATGTGATTGTAATTTATTTAGGCCGTCCCTAAAAAGACTTTTTAAAAAAATACCATGTAGTAGTAAACGATAATGATATACCACATTATAAAACAATTGCAACAACAGCATTAGACGATGTTTATGAAAGCGTTTTAAAAGTCGTTAAAGGAAAAATATCTGCGATGGAACATTTTGCTTTAACTTTCGATCTATGGACGGATAACTACTGTAGGCGTAATTATATAACTTTTACTTTTCATTACCTTTCAACAAACTTCGCTATGTCGAGTCTCACACTAGAAACAAAATATGTCTCAAAGTCCCATACAGGAAACAACATATTGCAGGAGATTGAGGAAGTAACTGAATACTTTAACGTAAAGCTTGGTTCGAATTTCGTTGTCACTGACCAAAGCAGTAATATGAAGAAAGCCATCGATTTGGGCAGCCTTAACAACCACTTCTGTATAGGGCATGGGCATCAGAATTTGCTTACGGTAGATGGGTATGATTCCGTTCCAGAAATAAATCGTCTAATTTTAAAGTGTAAAAAAATCGCGCGAGCCCTACGTTTCAAAACACATACTCTGAAGTTACAGGCCGATGCCATACAAAAAGAGATTTTGTCAAAAATTGATAACTTGGAAGAACTCCTGGCTTCAGAAGACGCTTCATGGGTCGACTATGACGAAGGGTTCGGTCCCCTTGATGATGTGTCCTTGGAAGTATATAGAAACATAAATAATACCAATGACTTGCATGGCAGTTTGGTGGATAAGAGAAACATCACCCTTAAAAATTCGATATCTACAAGATAGCACAGTGTCTTATCATTACTTGATAGTCTTGGATCTCAAAGGGCTGCCATTAATAAACTTCTTTTAAACTGTAATAAAAGTGACTTAATTTTACTCGAAACGGAAGTACTACTATTGTATAAATTAAGAGACTTTTTGCAAAAATTCAAAGATGCTATCAATATTCTTTCTGGGGACTCATACCCATCGATTTCTCTTGCGTTAATCATTCGAACTGAGATATTATCAATATTATCTGAAAACGATGACACTGATTTAAATCAGAATAATTTCAGCTTTTGTCAAGATCATTTATTGCAACAAATAAAAAAAAATATAAAGAGTAAACTTGACTATAGATTTCCAATAACTGATATTTTAGTATGCGCAACGCTGCTGGATCCGCGTTTTAACACATTAGATTGTGTTACAGAATACTGCAAAAGCAAATGTAAGACAGAAGTACAGTTTTTGATAGAGATGTATAAAAGACTTGTTGGTGATTCATCAAAAAAACGGAAATAGTGTAAACGATTCTGAAGAAACTTCACCTTCTTCTAAAATATTGAAACTTGCCAAGCGGTATTCTTCGAGTTTGAAAAACTCTAATTTAGAAGCAGAATGTCATTTGCTGCTAAGTCTGTCCTCCAATCAGAATGTTTTAGAGTTTTGGAGGGAAAAGGCGGCTGCAATGCCCTTGCTATCCAAGCTAGCAAAAAAAGTTTTATGCATACCTGCAACAAGTACGCCGAGTGAGCGAGTTTTTTCTATAGCTGGTCTGACAGTCACAAATAAGCGGTCACAGCTAAGCCCTCACAACATTAACAAAACAATTTTTATCCATGACAACTACGAGTCTTGTGTAGAATATTTAAAATGATTATTTTTCGCTGTGAAAAGAGACACATACAACTTTATAAACATAACATGGTACAAATTTTTTTTTTTAAACTAAATAAGTAAATTTCTATCAATGTAAGCATTACAATAGCTTTACTTTTATGTTAACAATGTATGCAAAGACTGAATTGATATAATATTACACTATAAACATATATTTGAAATCACACATGCATATTGTAGTGATCATAACAAAGCCTTCGGTTAATGTACATAATTTTAGTTCTAGACTCAATATGTAACATAGTTATTTCAGTGTAAGAATTTGATTAAAAGACTGCTATGCGTTATGTTTTTAGTATTCTTCTATATTATATTATAAAATGTGAACCATTTAAAGTTACGTTCATTTACATTACATAAAAAATGTACCCAAAATTTTTTGTCAGTTCAATAAAAGTCCCAACAATTGAAATTATGGAGTTTTTAAATTCAACATGCGATTTTTTTATACCACCACGCCGGCGCACCCCGGCGGCGCCGCTATAAAATGGGCCTTACGCCGCCGCCGCCGCCGCCGACAAATTTGACGGCGTATACCTCTACTGTATACTTAAAATTTCAAAAAACAAATATGCCAAATAATTGGTCACTAATTGGTCATAATTGGTCAGTAGGTTTCACTAATTGGTCAGCCATAGAAAATTTTTAATTAATTTTTTTAAGTTTTTTGAGTGTTATCGATTAAGTTGTTGGCACCCCACTGGTCGAAATTTGGAAAAGTTAGTATGCCAAATAATTGGTCACTAATTGGTCATAATTGGTCAGCAGGTCTCACTAATTGGTCAGCCATAGAAAATTTTTTATGACGTTTTTAAATTTTCCAAGGGAAAAGTCATTTACTTCCGCAGGCACCCTGTATACTTAAAATTTCAAAAAACTAATATGCCAAATAATTGGTCACTAATGGGTCATAATTAGTCAGTAGGTTTCACTAATTGGTCAGCCATAGAACATTTTTAATTAATTTTTTTAAGTTTTTTGAGTGTTATCGATTAAGATGTTGGCACCCCATTGGTCGAAATTTAGAAAAGTTAGTATGCCAAATAATTGGTCACTAATTGGTCAGCAGGTCTCACTAATTGGTCAGCCATAGAAAATTTTTTATGACGTTTTTAAATTTTCCAAGGGAAAAGTCATTTACTTCCGCAGGCACCCTGTATACTTAAAATTTCAAAAAACAAATATGCCAAATAATTGGTCACTAATTGGTCATAATTGGTCAGTAGGTTTCACTAATTGGTCAGCCATAGAAAATTTTTAATTAATTTTTTTAAGTTTTCTGAGTGTTATCGATTAAGATGTTGGCACCCCATTGGTCGAAATTTGGAAAAGTTAGTATGCCAAATAATTGGTCACTAATTGGTCATAATTGGTCAGCAGGTCTCACTAATTGGTCAGCCATAGAAAATTTTTTATGACGTTTTTAAATTTTCCAAGGGAAAAGTCATTTACTTCCGCAGGCACCCTGTATACTTTAAATTTCAAAAAACAAATATGCCAAATAATTGGTCACTAATTGGTCATAATTGTTCAGTAGGTTTCACTAATTGGTCAGCCATAGAAAATTTTTAATTAATTTTTTTAAGTTTTTTGAGTGTTATCGATTAAGATGTTGGCACCCCATTGGTCGAAATTTGGAAAAGTTAGTATGTCAAATAATTGGTCACTAATTGGTCATAATTGGTCAGCAGGTCTCACTAATTGGTCAGCCATAGAAAATTTTTTTTGACGTTTTTAAATTTTCCAAGGGAAAAGTCATTTACTTCCGCAGGCACCCTGTATACTTAAAATTTCAAAAAACAAATATGCCAAATAATTGGTCACTAATTGGTCATAATTGGTCAGTAGGTTTCACTAATTGGTCAGCCATAGAAAATTTTTAATTAATTTTTTTAAGTTTTTTGAGTGTTATCGATTAAGTTGTTGGCACCCCACTGGTCGAAATTTGGAAAAGTTAGTATGCCAAATAATTGGTCACTAATTGGTCATAATTGGTCAGCAGGTCTCACTAATTGGTCAGCCATAGAAAATTTTTTTTGACTTTTTTAAATTTTCCAAGGGAAAAGTCATTTACTTCCGCAGGCACCCTGTATACTTAAAATTTCAAAAAACAAATATGCCAAATAGTTGGTCACTAATTGGTCATAATTGGTCAGTAGGTTTCACTAATTGGTCAGCCATAGAAAATTTGTAATTAATTTTTTTTAAGTTTTTTGAGTGTTATCGATTAAGATGTTGGCACCCTATTGGTCGAAATTTGGAAAAGTTAGTATGCCAAATTATTGGTCACTAATTGGTCATAATTGGTCAGCAGGTCTCACTAATTGGTCAGCCATAGAAAATTTTCCAAGGGAAAAGTCATTTACTTCCGCAGGCACCCTGTATACTTTAAATTTCAAAAAACAAATATGCCAAATAATTGGTCACTAATTGGTCATAATTGGTCAGTAGGTTTCACTAATTGGTCAGCCATAGAAAATTTTTAATTAATTTTTTTAAGTTTTTTGAGTGTTATCGATTAAGTTGTTGGCACCCCACTGGTCGAAATTTGGAAAAGTTAGTATGCCAAATAATTGGTCACTAATTTGTCATAATTGGTCAGCAGGTCTCACTAATTGGTCAGCCATAGAAAATTTTTTTTGACGTTTTTAAATTTTCCAAGGGAAAAGTCATTTACTTCCGCAGGCACCCTGTATACTTAAAATTTCAAAAAACAAATATGCCAAATAGTTGGTCACTAATTGGTCATAATTGGTCAGTAGGTTTCACTAATTGGTCAGCCATAGAAAATTTGTAATTAATTTTTTTAAGTTTTTTGAGTGTTATCGATTAAGATGTTGGCACCCCATTGGTCGAAATTTGGAAAAGTTAGTATGCCAAATAATTGGTCACTAATTGGTCATAATTGGTCAGCAGGTCTCACTAATTGGTCAGCCATAGAAAATTTTCCAAGGGAAAAGTCATTTACTTCCGCAGGCACCCTGTATACTTTAAATTTCAAAAAACAAATATGCCAAATAATTGGTCACTAATTGGTCATAATTGGTCAGTAGGTTTCACTAATTGGTCAACCATAGAATATTTTTAATTAATTTTTTTAAGTTTTTTGGGTGTTATCGATTAAGATGTTGGCACCCCATTGGTCGAAATTTGGAAAAGTTAGTATGCCAAATAATTGGTCACTAATTGGTCATAATTGGTCAGCAGGTCTCACTAATTGGTCAGCCATAGAAAATTTTTTATGACGTTTTTAAATTTTCCAAGGGAAAAGTCATTTACTTCCGCAGGCACCCTGTATACTTAAAATTTCAAAAAACAAATATGCCAAATTATTGGTCACTAATTGGTCATAATTGGTCAGTAGGTTTCACTAATTGGTCAGCCATAGAAAATTTTTAATTAATTTTTTTAAGTTTTTTGAGTGTTATCGATTAAGATGTTGGCACCCCATTGGTCGAAATTTGGAAAAGTTAGTATGCCAAATAATTGGTCACTAATTGGTCAGCAGGTCTCACTAATTGGTCAGCCATAGAAAATTTTTTATGACGTTTTTAAATTTTCCAAGGGAAAAGTCATTTACTTCCGCAGGCACCCTGTATACTTAAAATTTCAAAAAACAAATATGCCAAATAGTTGGTCACTAATTGGTCATAATTGGTCAGTAGGTTTCACTAATTGGTCAGCCATAGAAAATTTGTAATTAATTTTTTTAAGTTTTTTGAGTGTTATCGATTAAGATGTTGGCACCCCATTGGTCGAAATTTGGAAAAGTTAGTATGCCAAATTATTGGTCACTAATTGGTCATAATTGGTCAGCAGGTCTCACTAATTGGTCAGCCATAGAAAATTTTCCAAGGGAAAAGTCATTTACTTCCGCAGGCACCCTGTATACTTTAAATTTCAAAAAACAAATATGCCAAATAATTGGTCACTAATTGGTCATAATTGGTCAGTAGGTTTCACTAATTGGTCAGCCATAGAAAATTTTTAATTAATTTTTTTAAGTTTTTTGAGTGTTATCGATTAAGTTGTTGGCACCCCACTGGTCGAAATTTGGAAAAGTTAGTATGCCAAATAATTGGTCACTAATTTGTCATAATTGGTCAGCAGGTCTCACTAATTGGTCAGCCATAGAAAATTTTTTTTGACGTTTTTAAATTTTCCAAGGGAAAAGTCATTTACTTCCGCAGGCACCCTGTATACTTAAAATTTCAAAAAACAAATATGCCAAATAGTTGGTCACTAATTGGTCATAATTGGTCAGTAGGTTTCACTAATTGGTCAGCCATAGAAAATTTGTAATTAATTTTTTTAAGTTTTTTGAGTGTTATCGATTAAGATGTTGGCACCCCATTGGTCGAAATTTGGAAAAGTTAGTATGCCAAATAATTGGTCACTAATTGGTCATAATTGGTCAGCAGGTCTCACTAATTGGTCAGCCATAGAAAATTTTCCAAGGGAAAAGTCATTTACTTCCGCAGGCACCCTGTATACTTTAAATTTCAAAAAACAAATATGCCAAATAATTGGTCACTAATTGGTCATAATTGGTCAGTAGGTTTCACTAATTGGTCAACCATAGAAAATTTTTAATTAATTTTTTTAAGTTTTTTGGGTGTTATCGATTAAGATGTTGGCACCCCATTGGTCGAAATTTGGAAAAGTTAGTATGCCAAATAATTGGTCACTAATTGGTCATAATTGGTCAGCAGGTCTCACTAATTGGTTAGCCATAGAAAATTTTTTATGACGTTTTTAAATTTTCCAAGGGAAAAGTCATTTACTTCCGCAGGCACCCTGTATACTTAAAATTTCAAAAAACAAATATGCCAAATTATTGGTCACTAATTGGTCATAATTGGTCAGTAGGTTTCACTAATTGGTCAGCCATAGAAAATTTTTAATTAATTTTTTTAAGTTTTTTGAGTGTTATCGATTAAGATGTTGGCACCCCATTGGTCGAAATTTGGAAAAGTTAGTATGCCAAATAATTGGTCACTAATTGGTCAGCAGGTCTCACTAATTGGTCAGCCATAGAAAATTTTTTATGACGTTTTTAAATTTTCCAAGGGAAAAGTCATTTACTTCCGCAGGCACCCTGTATACTTTAAATTTCAAAAAACAAATATGCCAAATAATTGGTCACTAATTGGTCATAATTGTTCAGTAGGTTTCACTAATTGGTCAGCCATAGAAAATTTTTAATTAATTTTTTTAAGTTTTTTGAGTGTTATCGATTAAGATGTTGGCACCCCATTGGTCGAAATTTGGAAAAGTTAGTATGCCAAATAATTGGTCACTAATTGGTCATAATTGGTCAGCAGGTCTCACTAATTGGTCAGCCATAGAAAATTTTTTATGACGTTTTTAAATTTTCCAAGGGAAAAGTCATTTACTTCCGCAGGCACCCTGTATACTTTAAATTTCAAAAAACAAATATGCCAAATAATTGGTCACTGATTGGTCATAATTGTTCAGTAGGTTTCACTAATTGGTCAGCCATAGAAAATTTTTAATTAATTTTTTTAAGTTTTTTGAGTGTTATCGATTAAGATGTTGGTCGAAATTTGGAAAAGTTAGTATGCCAAATAATTGGTCACTAATTGGTCAGCAGGTCTCACTAATTGGTCAGCCATAGAAAATTTTTTATGACGTTTTTAAATTTTCCAAGGGAAAAGTCATTTACTTCCGCAGGCACCCTGTATACTTAAAATTTCAAAAAACAAATATGCCAAATAATTGGTCACTAATTGGTCATAATTGGTCAGTAGGTTTCACTAATTGGTCAGCCATAGAAAATTTTTAATTAATTTTTTTAAGTTTTTTGAGTGTTATCGATTAAGATGTTGGCACCCCATTGGTCGAAATTTGGAAAAGTTAGTATGCTAAATAATTGGTCACTAATTGGTCAGCAGGTCTCACTAATTGGTCAGCCATAGAAAATTTTTTATGACGTTTTTAAATTTTCCAAGGGAAAAGTCATTTACTTCCGCAGGCACCCTGTATACTTAAAATTTCAAAAAACAAATATGCCAAATAATTGGTCACTAATTGGTCATAATTGGTCAGTAGGTTTCACTAATTGGTCAGCCATAGAAAATTTTTAATTAATTTTTTTAAGTTTTTTGAGTGTTATCGATTAAGATGTTGGTCGAAATTTGGAAAAGTTAGTATGCCAAATAATTGGTCACTAATTGGTCATAATTGGTCAACAGGTCTCACTAATTGGTCAGCCATAGAAAATTTTTTATGACGTTTTTAAATTTTCCAAGGGAAAAGTCATTTACTTCCGCTTTAAATTTCAAAAAACAAATATGCCAAATAATTGGTCACTAATTGGTCATAATTGGTCAGTAGGTTTCACTAATTGGTCAGCCATAGAAAATTTTTAATTAATTTTTTTTAGTTTTTTGAGTGTTATCGATTAAGATGTTGGCACCCCATTGGTCGAAAATTGGAAAAGTTAGTATGCCAAATAATTGGTCACTAATTGGTCATAATTGGTCAGCAGGTCTCGCTAATTGGTCAGCCATAGAAAATTTTTTATGACGATTTTAAATTTTCCAAGGGAAAAGTCAGTAGGTTTCACTAATTGGTCAGCCATAGAAAATTTTTAATTAATTTTTTTAAGTTTTTTGAGTGTTATCGATTAAGTTGTTGGCACCCCACTGGTCGAAATTTGGAAAAGTTAGTATGCCAAATAATTGGTCACTAATTGGTCATAATTGGTCAGCAGGTCTCACTAATTGGTCAGCCATAGAAAATTTTCCAAGGGAAAAGTCATTTACTTCCGCAGGCACCCTGTATACTTTAAATTTCAAAAAACAAATATGCCAAATAATTGGTCACTAATTGGTCATAATTGGTCAGTAGGTTTCACTAATTGGTCAGCCATAGAAAATATTTAATTAATTTTTTTAAGTTTTTTGAGTGTTATCGATTAAGATGTTGGCACCCCATTGGTCGAAATTTGGAAAAGCTAGTATGCCAAATAATTGGTCACTAATTGGTCAGCAGGTCTCACTAATTGGTCAGCCATAGAAAATTTTTTATGACGTTTTTAAATTTTCCAAGGGAAAAGTCATTTACTTCCGCAGGCACCCTGTATACTTAAAATTTCAAAAAACAAATATGCCAAATAGTTGGTCACTAATTGGTCATAATTGGTCAGTAGGTTTCACTAATTGGTCAGCCATAGAAAATTTTTAATTAATTTTTTTAAGTTTTTTGAGTGTTATCGATTAAGATGTTGGCACCCCATTGGTCGAAATTTGGAAAAGTTAGTATGCCAAATAATTGGTCACTAATTGGTCAGCAGGTCTCACTAATTGGTCAGCCATAGAAAATTTTTTATGACGTTTTTAAATTTTCCAAGGGAAAAGTCATTTACTTCCGCAGGCACCCTGTATACTTAAAATTGCAAAAAACAAATATGCCAAATAATTGGTCACTAATTGGTCAGTAGGTTTCACTAATTGGTCAGCCATAGAAAATTTTTAATTAATTTTTTTAAGTTTTTTGAGTGTTATCGATTAAGATGTTGGCACCCCATTGGTCGAAATTTGGAAAACTTAGTATGCCAAATAATTGGTCACTAATTGGTCAGCAGGTCTCACTAATTGGTCAGCCATAGAAAATTTTTTATGACGTTTTTAAATTTTCCAAGGGAAAAGTCATTTACTTCCGCAGGCACCCTGTATACTTTAAATTTCAAAAAACAAATATGCCAAATAATTGGTCACTAATTGGTCAGTAGGTTTCACTAATTGGTCAGCCATAGAAAATTTTTAATTAATTTTTTTAAGTTTTTTGAGTGTTATCGATTAAGATGTTGGCACCCCATTGGTCCAAATTTGGAAAAGTTAGTATGCCAAATAATTGGTCACTAATTGGTCATAATTGGTCAGCAGGTCTCACTAATTGGTCAGCCATAGAAAATTTTTTATGACGTTTTTAAATTTTCCAAGGGAAAAGTCATTTACTTCCGCAGGCACCCTGTATACTTTAAATTTCAAAAAACAAATATGCCAAATAATTGGTCACTAATTGGTCATAATTGTTCAGTAGGTTTCACTAATTGGTCAGCCATAGAAAATTTTTAATTAATTTTTTTAAGTTTTTTGAGTGTTATCGATTAAGATGTTGGCACCCCATTGGTCGAAATTTGGAAAAGTTAGTATGCCAAATAATTGGTCACTAATTGGTCATAATTGGTCAGCAGGTCTCACTAATTGGTCAGCCATAGAAAATTTTTTATGACGTTTTTAAATTTTCCAAGGGAAAAGTCATTTACTTCCGCAGGCACCATGTATACTCTAAATTTCAAAAAACAAATATGCCAAATAATTGGTCACTAATTGGTCATAATTGGTCAGTAGGTTTCACTAATTGGTCAGCCATAGAAAATTTTTAATTAATTTTTTTAAGTTTTTTGAGTGTTATCGATTAAGATGTTGGCACTCCATTGGTCGAAATTTGGAAAAGTTAGTATGCCAAATAATTGGTCACTAATTGGTCAGCAGGTCTCACTAATTGGTCAGCCATAGAAAATTTTTTATGACGTTTTTAAATTTTCCAAGGGAAAAGTCATTTACTTCCGCAGGCACCCTGTATACTTAAAATTTCAAAAAACAAATATGCCAAATAATTGGTCACTAATTGGTCATAATTGGTCAGTAGGTTTCACAAATTGGTCAGCCATATTAAATTTTTAATCAATTTTTTTAAGTTTTTTGAGTGTTATCGATTAAGATGTTGGCACCCCATTGGTCGAAATTTGGAAAAGTTAGTATGCCAAATAATTGGTCACTAATTGGTCATAATTGGTCAGCAGATCTCACTAATTGCTCAGCCATAGAAAATTTTTTATGACGTTTTTAAATTTTCCAAGGGAAAAGTCATTTACTTCCGCAGGCACCCTGTATACTTTAAAGTTCAAAAAACAAATATGCCAAATAATTTGTCACTAATTGGTCATAATTGGTCAGTAGGTTTCACTAATTGGTCAGCCATAGAAAATTTTTAATTAATTTTTTTAAGTTTTTTGAGTGTTATCGATTAAGATGTTGGCACTCCATTGGTCGAAATTTGGAAAAGTTAGTATGCCAAATAATTGGTCACTAATTGGTCAGCAGGTCTCACTAATTGGTCAGCCATAGAAAATTTTTTATGACGATTTTAAATTTTCCAAGGGAAAAGTCATTTACTTCCGCAGGCACCCTGTATACTTAAAATTTCAAAAAACAAATATGCCAAATAATTGGTCACTAATTGGTCAGTAGGTTTCACAAATTGGTCAGCCATATTAAATTTTTAATCAATTTTTTTAAGTTTTTTGAGTGTTATCGATTAAGATGTTGGCACCCCATTGGTCGAAATTTGGAAAAGTTAGTATGCCAAATAATTGGTCACTAATTGGTCATAATTGGTCAGCAGGTCTCACTAATTGGTCAGCCATAGAAAATTTTTTATGACGTTTTTAAATTTTCCAAGGGAAAAGTCATTTAATTCCGCAGGCACCCTGTATACTTAAAATTTCAAAAAACAAATATGCCAAATAATTGGTCACTAATTGGTCATAATTGGTCAGTAGGTTTCACAAATTGGTCAGCCATATTAAATTTTTAATCAATTTTTTTAAGTTTTTTGAGTGTTATCGATTAAGATGTTGGCACCCCATTGGTCGAAATTTGGAAAAGTTAGTATGCCAAATAATTGGTCACTAATTGGTCATAATTGGTCAGCAGATCTCACTAATTGGTCAACCATAGAAAATTTTTTATGACGTTTTTAAATTTTCCAAGGGAAAAGTCATTTACTTCCGCAGGCACCCTGTATACTTTAAAGTTCAAAAAACAAATATGCCAAATAATTTGTCACTAATTGGTCATAATTGGTCAGTAGGTTTCACTAATTGGTCAGCCATAGAAAATTTTTAATTAATTTTTTTAAGTTTTTTGAGTGTTATCGATTAAGATGTTGGCACTCCATTGGTCGAAATTTGGAAAAGTTAGTATGCCAAATAATTGGTCACTAATTGGTCAGCAGGTCTCACTAATTGGTCAGCCATAGAAAATTTTTTATGACGATTTTAAATTTTCCAAGGGAAAAGTCATTTACTTCCGCAGGCACCCTGTATACTTTAAATTTCAAAAAACAAATATGCCAAATAATTGGTCACTAATTTGTCATAATTGGTCAGTAGGTTTCACTAATTGGTCAGCGATAGAAAATTTTTAATTAATTTTTTTTAAGTTTTTTGAGTGTTATCGATTAAGATGTTGGTCGAAATTTGGAAAAGTTAGTATGCCAAATAATTGGTCACTAATTGGTCATAATTGGTCAGCAGGTCTCACTAATTGGTCAGCCATAGAAAATTTTTTATGACGTTTTTAAATTTTCCAAGGGAAAAGTCATTTACTTCCGCAGGCACCCTGTATACTTTGAATTTCAAAAAACAAATATGCCAAATAATTGGTCACTAATTGGTCATAATTGGTCAGCAGGTCTCACTAATTGGTCAGCCATAGAAAATGTTTAATTAATTTTTTTAAGTTTTTTGAGTGTTATCGATTAAGATGTTGGCACCCCATTGGTCGAAATTTGGAAAAGCTATATAGCTGTATGCCAAATACATAATTGGCCACTGTCAGTCGTAATTGGTCAGCAGGTGTCACTAATTGGTCAGCCATAGGACATTTTTTATGAAATTTTAAAATTTTGCAAGGCAAAAGTAATTTACCTTGATCATCCACCAATTACTGACGTTGACATGTTATCGATTCTTTCCCAAGAAGATGTGCGGTCTCTACAATTACGTGAAATACTGTGCACACAGATACAATCACTTCAACATCACTCATTAGGCATCAATTTGAACATGCGACTGTAGCCCAGGAGTTATGGGTCAGTTACATAAAACTTTATTTTGGCTTTACCTCAAACTTTGACTTTGACAGAAAAGTTCAGTATACGTATTTAAACCAAGCATGGCAAATTGGAGACCTCAAAGTTGAAGCGAGGTTGAAATTTGACAAACTCTCAAATTTTGCTTGCTCTGCTTGCTTTGACAATCAGATGTTGATGACTTTGCTTCAATTAAAGAATAAAATGTTGGAGAAAATAATAATTAATTCATTTTTTCTCTATTAAATTAATAAATTAACTAAACCACTACGAATACAAAGAAAAAAATAACGAAAACAAATGTATAAAAGAGAAGCGTCAAGGCGTTCATTGTAGCATACCTCTGAAGTTGGACGCAAAGTTTTGAGGTAGCAAATGTCAGGCGAGGTTAACAAAGCCTTATGTATTCGACCCTTTAGGCATTCCGATTATCAAGGCGGGTGACTTAAGTTCGATGCTGGTTAGGGTAAGTGTTTTTTTTTTTTAATTTTTAAGTCATAAGTATTTATTAAAAAAATGCATTCCTCTCTTCTTATTATTTTTTTTTATTTTGAAACATTATTTACAATTATCTCTTGACAGGTATAAAAATTAAATATTTGCGTATATTAATCCCACTCCTGGAATTTTGAACGTATTTTAAAAAGCAACTATTTTAGTAAATTGCAAACAAAAAGTGCAAAAGTGTGGAGCCGCTGAAGGGTCAAATACATAAAGCTTTGTTAACCTCGCCTGACATTTGCTACCTCAAAACTTTGCGTCCAACTTCAGAGGAATGCTACAACGAACGCTTTGACGCTTTTCTTTTATACATTTGTTTTCGTTATTTCTTTCTTTGTATTCAGAATGTTTTGGTTAATATATTAATTTAATAGAGAAAACATGAATAAATTATTATTTCCTCCAAATTTTTATTCTCTAATTAAAGCAAAGTCATCAACATCTGATTGTCAAAGCAAGGAAAGCAAGCAAAATTTGAGAGTTTGCCAAATTTTAACCTTGCTTCAACTTTGAGGTCTTCAATTTGCCATGCTTCGTTTAAAAACGTATACTGAACTTTTCTGTCAAAGTCAAAGTTCGAGGTAAAGTCAAAATAAAGCTTTATGTAACTGACCCTTAAGAGTTATTTTTTTAATCGCGGCGGCCAACTCAAAAAATTGTTCTGCAAATACCATGGATCACGCGCCCTATCCGGGAACCAAGATTAAACTTATTATTTACCTCTTTAGACACCCCAAATATAATAATTTTGCAAAAAAAAATATTCCAAATAATGAACCTTGAACCTTGACCACTCGCGTTGCAATCGCAATGCTTATCAGCTACGCTAATGCACCATGTACTAAAATGCTGTCAAAAAGCTTACTTCAGGTTGAAGCAGTGTTTCGCCTATCTTTAATTAGGTTAGCTGGTGTTAACACGTGCAGGGTGGCCAGATAATTAAAGCAAAAAGCCCGAATATATATAAAAAAAAGCACTTCAAGAAACAATATTCCCAATTCCAATAAAAACAAATTTTGGCATAGTCAAAGTCAAAATTATGTTCATTGCTCTTGAACTTTTTTTTGCTGATATCGTATACCAGTTAAATATACTTTTATATAGTAAAATACCACGGCAGAAAATTTAAACGAATTTGACCAGTCTATCTGATGTATAGAAATTCGCCCACACTTATGAATACTTAACTGCCACCTCTAATTGTGAGCGCCAACGTATGGCGGTACGCAACATACCGAAAAAACTGGTTTATGGCTATCCTGGGCCATATTTTACAAATTTTTTTTTGGAATATCTTATGCAAATTTGGTTTTCAATAATTTGTGACATTAGTTTTTTATTTCTTTGGCCGAGTTGGCCGTTTTAAGGATTTACGCCTTTTTCAGGGTAAACCTGTTTTTTTTTCATGCCTCTAAGGTCCGGTTTTTCAGTGCAAGTTTAAACTTCAGAGTGAGTTTAAACGGCCGATTTGTATGGAATAAACTCTAGTCAACTTTGTCTGTGGTTTAAATCTGCACTGAAAAACCGAGCCTAAACCATTATTCGTGCACTGAATCTTGTATTTTTGTATACATGTAGTGGTTTTAGAGGTATTTGATAAATCACACTTATCAGTTGCATTTGCGACCAAACAAAATCTTTACCACATCCGGGCATAAACATATTTTTAGTACTAGAAACAGAGAGCTTTTTTCATTAACTTCTAAACTCGAAGAGATATTTAAAAATGGCAAACGCAGAACTGCCAGGAATGGATAGTGCTAATTAAATGAAGCATCATCGCGAATAACGTTCTAAGTTACAAAACCAGAATTTGACAGGAGGGCAAAAAAACGCTAAAGTCATATTTTTTATTTCTTTTATACCTTTCATATTATCAGTTTATCACCTTTCTTATGAGCTTCCAGTGCCATTACGAATCACTTTCGACGCTTCTATGCAAAATAATGTATGTCACTTTTAATTACCGTACAATTTTAAATGCATTTTTACAGTTTTGGTGTGTCAAATTTTAGAAAATTGTTATATGCAATAAAACACTTAGAACGTTATTCGAGATGGTGCTTCAAATGTAGAATACAAATTTTTTGAGAAAAAAATTAATATCTGTTATGGGACGCATCGACGATAAAGCGGTTCACACATATCTTCAAAAAATATATTCCACACACCTAACACTTAATTTGTGTTTCGAAGCTAAAATTTTGGGAAATATTTTCTTTAAAACTGAATGCGTTTGGAGGAAAACATCTCCCAATATCAAACAACGCCACTGGCGCTTATTCAAATTTCAAAGCTCAAAAATCCAGCAAAAAGCGCTTAATTTATAGAATTCTTCCGATATGTAGTCAGTCCAAGCCCACCTCTGCAAAACGGGGTAATTGCGCCCATCGTACCTGACATCATTTTTTTCTCGGAGCTTTTTGTAAAACTCTTCAGAGATGCTTAATTCAAATTCATCCAAATTAGACGCCTCCCAATCCTCGTCACTTTGAGTTTCTTCGACCGTTGTATTGGATTCGTTAATAAGCGACTGAGTGGAATTCAAAGTACTGTCCATAGTAGGGCTAGACTTTTCAAATGGATGTAGTTTTGTCCATATATCACGCCGATTCTCCCTGCATTCTCTATACACATCTCTTTCCTGCCACCTTCCGTTGAAATTATCGCTTATTTTGGTCCAAATAGGATTGGATGGTCCTGGAAGAAGTCTTCTATTTTGCGGTAGCTGATCCCTAAACTGTCTTAGTACAGCCAGGCAATCCTCCAGTGGCACCCTCGATGCACGGCCAGGTTTTTTTTTTTTGAATAACAATCCATTGAGAGATTAAACTTTTTACTCAATAAATTAGCAATAACTTCTGGAACTCTTGGTAATGCTTTAAACTTGTGTGTCGCAACAAAGTGGTTGCACAAACTTCTTTCGCAAAATTCAGAAAAGACTGAATAGAAGTCCTCGAGTTTCCTTGCTTTTTATACAAAATATCTTCACTTTTTTAGCCCAATATAAAATACTTACTACCTAAAAAAGGATTTACTTAAGAATATCGAGCAATTTACTACGTAGTCTTTATCTACCTAGGAGTATATTGCACCAAATAGGACCCTTTTTTTAAGTATTCGTTTCTGTGTGTATATGTACGGGTGTGAAAACAATATTTCAAATGCATGAATTTTAGGATATAAATCAGCTAAAACAATCTATTATCATTTTATATCAGAGTCTTGTATTAAACAAAATCCAAAATTGACCTATCCGTAATATCTTTAAATTTGATCTAAAGTTTCAGATGAAAATGTACATATATCAGAAACTCATCATTGGCAATTAAAAAGGTTCGTAAGGCATGATATATTTATATGATGTTAGTAAATGATTTCCAGTTTTTGTAACCATACAGTTTATGTATAAAAAACTAAAGATCTCATAAAAATTAACAAATTTTATACATACTTGAACACCACAATTTGTATGAAAAAATTACTGTGCCCGACGAAATATCAATTTCAATTTGGGTAGAAAATGCACCTCGCAGAACAAAATTGCCTAATTTTCTATCCTTTTTTTCAGGGCGCAACTCAGTGTTTTTCCAGATACTTTTCCCAGAAACTCATCTCACTTGAGATAACGCAGACGCAAAAACATACATATGTACGTATATACATAAAAATACCGCAATACTGACTACCTCAACTGCATGGAAATACCCATGACTGAAAATATGGGCAAGGTCGTAGGGCTCTATCAGAACATCGATGAAAGACAAATAACAACAACATGAAGGACCATTTGTACTAGGTACCTGTAGATGTGGGTATTTTGGCAAGTAGGTATACGCCTACCATACTCAACACATTTTACTAGGTATCTATCGGTGTGGGTACTTTGGCAAATAGGTATAAGCCTACCATACCCAAGCGTATATAAAATCCCTTAAAAACGAATATCGCAAAAGATCTGTTCCTTTGTTTTAACTCTGCATTGTTACATTCTTTGCTTTAATAAAAATATTTGCAAGTTTTTCCAAATGGTGGTTTCCTCGAAAAATTATGCATAATATCTTTAAGCAGAGGAACTACCCAATGTTACAGAAAACTGTGAATGCACCAAATGAAATAAGAGATAACTGTATTTCACTTGACGAATTAACCACTAAACAGTGGCACTAATTTTCTGCCGCTGAAACCAGGGTGGCCAGATTTGACGCTTTTTGCTGGATTTTTGAGCTTTGAAATTTGAATAAGCGCCAGTGGCGTTGTTTGATATTGGGAGATGTTTTCCTCCAAACGCATTCAGTTTTAAAGAAAATATTTCCCAAAATTTTAGCTTCGAAACACAAATTAAGTGTTAGGTGTGTGGAATATATTTTTTGAAGATATGTGTGAACCGCTTTATCGTCGATGCGTCCCATAACAGATATTATTTTTTTTCTCAAAAAATGTGTATTCTACATTTGAAGCACCATCTCGAATAACGTTCTAAGTGTTTTATTGCATATAACAATTTTCTAAAATTTGACACACCAAAACTGTAAAAATGCGTTTAAAATAGTACGGTAATTAAAAGTGACATACATTATTTTGCATAGAAGCGTCGAAAGTGATTCGTAATGACACTGGAAGCTCATAAGAAAGGTGATAAACTGATATTATGAAAGGTACAAAAGAAATAAAAAATATGACTTTAGCGTTTTTTTGCCCTCCTGTCAAATTCTGGTTTTGTAACTTAGAACGTTATTCGCGATGATGCTTCATTTAATTAGCACTATCCATTCCTGGCAGTTCTGCGTTTGCCATTTTTAAATATCTCTTCGAGTTTAGAAGTTAATGAAAAAAGCTCTCTGTTTCTAGTACTAAAAATATGTTTATGCCCGGATGTGGTAAAAATTTTGTTTGGTCGCAAATGCAACTGATAAGTGTGATTTATCAAATACCTCTAAAACCACTACATGTATACAAAAATGCAAGATTCAGTGCACGAATAATGGTTTAGGCTCGGTTTTTCAGTGCAGATTTAAACCACAGACAAAGTTGACTAGAGTTTATTCCATACAAATCGGCCGTTTAAACTCACCCTGAAAAAGGCTTAAATCCTTAAAACGGCTAACTCGGCCAAAGAAATAAAAAACTAATGTCACAAATTGTTGAAAACCAAATTTGCATAAGATCTTCCAAAAAAAAATTTGTAACATATGGCCCAGGATAGCCATAAACCAGTTTTTTCGGTATGTTGCGTACCGCCATACGTTGGCGCTCACAATTAGAGGTGGCAGTTAAGTATTCATAAGTGTGGGCGAATTTCTATACATCAGATAGAGACTGGTCAAATTCGTTTAAATTTTCTGCCGTGGTATTTTACTATATAAAAGTATATTTAACTGGTATAGGATATCAGCAAAAAAAGTTCAAGAGCAATGAACATAATTTTGACATTGACTATGCCAAAATTTGTTTTTATTGGAATTGGGAATATTGTTTCTTGAAGTGCTTTTTTTTATATATATTCGGGCCTTTTGCTTTAATTATCTGGCCACCCTGCACGTGTTAACACCAGCTAACCTAATTAAAGATAGGCGAAACACTGCTTCAACCTGAAGTAAGCTTTTTGACAGCATTTTAGTACATGGTGCATTAGCGTAGGTGATAAGCATTGCGATTGCAACGCGAGTGGTCAAGGTTCAATGTTCATTATTTGGAATATTTTTTTTTGCAAAATTATTATATTTGGGGTGTCTAAAGAGGTAAATAATAAGTTTAATCTTGGTTCCCGGATAGGGCGCGTGATCCATGGTATTTGCAGAACAATTTTTTGAGTTGGCCGCCGCGACTAAAAAAATAACTCTTAAGGGTCAGTTACATAAAGCTTTATTTTGACTTTACCTCGAACTTTGACTTTGACAGAAAAGTTCAGTATACGTTTTTAAACGAAGCATGGCAAATTGAAGACCTCAAAGTTGAAGCAAGGTTAAAATTTGGCAAACTCTCAAATTTTGCTTGCTTTCCTTGCTTTGACAATCAGATGTTGATGACTTTGCTTTAATTAGAGAATAAAAATTTGGAGGAAATAATAATTTATTCATGTTTTCTCTATTAAATTAATATATTAACCAAAACATTCTGAATACAAAGAAAGAAATAACGAAAACAAACGTATAAAAGAAAAGCGTCAAAGCGTTCGTTGTAGCATTCCTCTGAAGTTGGACGCAAAGTTTTGAGGTAGCAAATGTCAAATATTTAATTTTTATACCTGTCAAGAGATAATTGTAAATAATGTTTCAAAATAAAAAAATAAAAAATAATAAGAATAGAGGAATGCATTTTTTTAATAAATACTTATGACTTATAAATTATCAAAAAAAAAAAAAAAAACACTTACCCTAACCAGCATCGAACTTAAGTCACCCGCCTTGATAATCGGAATGCCTAACGCCTGGGCTACAGTCGCATGTTCAAATTGATGCCTAATGAGTGATGTTGAAGTGATTGTATCTGTGTGCACAGTATTTCACGTAATTGTAGAGCCCGCACATCTTCTTGGGAAAGAATCGATAACATGTCAACGTCAGTAATTGGTGGATGATCAAGGTAAATTACTTTTGCCTTGCAAAATTTTAAAATTTCATAAAAAATGTCCTATGGCTGACCAATTAGTTAGACCTGCTGACCAATTACGACTGACAGTGGCCAATTATGTATTTGGCATACAGCTATATAGCTTTTCCAAATTTCGACCAATGGGGTGCCAACATCTTAATCGATAACACTCAAAAAACTTAAACAAATTAATTAAACATTTTCTATGGCTGACCAATTGGTGAGACCTGCTGACCAATTATGAGCAATTAGTGACCAATTACTTGGCATATTTGATTTTTGAAATTTAAAGTATACAGGGTGCCTGCGGAAGTAAATGACTTTTCCCTTGGAAAATTTAAAAACGTCATAAAAAATTTTCTATGGCTGACCAATTAGTGAGACCTGCTGACCAATTATTTGGCATACTAACTTTTCCAAACCCTCGTGAAGGGTTGACACCTTGCCGCGGTACGAGGGCTTAAGTCGATAGCCACAGGGCTGCGCTGCCCTTGTGATCATAGTGCCGCCGGTACTACATCACGAGAGAAGCCAAGCCTCTCTGGCGCGACGACTAAGATCTTCCCCCTCCCAATCCAGGGTGTTATGCGACCACGTGCCCATTGGACGTTTGCAGCCGGGAGGCAAATCGTGGCTGTAATCGAACGGAGCCTCTCTGATACCGGGCCGCCTCGGAGAGTAACTATGGCCTTACCGCGGCATGGGGCTCTGCCGCGGCGGACGACACATTCCCCATACTCTTCCTTTGACCCTAAACTGGCCTTGCCCGGCAAGGGGTCGTACGAACAAGATGAAAAAAAGTAATAAAAACCTTAAAAATAATGATACAACCATGTATACTGCCCAGCAGAGGAGGAAAATGCTGGAGCAAGCGAGAACGCAACGTCGGAGGACAAACTCCATTTCTTCATCAGCCGAGAGGTCGACAGCGATGGCAACTACGAGTCGATCAGCTCTGGATAATAAGGGGGCAATCCCCAAAGTAAGTACCGGTACAAACACGGTGAAGCCAACAACGGCTGATGCTAGAGCCCTAGTAAGTGCCGGTACCGAAACCAAGTCTTTAACGTCTGTGGCAGTGGTCTCACGACCTGGCCCCAGAGATCCAAATAAGGGAACGACCGCGATGGCAACTACGGGTCGAAATTTACCCCAAAAGACATCTCCCAGTCGCTCTGAGTACTTGGACAAAAGAGCGGCCGCGAGGATACTGAAGAAATACGAGGGTATTTCACAAGAGACGCTATCGCCGAATGCTAGGAAGACGGTGGAGATGGCTGAAGCTATCTTACCGAACTTCCAAAGCGATTACGCGCCAAAGAAGGTTAATATAAATCCCTTCAAACGCCAGAGATCGGACGTGGATTTAAAACCTCACCCGAAGCGGCAGCAACACGCCCCCGTAATGGGTAAACTCAGCTTTGCTGAAGTGACTAAGGATAGGATCCTCATAGGCGTCATTGACCGAGGTAATGAAAACTGGGCCATCCCTAGGGACCAGTGGCGGTTCGTCCGGAACGCTATCGGTAATGCCCTTCTCGACATTATGGATGAGTCTCCGGGTGCCACTCCGATGGGTTCTGATGCGGGATGGCACCAGGGCCAAATCAAGGTATTCGCTTGCGAGGATGCAAAAACTGTTGCACTGTACAAGGCAGCAGCTGCAAGACTAGGTGAGATCCACCAAGGGGCAAGAATCGAGGTTGTCGACTGGAAGGACATCCCGGCTCGGCCAAGGGCAAGAGCGTGGATTCCTGCTATCCCTGCTGAACCTGAGAGAATTCTCAGGATGCTGAGGATCATGAACCCGTCTCTCCCGACGCAGGACTGGGGTGTAAATCTGGTCGAGGACGCGGTAGGGCCTGATAGGCAAGTGGTCTTCACCTTGAATAAGGAGGCACTCGAGCCCCTTAAACGGTGCAATGGACGAGTGCACTACGGCCTCGGCTGCTTTAATCAGTCGTCTCTCTAAAGGCGACGTAGATGTGGTCCTCATCCAAGAACCCTGGGTCAACAGCTCAAGGATTTGCGGTTTGGGGACTAAGGGTTATAAGCTTATTCGAGCCAGCGAGGGGGGCCCGGTTAGAGCCTGTATTTTAGTTAAGTCTGAGCTGAATGCATTTCTATTGCCCAACTATACCAATGGTGACGTTACAGCTGCCAGTTTAACAGTCGACAGTACCAGTCTGATGATTGCGTCGGTCTATATGCCCTACGACGCCGAAGAACCTCCGCCACAGAGGGAGGTAAAAGACCTGGTGGCAAATTTTTCCATGGGTCATCTTATTATCGGAACTGACGCCAATGCTCCTCACGTCCAGTGGGGAAGCTCCGATATCAATGCTAGAGGAGAGTCGTTGTTTGACTATTTGTTAACAACTAACCTGGTAGTTTGCAACGTGGGTAACGAACCTACGTTTATTACTAAAACCCGTAGGGAGGTAATAGATCTCACTATTTGCAGCGAAGGCGCTTATGAGTGGCTCAGAAAATGGCGCGTTCTCGATGAGCACTCATTCTCCGACCACCGGTACGTAGAAATAGTTCTAGACTTTTCTGTTGAGCAGCCGGTTATGAAACGCAACCCACGTAACACTAACTGGCAGCTACACAATGAAATACTATCTAGGGACTTACCAGCACTGCCCCCACAAGTCCCCTCATCAGTAGGGGAGTTGGAGGATCTGGTAAAGACCTTTACAACGGCGCTCTCGAATGCCTTAGAGCAGGCTTGCCCAGTGCCAAATCCACGCGGTAAACATAGGCCGCATTGGTGGTCCTACGACCTGGACTCGCTCCGAAAATCATGTAGGACACAATTTAATAAGGCCAAGAGCCTTGGCACGGAGACTCAATGGCTCGAATATAAAGTTAAACTCAGGGCCTACAAAAAAGCTCTGAGGCAGGCGAAGAGAGTATCGTGGAGAAATTTCTGCACTGGGGTCGAAAATGTCGACGATACAGCGAGACTTAGACGAGTGCTCTCAAAAACTCAAACAGCCACAAGCTATTTGCGCAAACCTGACGGATCCTGGACCAGCACGGAGAGGGAAACCCTAGAGCTGCTCTTGAATACGCACTTCCCAGGGAACTTGCATGAGGAACCCGTAGCACCCACAACAAACCTGGCTGTATACATACCCATCACGGAGGAAAAGGTTAGGTGGGCGGTTAAGAGCTTCGAACCGTTCAAGGCCTGCGGGCCAGACGGGATTATTCCCGCACAACTCATAAACACGCTGGAGACATCAGCCAAATGGCTGGTATTTCTCTATACAGCCTGCCTGGCTCTTAGCTACATTCCGTGCTCCTGGAGAAGTGCCACGGTAGTGTTTATTCCTAAGGCGGGGAAGGCGTCTCATTACGAGCCGAAGGACTACAGGCCGATCAGTCTCTCATCCTTTGTGCTCAAAACCTTCGAGAGGATAATAAATGACTACCTCTCCTCTACTATTGATAGCAACCTGATCTGTAGCTATCAGCATGCATACACCAAAGGGAAATCTACAGAAACTGCGCTTCACAGCCTAGTTTCTGTTATTGAAAAATCGCTGTATGAGAAGGAGTACTGTCTTGCGGCCTTTTTAGATATTGAAGGAGCCTTCAACAACATAAGCCCTGATGCTATAAACACCGCTTTAACAAGTCTGGGCATAAGCAGGTCTCTTATTGGACTTATTGATCAACTGCTAAGGGGTAGACGAATAGTTGCATCACTGGGCTCGGTTGACTTATCACGCTATGTCACAAGGGGAACGCCTCAGGGTGGTGTTCTCTCCCCGCTTCTATGGAACCTCACTGTCAACTCGATGCTGCGAGACACAAGCTGGGGGGGCGGGAAGGTAGTGGCATATGCAGACGACTTAGCTATAGTATATAGGGGCAAATTCCCACAAACCCTGTGCGACTTGATGCAAGCAGCACTGCGAGAGGTTTCCTCATGGTGCTCGCGCTGCGGACTGAGCATCAACCCGGGAAAAGTAGAACTGGTTCTTTTCACCAACCGCTATAAGATACCACCGCTAACACTACCAAAACTGAATGACGTGCACCTGAACCTGGCTGACAAAGCCAAGTTCTTAGGCACAGTTCTGGATAGGAAACTAACCTGGAAGGAGAATGTTCTTCAGCGCCAGAAGAAAGCGTGTATTGCACTCTACACATGCAAAAGAGCCATTGGAAAGAAATGGGGGCTCAGCCCCAAAATATGCAAATGGATCTACACCGCAATCATTCGACCAATCATGCTCTATGGAGTTGTGGTATGGTGGCCTGCGCTGAGCAAGGCAACAAACCTTAATCTGCTAGGTAAAGTACACAGATCTTGCATGATCTGTATAAGCGGTGCGTTAAGAACAACGCCCAATGAAGCACTCCAGGCCATTCTTGGCATTTTGCCACTCGATCTGGAAGGGCACCGGGTAGCAGCAGCATCGGCTCTACGTCTAAGGGAAACGTCCGGCTGGGGCGCAAGCACTACTGGACACGCCTGTATTTTGGGATCCTATAGCTTTCTTCCGCTGAGCACGGATCGTTGTGCGACCACAACAGTCGGAGATAGCTGTTTTAAAATCAACATTCCCAGCAGGGAAGAATGGGAGAGCACGGATCGGAGTCCCGCCACTCATGGCGGCACTTCCATTTATACTGATGGCTCGAAGTTAGACGGCAGAGTTGGAGGAGGGGTTTATTCAAAGGATCTGAACCTTGAGCTCTCCTTCAGACTACCTGATCACTGCAGTGTCTTCCAGGCTGAAGTTTCAGCAATCATGGACGCCGCGGCTTGGATAGGCCAACACACTATCGGACACGACATTTTTATATTCAGCGACAGCCAGGCGGCCATCAAATCCCTTGGCTCTTATTCGTTCAACTCTGAACTGACGCTCAGCTGTCGTCGATCTCTACAGGAGATGGCCCAACAGAATCGCGTGAACCTCACATGGGTCCCGGGGCATAGGGACATTGAGGGAAATTGTAGGGCAGACGAACTTGCGAGGCAGGGCACGACCAAGCAGGTTCTTCGGGATAAAGAGCGCTTAGGTATACCGTTTGCCACTTGCAAGCTTATGCTGAAGGAGTACACACTCCGCCAAGCCAACGAAAGATGGCTGCAATCTCCAGGATGCCGGATATCCAAAGAAACCTGGCCGAAATGGGATCATAAAAGATCGAGACAAATTTATGCCCTAAGGAGAAGAGAAATCTCCATATTAATAGGCGTATTGACTGGGCACTGCCTCATTGGTAGGCACGCAGAAAGACTTGGTGTGCCCTACCGACGATGCTGTAGGAGTTGTAAGGATGATGAGGAGGAGGAAACAGTGGAGCACCTCATCTGCAACTGCCCGGCTTTAAGTGGCGCGAGAATGCGCTTTTTGGGAGTTCCCTTCCTGGTTAGCCTACGCCAGGTCACGGAGCTGGACATAAAGGACCTGATGGCCTTCATCAAGTCATCTAAATGGTTCGAGGAGGAGTAACGGTGTCGGTATAGGAACGTCAGTCCCGGGATTCTGCTATGTGGAGAATTCCGTTAATACCGGGATTTTCCATATGGCAGGGTCCCGGAACTGACTTTCCTAGTGTTGGTGGTATCACAACGGGCCTTTTAATACTGGCCTAGGTGTGCCTCTACGGTAGCCACTTGAACCTAACCTAACCTAACTTTTCCAAATTTCGACCAATGGGGTACCAACATCTTAATCGATAACACTCAAAAAACTTAAAAGAAATTAAAAATTTTCTATCGCTGACCAATTAGTGAAACCTACTGACCAATTAGTGACCAATTATTTGGCATATTTGTTTTTTGAAATTTAAAGTAAATGCGGAAGTAAATGACTTTTCCCTTGGAAAATTTAAAATCGTCATAAAAAATGTTCTATGGCTGACCAATTAGTGAGACCTGCTGACCAATTATGACCAATTAGTGACCAATTATTTGGCATACTAACTTTTCCAAATTTCGACCAATGGGGTGCCAACATCTTAATCGATAACACTCAAAAAACTTAAAAAAATTAATTAAAAATTTTCTATGGCTGACCAATTAGTGAAACCTACTGACCAATTATGACCAATTATTTGGCATATTTGTTTTTTGAAATTTAAAGTATACAGGGTGCCTGCGGAAGTAAATGACTTTTCCCTTGGAAAATTTAAAAACGTCATAAAAAATTTTCTATGGCTGACCAATTAGTGAGACCTGCTGACCAATTATGACCAATTAGTGACCAATTATTTGGCACACTAACTTTTCCAAATTTCGACCAATGGGGTGTCAACATCTTAATCGATAACACTCAAAAAACTTAAAAAAATTAATTAAAAATTTTCTATGGCTGACCAATTAGTGAAACCTACTGACCAATTATGACCAATTAGTGACCAATTATTTGGCATATTTGTTTTTTGAAATTTTAAGTATACAGGGTGCCTGCGGAAGTAATTGACTTTTCCCTTGGACAATTTAGGTAGGTAGGTAGGTAGAAGTGGCTGCCGCAAAGGCACACCTAGGCCAGTAATAAAAGGCCCGTTGTGATACCACCAAACACTAGGAAAGTCAGTCCCGGGGCCCGGCCATATGGAAAATCCCAGTGCTGTCGGGACTCTCCATATAGCCGAAACCCGGGACTGACACTCCTAACCGACACCGCTACCCCTCCTCGAACCATTTTGATAACTTGATGAAGGCCATCAAGTCCTTTATGCCTAGCTCCGCGACCTGGCTTAAGCTAACCAGGAAGGGACCTCCCAGAGAGCGCCTTCTCGCTCCGCTTAAGGCCGGGCAGTTGCAGATGAGGTGCTCCACCGTTTCCTCTTCCTCATCATCTTTGCAACTCCTGCAGCATCGTCGGTAGGGAACGCCTAGCCTTGCTGCGTGCCTACCAATAAGGCAGTGCCCGGTTAAAACACCTATTAATATGGAGATTTCCTTCCTTTTTAGGGCGTATATGTGTCTAGATCTTTTAAGATCGCATTTTGGCCAGGTTTGCTTGGATATCCGGCACCCTGGGGCTTGTAGCCATCTTTCGTTGCCTTCGCGGAGTGTATGCTCCTTCAGCATTAGCTTGCACGTGGCAAACGGCATACCTATGCGCTCTTTATCTTGAAGAATCTGCTTGGTCGTGCCCTGCCTGGCAAGTTCGTCTGCCCTACAGTTTCCCTCAATGTCCCTGTATCCCGGGACCCATGTGAGGTTCACGCGGTTCTGTTGGGCCATCTCTTGAAGAGATCGACGACAGCTGAGCGTCAGTTCAGAGTTGAACGAGTAAGAGCCAAGGGATTTGATGGCCGCTTGGCTGTCGCTGAAAATACAGATATCCTGTCCGATGGTGCGTTCACCTATCCAAGTCCCGGCGTCCATGACTGCTGAAACTTCAGCCTGGAAGACGCTGCAGTGATCAGGTAGTCTAAAGGAGAGTTCTAGGTCCAAATCCCTTGAGTAAACCCCTCCTCCGACTCTGCCGTCTAACTTCGAGCCGTCGGTGTATATAAAAGTGCCGCCATTAGTAGCGGGACACCGATCTATGTTCTCCCAGTCTTCCCTGCTGGGAATGTTTATTCTAAAACAACAATCTCCGACTGTTGTGGTCGCACACCGATCTGTGCTCAGAGGGAGAAAGCTGTAAGATCTTAGAATACAGGAGTGTCCAATAGTGCTTGCGCCCCAGACGGACGTTTCCCTTAGACGCACAGCCGATGCTGCTGCTGCCCGGTACCCTTCCAGATCGAGTGGCAAAAAGCCAAGAATGGCCTGGAGAGCTTCATTGGGCGTTGTTCTTAACGCCCCGCTTATACAGATCATGCTCGATCTGTGGACTTTCCCTAACAGATTTAGGTTTGTTGCCTTTCTTAGCGCAGGCCACCATACCACGACTCCATACAGCATAATTGGCTAGATTATCGCAGTGTAGATCCATCTGCAAATTTTGGGGCGGAGCCCCCATTTTTTGCCAATGGCTCTTTTACACGTGTAACGTGCAATGCACGCTTTCCTCTGGCACTGGATGACATTCTCCTTCCAGTTAAGCTTTCTATCTAGAACTGTGCCTAGGAATTTGGCTTTGTCAGCTAAGTTCAGGCGCACGCCATCTAGTTCTGGTAGGTTCAACGGTGGTATCTTGTACCGCCTGGTATAAAGGACAAGCTCCACCTTTCCCGGGTTGATGCTAAGTCCGCAGCGAGAGGACCATGAAGAAACTTCTCGCAGTGCTACTTGCATCAAGTCACACAGGGTTTGTGGGAATTTGCCCCTATATGCAATAGCTAAATCGTCTGCATATGCCACTATCTTCCCGCCCCCCCACCTTGTGTCTCGTAGCAGCGAGTTTACGGTGAGGTTCCATAGGAGCGGGGAGAGAACACCACCCTGAGGCGTTCCTCTTGTGACATAGCGTGAAAGATCAACTGTTCCCAGTGAAGAAACTATTTTCCTTCCCTTTAGTACTTGATCAATTAGTCCAATAAGAGACCTATTTATGCCCAGGTTTGTTAAAGCAGTGTTAATAGCCTCCGGCCTTATATTGTTGAAAGCCCCTTCGATGTCCAGAAAGGCCACGAGACAGTACTCCTTTTCATGCAATGATTTTTCAACAATAGAGACTAGGCTGTGAAGCGCAGTTTCCGTTGATTTACCTTTGGTGTATGCATGTTGATAGCTAGAAATAAGGTTGCTATCAATAGTAGAGGAGAGATAATCGCTAATTATCCTCTCGAAGGTTTTAAGTGCAAAAGACGAGAGACTGATCGGTCTGTAGTCTTTAGGCTCATAGTGTGAGGCCTTCCCAGCCTTTGGAATAAAGACTACCGTGGCGCTTCTCCAGGAGCACGGAATGTAATTAAGAGCCAGGCAGGCTGAATATAGAACTACCAGCCATTTAGCTGATATTTCCAGCGTGTTTATGAGTTGTGCGGGGAAAATCCCGTCTGGCCCAGCTGCCTTGAACGGCTCAAAGCTTTTGATTGCCCACCTTACCCTTTCCTCCGTAATGGGTATGTTTACCGCCAGGTTTGTTGCAGATGCTACAGGTGCATCATACAAGTTCCCCGGAAAGTGTGTGTTCAGGAGCAGCTCCAGGGTTTCCCCTTCCGTGCTGGTCCAAGATCTGTCAGGCTTCCGTAAATAGCTAATGGCTGTTTGAGTTTTTGATAGCACTCGTCTAAGTCTCGCTGTATCATCGACTTTTTCGACCCCGGTGCAGAAATTTCTCCACGAAGTTCTCTTCGCTTGCCTTAGAGCCTTTTTATAGGCCCTCAGTTTAGCTTTATATTCGAGCCATTCAGGCTCCGTACCGATGCTCTTGGCCTTGTTAAATTGCTTCCTGCATGATATACGGAACGAATCCAGGTCGTAAGACCACCAGTGGGGTCTATGTTTGCCGCGTGGTTTTGGTACTGGACAAGCCTGCTCTAGGGCATTTGAGAGCGCCGTTATAAAGGTCGTTACCAGATCATCCAGTTCTCCCACTGATGAGGGGGCTTGTGGAGGTAATACTGGTAGGTCCCTAGCTAATATTTGGTTATGTAGCTGCCAGTTAGTGTTGCGTAGATTTCGTTTCATAACTGGCTGCTCAACAATAAAGTCTAACACAATTTCTATGTACCGATGGTCAGAAAATGAATGCTCATCAAGAACACGCCATTTTCTGACCCACTCATAAGCGCCTTCGCTACAAACAGTGAGGTCAATAACCTCCCTACGAGCTTTAGTTATAAAAGTAGGCTCGTTACCCACGTTACAAACCACCAGGTTAGTTGTTAGTAGGTAGTCAAACAGAGACTCGCCCCTAGCGTTAATATCGGAGCTTCCCCACTGGACGTGATGAGCATTAGCGTCAGCTCCAATAATAAGACGGCCCGTACAGAAATTATCCACCAGATCTTTCACCTCCTTTTGTGGAGGAGGTTCTTCGGCGTCATAGGGCATATAGACCGACGCCATCGTTAGGCTGGTGCTGCCGACTGTTAAGCTGGCAGCTGTAACGTCACCATTTGAGTAGTTGGGTAATAGAAAGGTGTTTAGCTCAGACTTTACCAAAATACAGGTTCTGACCTTGCCCTCATCATTGGCTTGGATGAGCTTGTACCCCTTAGTCCCCAATCCACAGATCCTAGAGCTATGGACCCAGGGCTATTGGATAAGGACCACGTCTACGTCGCCTTTAGAAAGACGACTGCTTAAAACAGCCGAGGCTGCTTTAGATTTGTGCAGATTTATCTGAAGCACCACCAACATGAGAGAGCTCAGACTTCCCTGCCGCCAGCGTGTCGTCGAGGTCTGGCCTGTTCCGGGGGCTGTCTCTCAACGAGGAGTTGTTCAGAGCACCTGCACGATTTGGCGTGGCGGGAACCCTGCTGTCTGAAGCAGCATCAACGTTAGTGTGCTCAGGTTTAGCCACGATCGTGACGTCGAGGCCTTCTTCGTCAAGCAGGCTTTCTTCTATCGCCGAGTTGTTCGCAGCACCATCGCAATTTGACGTGGCGGATAACATACTTTCCTCGTCGGACTCCTCTGCTTCCCCTTCCGATGCCTCGATCTCCGAGTCCTCTGGAGCGTCCGGAATAGCAGCGCGCTGTGCATCGCCACGGTATACGTGGATCACGATCTGACCCAAGCCGTAATGCACTCGTCCGTTGCACCGTTTAAGGGGCTCGAGCGTCTCCTTATTCAGAGTGATAACCACCTGTCTATTGGGCCCAACCACATCATCGACCAGATTGACGCCCCAATCCTGCGTCGGGAGAGACGGATTCCAGACCTGCAGCATCTCAAGAATATTCTCGGGTTCTGCAGGGACGGCAGGAATCCATGCCCTTGCCGTTGGCCGAGCAGGAATGTCCTTCCAGTCGACGACATCTAGTCTTGCCCCTGGGTAGACTTCACCCAGTCTTGCAACTGCTGCCTTATACAGTGCGACAGTTCTTGCATCCTCGGACGCGAATATTTTGATCTGACCTTGGTGCCAGCCCGCGTCAGTACCTCGCGGCGGACTACCCGGAGACTCACGCATTAAGTCGAGGAGGGCCCTGCCCATTTCATTCCGGACATACAGCCACCGGTCTTTGGGGATGGACCAACGGTCGTTACCTCGGTCAATGAAACCTATAAGGATTCTGTCCTTGGTTACTTCAGCAAAGCTGAGTTTTCCCACTACGGGGTTGAACTGATGCCGCTTCGGATGGGGGTTTACCTCTCCGTCCGATCTCTGGCGTTTGAAGGGATTACCGTTCACCCTCTTAGGCACATAGGGCCTCTGGAAATTTGGTATCAGAGCTTTCGCTTCCTCCACCATCTTCCTTTCCTCCGGCGACAGCTTCTCCTGCGATGCTCCCTCATATTTTTTAAGGATCCTTGCGGCCTTTCTTTTATCCCAGTACGCAAAGCGTCGGGTAGATGCCTCTTGGGGGAGATTCAGACTCGTAGTTGCCATCGCGGTCTCTCCCTTTGCGGCGTCGTCCTTCTCTTTCGAAACTCTGAAACCAGGTCGTGAGACCATTGCCCCAGATGTGAAGAGATTGGGTTTCGTACCAGCGCTTGATGGAAGTTTAGCTTCCGCCGTTTTCTGCTTGACTGCGTAGGCAGCCGCACTGCTCCTTGCTCCCATCAAGTCACTCTTACTTGATAGCAGTTTGGGGGATGACTGACCCGTAGTTTCCATCGCTGTCGGCCTCCCAGTTATCTTTGAGGCGGAGTTTGTCCTCCGGCGTTGTGTTTTCGCTTGCTCCAGCATAGTTTTTCTCTGCTGCGGAGTAAACGAAGTCGTTAATTGCTTTGTATTTTGTGTGTTCTTCATCTTGTTCGTACGACCCCTCGCCGGACAAGGCCAGCTTAGGGTCAAGGGTAGTGTAACGGGAAGTGTGTCGTCCGCCGCGGCAGAGCCCCATACCGCGGTAAGACCATAGTTACTCCCTGAGGCGGCCCGGTATCAGTGAGGCTCCGTTCGACTACAGCCACGATTTGCCTCCCGGCTGCAAACGTCCAATGGGCACGGTATCGCATAACACCCTGGATTGGGAGGGAAAAGTTTTGCACATTTATATAGCGAGCCGCTTGCTTCAAGACAGACGCTCGCTTACAGCCGCACCTCATGGTGTACAGACGCTGCGAAAAAGACCCCGGTGAGCCCTTAAACCAAGTATGTCAGAGTGGCCCCACCGGGGCTCCCTCTCTTTCTGCCGCGAGCCTAGGTAGCTCAACGTTGCCCAGAGTGCACGAACGAGGACGCAAGAGTCGGGATTGAGCGCGGTCACTCAGCAACCACACCCCATTACACTCCTTGGTAAATTTAAAAACGTCATAAAAAATTTTCTATGGCTGACCAATTAGTGAGACCTGCTGACCAATTATGACCAATTAGTGACCAATTATTTGGCATACTAACTTTTCCAAATTTCGACCAATGGGGTGCCAACATCTTAATCGATAACACTCAAAAAACTTAAAAAAATTAATTAAAAATTTTCTATGGCTGACCAATTAGTGAAACCTACTGACCAATTATGACGAATTAGTGACCAATTATTTGGCATATTAGTTTTTTGAAATTTTAAGTATACAGGGTGCCTGCGGAAGTAAATGACTTTTCCCTTGGAAAATTTAAAAACGTCATAAAAAATGTTCTATGGCTGACCAATTAGTGAGACCTGCTGACCAATTATGACCAATTAGTGACCAATTATTTGGCATACTAACTTTTCCAAATTTCGACCAATGGGGTGCCAACATCTTAATCGATAACACTCAAAAAACTTAAAAAAATTAATTAAAAATTTTCTATGGCTGACCAATTAGTGAAACCTACTGACCAATTATTTGGCATATTTGTTTTTTGAAATTTTAAGTATACAGGGTGCCTGCGGAAGTAAATGACTTTTCCCTTGGAAAATTTAAAATCGTCATAAAAAATTTTCTATGGCTGACCAATTAGTGAGACCTGCTGACCAATTATGACCAATTAGTGACCCATTATTTGGCATACTAACTTTTCCAAATTTCGACCAATGGGATGCCAACATCTTATTGGATAACACTCAAAAAACTTAAAAAAATTAATTAAAAATTTTCTATGGCTGACCAATTAGTGAAACCTACTGACCAATTATGACCAATTAGTGACCAATTATTTGGCATATTTGTTTTTTGAAATTTAAAGTATACAGGGTGCCTGCGGAAGTAAATGACTTTTCCCTTGGAAAATTTAAAAACGTCATAAAAAATTTTCTATGGCTGACCAATTAGTGAGACCTGCTGACCAATTATGACCAATTAGTGACCAATTATTTGGCATACTAACTTTTCCAAATTTCGACCAATGGGGTGCCAACATCTTAATCGATAACACTCAAAAAACTTAAAAAAAATTAATTAAAAATTTTCTATGGCTGACCAATTAGTGAAACCTACTGACCAATTATGACCAATTAGTGACCAATTATTCGGCATATTTGTTTTTTGAAATTTAAAGTATACAGGGTGCCTGCGGAAGTAAATGACTTTTCCCTTGGAAAATTTAAAAACGTCATAAAAAATTTTCTATGGCTGACCAATTAGTGAGACCTGCTGACCAATTATGACCAATTAGTGACCAATTATTTGGCATACTAACTTTTCCAAATTTCGACCAATGGGGTGCCAACATCTTAATCGATAACACTCAAAAAACTAAAAAAAAAATAATTAAAAATTTTCTATCGCTGACCAATTAGTGAAACCTACTGACCAATTATGACCAATTATTTGGCATATTTGTTTTTTGAAATGTTAAGTATACAGGGTGCCTGCGGAAGTAAATGACTTTTCCCTTGGAAAATTTAAAAACGTCATAAAAAATTTTCTATGGCTGACCAATTAGTGAGACCTGCTGACCAATTATGACCAATTAGTGACCAATTATTTGGCATACTAACTTTTCCAAATTTCGACCAATGGGTGCCAACATCTTAATCGATAACACTCAAAAAACTTAAAAAAATTAATTAAAAATTTTCTATGGCTGACCAATTAGTGAAACCTACCTACCAATTATGACCAATTAGTGACCAATTATTTGGCATATTTGTTTTTTGAAATTTTAAGTATACAGGGTGCCTGCGGAAGTAAATGACTGTTCCCTTGGAAAATTTAAAAACGTCATAAAAAATTTTCTATGGCTGACCAATTAGTGAGCCCTGCTGACCAATTATGACCAATTAGTGACCAATTATTTGGCATACTAACTTTTCCAAATTTCGACCAATGGGGTGCCAACATCTTAATCGATAACACTCAAAAACCTTAAAAAAATTAATTAAAAATTTTCTATGGCTGACCAATTAGTGAAACCTACTGACCAATTATGACCAATTAGTGACCAATTATTTGGCATATTAGTGTTTTGAAATTTTAAGTATACAGGGTGCCTGCGGAAGTAAATGACTTTTCCCTTGGAAAATTTAAAAACGTCATAAAAATTTTTTTATGGCTGACCAATTAGTGAGACCTGCTGACCAATTATGACCAATTAGTGACCAATTATTTGGCATACTAACTTTTCCAAATTTCGACCAATGGGGTGCCAACATCTTAATCGATAACACTCAAAAAACCAAAAAAAATTAATTAAAAACTTTCTATGGCTGACCAATTAGTATTAGTATTTCTTTATTCAGTCTATGATAACAATATCTTACAGACTAGAGATGAACAGGAAAATTCCTTACTGACTAAATAGGCTGGAATTGAGTACTAGGGAGAGAGTGAAGTAATCTTATCGACGAACTGGGATCTCGGCATTGCAAAGTCAAGATCTAGCGGTTTGTAACTATTGTTGATTTCGCTGACTGCCCTAGTAATGGGCGCAAGATAGTGGTAATTAGATTTTACTGTAATAAGATGGAAAGGGTAGTGGGAACGTAGGATGCGATTTGGGACATTGAAGCAAAGTTGATCGATCAGATTCACGCAATCAATTAAGCCATTAACAATGTCGAAAATGAACATAATCGAATGGATTGTACGCCTACTAGAGAGAGATTTCAAGTTTATGAGCAAACACCGTGCATTATAGGATGGAAAGGGATCAACGAAATGAAGTGGATAGAGAGCAAAGCGAGTAAAGCTGCGCTGTACACGCTCGATTCTGTCAGAGTGAGAACTATATAGAGGGTTCCAGATAATTGATGCATATTCCAACTTAGACCGGACAAGACAAGTAAAAACTGATTTCCTTGTATAGGGATCTTTAAAGTCCTTCGCATAACGCTTCAAAAAGCCCAAATTCGAAAAGCCCTTAGGGATAACTATGTTCACATGACTGACAAAGGTAAAACCAGAGTCAAACAGAACGCCTAGATCAGAAAATACCTCGACTGGGGACAGTTGATTATTAAGAATCGAGTAACTTGAACTGATGCGATTCCGGGTTTTCGACAAAGTTAAATGGAAACATTTATTGATATTGAGCAACAGTTTGTTTTTGACACTCCAGTCAGTAAGATTGTTGAGTTCGTTTTGTAGACGAAGCACGTCAGACTGACAGGTAACTCTAGTAAACAATTTCAAGTCGTCGGCATATAGTAAAAATTGCGAGTGATTAAAACAGGACCGGATATCATTAATAAAAAGAACAAAAAGAAGCGGGCCCAGAATACTACTCTGCGGGACTCCAGAGGTGACCACAAAACAGTAAGATGCAGTACCAGCAATATCTACAAACGTTGTTCGGTTCGTGAGGTAGGAGCGCAACCACAGAAAAAACACTGAGTGAAAACCTAAGCGTTCAAGCTTGTATAATAATAAATCATGAGAGACTGTATCAAAGGCTTTAGAGAAATCAGTGTAAATGGTATCCACCTGAGATCCACCCTTAAATGCCGATATACAGTACTCAGAAAAAACCGCAAGATTGGTTACAGTGGAGCGACCACGAACAAAACCATGCTGGTTGGGATCAATGATTTCTTTGACAGAGAAGAATAACTTTTCTTTTACCACCTTTTCAAAAAGTTTTGAGAATGTAGTTAATTTTGAAATTGGGCGGTAATTCCTGACATCATTTTTGTTACCTGATTTGTGGATGGGGGTAATGGAGCTCACCTTCCATTTGTCAATGAAATTACCAGAGGAGAGGGAGAGGTTAATAATATGGGTTAAAGGGAAGACTAGTGACGAACAGCAATTCTTGAGGAAAGAAGAGGAGAGGCCATCGGAATCTTTTTTATGAGACAGTTGCAGGGAAGAGATACCCATCTGAACATCTAGCTCGGTGATCGAAAGTGCTCCGAAATCAAGGTAATGCGGACCAAGATCATCACCATATGAGTTATAAGTGCTCACACCGGCATCGCTTACAAAGTTGGATTTGAAAAAGTCGGCAAAGAGATTAACAGATTCGGACAGAGAAGAGGAGGAAAAACCATCGAGAGTCATACAGGTGGGAATATTCGAGCACCCTTTCCTGGACCGAATGTAGTTCCAAAAAGCTTTGGGATTCGACTTCAACTCATTCTCATACCGAGATATATAATTGCTATAGAGTGTTTTATCAAGTTCATTGAATTCATTACTAAGGCTGACATACTTTTCTCTGAAGCTTAAATCATTAGTGGACTTGAAAAGTTTAAAATATTTGTTTCGTTTGTTCTTCAGTCTCTTAAGCCTTCTCGTATACCAAGGAAGCTTGTAACTCCGAGGAGAGATCAGATTTAGATTAGAGTTTAAGACTACGTGAATTTGTTCAAGATATAACTCATAGCAATCGGAGACATTAGGTGAAAGAAAAATAGAATTCCAATCAATTTCATGGAGAATAGCATTTAAAGACTCATAATCGACATTTCTGAAGTTTAAGGACTGGGGATCGATTGTGCGGATTATAGGAAATGTACAAAACTGAAGGGATAGAAAGAGCGCGCACATGGTGCATATCAGACTTGCAGATAGGGAAATTACATTCTTGTAACTGAAAAATCAGGTGAATTAGTGAAACCTACTGACCAATTATGACCAATTAGTGACCAATTATTTGGCATATTTGTTTTTTGAAATTTAAAGTATACAGGGTGCCTGCGGAAGTAAATGACTTTTCCCTTGGAAAATTTAAAAACGTCATAAAAAATTTTCTATGGCTGACCAATTAGTGAGACCTGCTGACCAATTATGACCAATTAGTGACCAATTATTTGGCATACTAACTTTTCCAAATTTCGACCAATGGGGTGCCAACATCTTACGGCCACCTTGGAAAATTTTAAAGAGGCATACATTTTTTCCTATGGCTGACCAATTACTGAAACCTGCTGACCAATTATGACCAATTAGTGACCAATTATTTGGCATAAAATCTTTTTCAAATTTCGACCAATGGGGTGCCAACATCTTACAGCTCACCTTGCCGCGGTACGAGGGCTTAAGTCGATAGCCACAGGGCTACGCTCCCCTTGTGATCATAGCGCCGCCGGTACTACATCACGAGAGAAGCCAAGCCTCTCTGGCGCGACGACTAAGATCTTCCCCCTCCCAATCCAGGGTGTTATGCGACCACGTGCCCATTGGACGTTTGCAGCCGGGAGGCAAATCGTGGCTGTAATCGAACGGAGCCTCTCTGATACCGGGCCGCCTCGGAGAGTAACTATGGCCTTACCGCGGTATGGGGCTCTGCCGCGGCAGACGATACATTCCCCTTACTTTTGCTTTGACCCTAAACTGGCCTTGCCCGGCGAGGGGTCGTACGAACAAGATGAAAAATAGTAACAAAAACCCTAAAAGTAAAGATACAACAATGTATACTGCACAGCAGAGGAGGAAAACTCTGGAGCAAGCGCGAACGCAACGTCGGAGGGCAAACTCCATTTCTTTATCAGCCGAGAGATCGACAGCTATGGCAACTACGAGTCGATTAGCTCTGGATAATAAGGGGGCAATCCCCAAAGTAAGTACCGGTACAAACACGGTGAAGCCAACAACGGCTGATGCTAAAGCCCTAGTAAGTGCCGGTACCGAAACCAAGTCTTTAACGTCTGTGGCAGTGGTCTCACGACCTGGCCCCAGAGATCCAAATAAGGGAAGGACCGCGATGGCAACTACGGGTCGAAATTTACCCCAAAAGACATCTCCCAGTCGCTCTGAGTACTTGGACAAACGAGCGGCCGCAAGGATCCTGAAGAAATACGAGGGTATTTCACAAGAGACGCTATCGCCGAATGCTAGAAAGACGGTGGAGATGGCTGAAGCTATCTTACCGAACTTCCAAAGCGATTACGCGCCAAAGAAGGTTAATGAAAATCCCTTCAAACGCCAGAGATCGGACGTGGATTTAAAACCTCACCCGAAGCGGCAGCAACACGCCCCCGTAATGGGTAAACTCAGCTTTGCTGAAGTGACTAAGGATAGGATCCTCATAGGCGTCATTGACCGAGGTAATGAGAGCTGGGCCATCCCTGGGGACCAGTGGCGGTACGTCCGGAACGCTATCGGTAATGCCCTTCTCGACATTATGGATGAGTCTCCGGGTGCCACTCCGATGGGTTCTGATGTGGGATGGCACCAGGGCCGAATCAAGGTATTCGCTTGCAAGGATGCAAAAACTGTTGCACTGTACAAGGCAGCAGCTGCAAGACTAGGTGAGATCTACCAAGGGGCAAGAATCGAGGTTGTCGACTGGAAGGACATCCCGGGTCGGCCAAGGGCAAGAGCGTGGATTCCTGCTATCCCTGCTGAACCTGAAGGAATTCTCAGGATGCTGAGGATCATGAACCCGTCTCTCCCGACGCAGGACTGGGGTGTCAATCTGGTCGAGGATGCGGTAGGGCCTGATAGGCAAGTGGTCTTCACCTTGAATAAGGACGCACTCGAGCCGCTTAAACGGTGCAATGGACGAGTGCACTACGGCATGGGTCAGATCGTGATCCACGTATACCGCGGCGATGCACAGCGCGCTGCTATTTCGGCTGCACCGGAGGACTCGGACATCGCAGTGCCGGAGGGGGAGTCGGAGATGTCCGACTCGGAAAGTATGGTATCTGCCACGTCAAATGGCGAAGGAGCAGTGAACAGCTCGGAGATGGGAGACAGCCTGCTGGACGGGGAAGACCTCAACAGCTCAAGGATTTGCGGTTTGGGGACTAGGGGTTTTAAGCTTATTCGAGCCAGCGAGGGGGGCAGGGTTAGAGCCTGTATTTTGGTTAAGTCTGATCTGAATGCCTTTCTCTTGCCCAACTATACCAATGGTGACGTCACAGCTGCCAGTTTAACAGTCGACAGTACCAGTCTGACGATGGCGTCGGTCTATATGCCCTACGACGCCGAAGAACCTCCGCCACAGAGGGAGGTAAAAGACCTGGTGGCAAATTTTTCCATGGGTCATCTTTTTATCGGAACTGACGCCAATACTCATCACGTCCAGTGGGGAAGCTCCGATATCAATGCTAGAGGAGAGTCGTTGTTTGACAATTTGTTAACAACTAACCTGGTAGTTTGCAACGTGGGTAACGAACCTACGTTTATTACTAAAACCCGTAGGGAGGTCATAGATCTCACTATTTGCAGCGAAGGCGCTTATGAGTGGGTAAGAATATGGCGCGTTCTCGATGAGCACTCATTCTCCGACCACCGGTACGTAGAATTAGTTCTAGACTTTTCTGTTGAGCAGCCGGTTATGAAACGCAACCCACGTAACACTAACTGGCAGCTACACAATGAATTACTATCTAGGGACTTACCAGCACTGCCCCCACAAGTCCCCTCATCAGTAGGGGAGTTGGAGGATCTGGTAAAGACCTTTACAACGGCGCTCTCGAAGGCCCTAGAGCAGGCTTGCCCAGTGCCAAAACCACGCGGTAAACATAGGCCGCATTGGTGGTCCTACGACCTGGACTCGCTCCGAAAATCATATAGGACACAATTTAATAAGGCCAAGAGCCTTGGCACGGAGACTTAATGGCTCGAATATAAAGTTAAACTCAGGGCCTACAAAAAAGCTCTGAGGCAGGCGAAGAGAGTATCGTGGAGAAATTTCTGCACTGGGGTCGAAAATGTCGACGATACAGCGAGACTTAGACGAGTGCTCTCAAAAACTCAAATAGCCACAAGCTATTTGCGCAAACCTGACGGATCCTGGACCAGCACGGAGAGGGAAACGCTAGAGCTGCTCTTGAATACGCACTTCCCAGGGAACTTGCATGAGGAACCCGTAGCACCTACAACAAACCTGGCTGTATACATACCCATCACGGAGGAAAAGGTTAGGTGGGCGGTTAAAAGCTTCGAACCGTTCAAGGCTGCCGGGCCCGCACAACTCATAAACACGCTGGAGACATCAGCCAAATGGCTGGTATTTCTCTATACAGCCTGCCTTTCTCTTAGCTACATTCCGTGCTCGTGGAGAAGTGCCACGGTAGTGTTTATTCCTAAGGCGGGGAAGGCGTCTCATTACGAGCCCAAGGACTACAGGCCGATCAGTCTCTCATCCTTTGTGCTTAAAATCTTCGAGAGGATAATAAATGACTACCTCTCCTCTACTATTGATAGCAACCTGCGCTTCACAGCCTAGTTTCTGTTATTGAAAAATCGCTGTATGAGGAGTACTGTCTTACGGCCTTTTTAGATATTGAAGGAGCCTTCAACAACATAAGCCCTGATGCTATAAACACCGCTTTAACAAGTCTGGGCATAAGCAGGTCTCTTATTGGACTTATTGATGAACTACTAAAGGGTAGACGAATAGTTTCATCACTGGGCTCGGTTGACTTATTACGCTATGTCACAAGGGGAACGCCTCAGGGTGGTGTTCTCTCCCCGCTTCTATGGAACTTCACTGTCAACTCGATGCTGCGAGACACAAGCTGGGGGGGCGGGAAGGTAGTGGCATATGCAGATGACTTAGCTATAGTATATAGGGGCAAATTCCCACAAACCCTGTGCGACTTGATGCAAGTAGCACTGCGAGAGGTTTCCTCATCAACCCGGGAAAAGTAGAACTGGTTCTCTTCACCAACCGCTATAAGATACCACCGCTAATACTACCAAAACTGAATGACGTGCACCTGAACTTGGCTGACAAAGCCAAGTTCTTGGGCACATTTCTGGATAGGAAACTAACCTGGAAGGAGAATGTTCTTCAGCGCCAGAAGAAAGCGTGTATTGCACTCTAAACGTGCAAAAGAGCCATTGGAAAGAAATGGGGGCTCAGCCCCAAAATATGCAAATGGATCTACACTGCAATCATTCGACCAATCATGCTCTATGGAGTTGTGGTATGGTGGCCTGCGCTGAGCAAGGCAACAAACCTTAATCTGCTAGGTAAAGTACACAGATCTTGCATGACCTGTATAAGCGGTGCGTTAAGAACAACGCCCAATGAAGCACTCCAGGCCATTCTTGGCATTTTGCCACTCGATCTGGAAGGACACCGGGTAGCAGCAGCATCGGCTCTGCGTCTATAGCTTTCTTCCGCTGAGCACAGATCGCTGTGCGACCACAACAGTCGGAGATAGCGGTTGTGCGACCACAACAGTCGGAGATAGCGGTTTTAAAATCAACAACCCCAGCAGGGAAGATTGGGAGAGCACGGATCGGAGTCCCGCCACTCATGACTGCACTTCCATTTATACTGATGGCTCGAAGTTAGACGGAAGAGTTGGAGGAAGGGTTTATTCAAAGGTTCTGAACCTTGAGCTCTCCTTCAGACTACCTGATCAATGCAGTGTCTTCCAGGCTGAAGTTTCATCATGGACGCCGCGGCTTGGATAAGCCAACACACTATCGGACAGGACATTTTTATATTCAGCGACAGCCAGGCGGCCATCATATCCCTTGGCTCTTATTCGTTCAACTCTGAACTGACGCTCAGCTGTCGTCGATCTCTACAAGAGATGGACCAACAGAATCGCGTGAACCTCACATGGGTCCCGGGGCATAGGGACATTGAGGGAAATTGTAGGGCAGACGAACTTGCGAGGCAGGGCACGACCAAGCAGGTTCTTCGGGATAAAGAGCGCTTAGGTATGCCGTTTGCCACATGCAAGCTTATGCTGAAGGAGTACATACTCCGCCAAGCCAACGAAAGATGGCTGCAATCTCCAGGATGCCGGATATCCAAAGAAACCTGGCAGAAATGGGATCATAAAAAATCAAGACAAATTTATGCCCTAAGGAGAAGAGAAATCTCCATATTAATAGGCGTATTAACTGGGCACTGCCTCATTGGTAGGCACGCAGAAAGACTAGGTGTCCCTACCGACGATGCTGTAGGAGTTGTAAGGATGATGAGGAGGAGGAAATGGTGGAGCACCTCATCTGCAACTGCCCGGCTTTAAGTGGCGTGAGAATGCGCTTTTTGGGAGTTCCCTTCCTGGTTAGCCTACGCCAGGCCACGGAGCCGGACATAAAGGACCTGATGGCCTTCATCAAGTCATCTAAATGGTTCGAGGAGGAGTAACGGTGTCGGTATAGGAACGTCAGTCCCGGGATTCTGCTATGTGGAGAATTCCGTTAATACCGGGTGTTGGTGGTATCAAAACGGGCCTTTTAATACTGGCCTCTGCGGCAGCCACTTGAACCTAACCTAATGTCACCATTGGTATAGTTAGGTAGGAGAAAGGTGTTGAGGTCAGACTTAACCAAAATACAGGTTCTGACTTTGCCCTCTTTGCTGGCCCGAATGAGCTTGAAACCCTTAGTTCCCAATCCGCTAATCCTCGAGCTGTTGACCCAGGGTTCTTGGATGAGGACCACATCCACATCGCCTTTAGAAAGACGAATGAATGAATGAATGAATGCTACTCAGAACCGTTTCTAAATTCAAGGTTTTGAACATTTTTGAAAAATCGGTTTTTGGATCTAAATTTGCAGATCTTTTTTTTTCTTCTTTTCAGGAACTCCAGAACTGTTTGAATGCTACCCAGAACAGTTTTTAAATTCCCGGTTTGGAACATTTTTCAAATATTCACTTTTCGTGCAAATTTAAAAAATCGGTTTTAGGTCCAAATTTGCATAACTTTTTTCCTTTTTTTCAGGAACTCCAATGCTACCCAGAACAGTTTTTAAATTCCCGGTTTTGAACATTTTTGAAATTTTCACTTCTCGGCCAATTTTAAAAATCGGTTTTTAGGTCCAAATTTGCAGAACTTTTTTCCTTTTTTTCAGGAACTCTACAACTTTTTGAACGCTACCCAGAACAGTGTTTAAAGTCCCGGTTTTGAACATTTTTGAAATTTTCACTTCTCGGGCCAATTTTAAAAATCGGGGTTTAGGTCCAAATTTGCAGAACTTTTTTTCTTGTTTTCAGGAACTCCAGCACTTTTTGAATGCTACCCAGAACTGTTTTAAAAATGTCTTTTTTCGATAAGTTGTATTCTGTGCGAACTTGGCATACATAATTTCAAAATCATTTTTTTTTGTCCAAAACTTCCAAAATCTAGATTTCGTTACCCTGACTAATTCTCATCGGTGTTGATGTCGGTCTTAATGTATTTACTTTTCGGCCGTTTTTATCAACAAAACCCCAAATAGGTAAATAAATAATAAAATAAACAACCTCCTCTGAAATCAAAGAGGAACAAACGGCAAGTAGAACACCACCTCTATTCATGCGGTCATTGCGGTATACCTGATATTTGTTAGATAAAAACTCAGCATTGAAAACATGAGATTTCAGTCAAGTTTCCGTAAAAGCAATAACGTTAAAGTTACAGCGAAGACATTTAAAAAAAAAGGTCAGTAAGTGTTTACTTAAGCCTCTAACATTTTGATAAAAATATTTACGTACTTTAGTTTTCTGAATCATCAAAACATTATTACGATCAATTTTGACAGCATTTTGAACGCTTGGCCTATTTTCAAACTATTTTACAAGAGTTCCGGGAGGCCAAAAAGAGTAGCTCAAAACAGTATCGAAGTCTTTGTCCGAGACATCAACTCAAAAGGAAGACTTCTTTGATGAGGAAATTTAATCTTTCTTACTGCTAACCTATCCTCTCCAATTTTAGAAGAAATATGATACCTCAGGTCATCTTCGGTAGTGTCAGGATGAAATCTAGATACAAAAATCGATCGCTTCGGTGGAACCACGACCAGCTTCTTAGTCAACGGTTCAGACCAGGGTTGGGAAATGAAAATTTAGAAATTGTATTTAGGCCACAAAAAAATTGTACTTTTTAGGTTCCAAATGTACTAAATTAGTCTCATTTTTAATTTTCTTTACTGCAGTAACTTATGAAATTTTTTATTTATCAACAAAGTTATGGACCTGTGTGCGCAAAAAAGACGTACGAGCCATCATTTTTGATTAAAGGTTTCTTATGAAAATCCATTATGTATTTACGTTATGAAGCTAGAAAAAAATCAGTTCTACATTGTCTTTGTTTGTTATTAATTTTCGAAAAGGCAAAGTGGCTGTTAAATCTATTTTTTCTTTTGGCTCATACGTCTTTCCTGCGCACACGACTCGTTATTTTTCAATCCAATAACAGTTTATGAAGTAAATGAATCAGGTGTTTTTTTTTTTTTGGTTATTAGTTACAAGAGAATACTGCAAAGAAAAACTATGTGATGAAAAGAGACAGACACGGTGGTTACCATTGACCTTTCCGACACGTCCCTTATTTTAGCGGCGACAGGTTGGCGAAATCACACAGAGCCAAAAAGTTCACCTATAATCAAAGAGATCGACGTCTAAAAAAGCTTTTTGGCCGGGGAGAGCGAGTGGGGACAAATTTGAAGAAATTTGTGCTAGGAAATCTTCTAAAGATACCACGGTGGGTACGCTTGCGTTAAGCTCGAACTAGCTCGCCGGACTATGGGGTGGTTCTTGTGGTCCTGGCGCATGCCGTCTGCACCATACAAAAAAATTCGTACCCTGATAGTACTACCTGAGAATATCGCGCACTTACCCGTTTACCATTTGGCCAGTGGTGTTATCTGGCCGGCCTTGTCTGTACCCATACCCAAACATGGTCGACAGTGGCACTGATTTTTAGTCTTACAAATTCCCTTTACCCCTAACTGTCGTCATCATGTCTGTCCGTCTACACCCACACCCGAAGTAAATAGTCACCATTTACTGTCACTTAGCAATCCATAACAACCTTTTTATTACAACAGATTTTAGTATGTATATATGTATTAGGGAATCCAATTTCCGGGATTTCTAGCCTATCGGGATTTTCGGGATTTGAAAGTTCCCGAATTTTTTTTATTGCTAAAAATGGCACCCCATATCTATGTAATAAAGTAGACTAAGTTATAGTAATTCATTAAAGTACTCGTATGTATGTAAGGCAGTCATTTTTATAACGAACGAAAAGTAACATTAAATTTGTAACTCAAAGTTACTATTCAGGAACTTGAAACATAAGTTGTTTGTTCTACTGGTAAACATAGCCAAATATACTTACATATTTGATTAATATCGACTTACAAAAAAAATTTACATTAAATTTGTAAATAAAATATATGTATTAAGGAATTTGGTACAATTTTTTTGTAACACAGGTACAAATAGCATATTTTATACATTAATAACGACTTATGTATATAAATGACTAAAAATTCGTAATCGACAGTGGCGAAAACTACGTACATAGTTATGTTTTTTTTAATTCAATTTTTTCCATTTGGTCTCCGACAAATCAGGTATGCATAGTAATTATAAAAACTTAATTGCAGATAAAAATAATAATGAATGCCATTTGACTTAGAGAAAAATTACTTTTTCTGAAGTCTGAAGTGTGGTCTTAAAGAAATTGTTGCATCAATAGTGTCATCTCTTAACCTGGCCTCTGCCTCAACACTGTTGACAAAAAGTCAAATGCTTTCTGAAGAATAGCCTTTGTTGCCCCCATTACAAAAAATATCAATTTCTTTCCCCAAACCTTTTTTTAATTAATTTTCTTTTCTATTGTGGGACATTTGGGAGCTACTATTCAAAACTTGATGCAAGTTTTCTTTAAGACTAACGGGCTTGTCGACTTCAACCACTTCGTCTATGATATTAGTATCGTTTTCGTTATGAAGCATGTTTTCTGTATTACGAAGGATGCTCTCGAGCTCCTTCCCAATGACTGATAAGCTAATTTCTTTAGAAAATGCATACTTTAAATCATATATATTACTCGGATTATTTAAAAAGGCGGTGTTGCAAATGTTGTACTAGTAGTTATTTTTCTCTGAAAGGGGAATGGTTTCGGTAGAAGTTTAGAATCATTCAGAATCATGTTCTACTTAAAGTACATATATACAAGATAACTTGAATGTATTTAAAAATTTATTTTCGGTGAACCCGGGATTTAGGTCTAGTAATCCCGGGATTTTCGGGACTTAAAAAACAATGGGATCCCGGGACCCCGGGAAACAAAAAAACAATATAACGAGATCTCACTTACTTACGCCAAAATCGACGTGATCATTTCAAAACAAAAGTGTACTGGTAATAATGGCAAAATGTATATGCCTTGTATTTCTACGACGTGAATCCGTATCAGTGGTTTTCGCTTTACTTTTGTGCTTCAAGTTCACTATGCGATTTCCACGCTACAACCAATCTACTTTCGTGCATACATATCTATTATATATAAGCGCACTGTTGAAATACACTGATGCGCAGTCACCAAGTTAAAATTACTAAGCAATTAAAACATAGGGGCAGGGGTCGTAAGGGATATGGTTATCAATAGACCACCAACCTAGCGTATATGCCTACCACCCTAACAAGACGTCTTGCACAGGCTTGGGTCACGCCAAGCGCAGCTACCTATTCACCCTACTATTCCCTTCCGCTATTATGCAAAAAGAAACCAAAATTATTAATTATTACGCAAAAAAAATTGCGGTCAGATCACGCAGTCACAAAGTTTGAAAAAACTAACTAAACAAAACTAAATAACTAATCTAAGTAATAAGTATATATTAGAGTGGTTCAAAATTTTTTTTTTTGGAAAAATCTAAAACGCACCGCCATATTGGATCCACCATTTTGAATTTAAAAAAACCGATATCGGATTCGTAATCAGACAACGCATAAACCCCCGAGTACCAAGTTTCAATAAAATCCAATTAGTTTTCAAAAAAATCACCACCATATTGGACCCGCCATTTTGAATTTAAAAAAACTGACATCGGATTCATAATCAGCGATGTCATAAACATTCTAGATGCGAAATATATCCAAAAAACCAATGCACAATGAGATCAGTGTAGGTGTTTTAGTTGCACCATTTTCTATTTCGAAACATATTTTCAGGAGTTAAACTCTTTCTACTCATCCAAGAAGGCTTGCAGGAATATTCGTCAATGAAAACAGAATAACAACACACAAAAACCCAAATTTTTGCAGCACTTAAACATCTTAAAATGAAATTAAAATTGCAAGTATCTCATTTTTTTATAAAAATGAGAGCGCGTCCTCTAAACCACCTTTAAAAAAAAAAAAAAAAATAGCAGCCTCTTTTTTTGTCATCATCATTTATTGGCGCTTAACCGCCTAAGCGATTTTGGCCGTTTCGTATCAAAGCACGCCAGTCATTCCTTTTAGCGATAACCGACGCCAATTGGAAACCCCAAGGGAGTTCAAGTCATCCTCCACCTGTTGTTTCCATCTCAGTCGAGGCCTCCCCCTTCCTCTGCTGCCGAATTCAGGCGACGATAGGAAAACCTTCTGTGCTGGAGCTTCTTTGTCCATTCGCATAACATGGCCCAGCCAGCGGAGTCTTTGGGCTTTAATTCGCTGGACTATGGTCAGATCTGCGTAGAGCTCGTACAGCTCATCGTTAAATTTCCTTCTATACTCGCCGTTGGCATCACGGGAAGGACCATAAATCTTCCGGAGAACTTTTCTCTCAAATACTCCAAGGGCCAACTCATCTTCTCTTGACATTGTCCATGAATCTGAGCCATACATCAGGACAGGTATGATGAGAGGCTTATAGAGCGTGATCTTTGTTCTTCGAGAGAGGACTTTACTTCTCAATTGCCTACTCAGTCCAAAGTAGCACTTGTTAGCAAGAGTGATTCTCCGCTGGATTTCTAGACTGATATTATTTTCGGTGTTGATACTGGTTCCCAAATAGACGAAGTCCCTCACAGTTTCAAATTTGTAACTATCAACAGTGACATGGCTGCCAAGGCGCAGGTGCGCCGATTCTTTCTTTGATGACAGCAAATACTTCGTCTTCTCCTCGTTCACGGCAAGACCCACTTTTTTCGCTTCCTTATCCAGTCCAGAGAAGGCAGCGCTTACGGCGCGGTTGTTAAGGCCAATGATATCAATATCATCGGCATACGCCAGCAATTGCACGCTCTTGTAAAAGATAGTACCATTGCGGTTTAGCTCTGCTGCTCGAATTATCTTCTCCAGCATCAGATTGAAGAAATCGCACGAAAGGGAGTCGCCCTGTCTGAAGCCTCGTTTGGTTTCAAATGGGTCAGAGAGGTCCTTCCCGATTCTGACGGAGCTGTTGGTATTGCTCAAGGTCATTTGACAAAGCCGTATAAGCTTTGCAGGGAAGTCAAATTCAGACATGGCGGCATACAGGCAACTCCTTTTTACGCTGTCAAAAGCGGCTTTAAAATCGACAAAGAGATGGTGAGTGTCGATTCTCTTATCATGGGTCTTCTCCAGGATTTGGCGTATCGTGAAAATCTATGGTAGACTTACCAGGTCTAAAGCCACACTGATAAGGTCCAATCAGTTTGTCTACGATGGGCTTCAGCCTTTCACACAACACGCTAGAAAGAACCTTATATGCGATATTTAGAAGACTAATTCCGCGGTAGTTGGTGCGGTTAGCGGGATCGCCTTTCTTGTGGATTGGGCAAAGCACACTTAAATTCCAATCTGGAGGCATGCATTCGTCTGACCATATTCTGCATAAGAGCTGATGCATGCTTTTTACCAGCTCTTCGCCTCCGTCCGTCTTTTCCAGGCGCTTTGTTGTTTTTGAGCCGGGATATAGCTATCCTCACTTCATCATAGTCAGGTGGTGGGACGACTTTTCCATCGTCAGGGATTGGGGTATCGGGTTCGACGTCTCCCTCGCAATTTAGCAGTGAGGAGAAGTGCTCCCTCCATAATTTAAGTACACTTTGTACGTCGGTTACCAGGTCGCCATTATTGTCCTTACAGGAGCTTGCCCCGGTCTTAAAACCTTCCGTCATCCACCGGATCTTTTCATAGCATTTTCGGGCATCATTCCTGTCAGCCAGCATCTCAAGCTCCTCACACTCACGCCTTTCGGCCTCACTTTTCTTTTTTCTGAAAAGGCGTCTCTCTTCCTTCTTTGCCTCACGATATTGTTGCCATACACTGCGGGTTGCGCCCGTTCGCAACGTCTCCTTGTAGGCAGCGTCCTTTTTTTTCGAGGCAGTTTTGCATTCCTCATCGTACCAGTTGTTCTTGCGGGCTCGCTGGAACCCTATAGTGGCCTCAGCGGCGGTACGCGTTTTAGAATTTCCAAAAAGTCCATATTTGTGAACCACTCTAGTATATATGTATATATATTTCATTGTTACGTACAACAAACTCCGACCGAAAAAGGTTGTGAGTTGCGGTGCTTCTTATCTACGTTTTTCACTAAGATAAATTAAAACCAAATAAAAAAAAAAAAAAACATTATCTAATTAAAAATTTCATTATTGAGTGAATATGAAAACATTTAATAAAGTTATAAAATAAAAACATAGACAAACCATACATATGATCGGCGAGCGAATGTGAAAATATTTTAATATTTATTGAAAAAGAAAAGAACATAAACTACCAAAAAAAAAAAAATTATGAAACAATTTTGTTTTTTCTTATAACACAAAAAAAAAGCTGTCGTGAAAATAACTGTTCAAGTTCAAGTGAAAGTCAAAGACCTAGAAATTTAACAATTGCATTCTCTTTGCTTTGAACAAGGTTAAACAAAGGTCGAAGAGTTAAAAGAGCTTGAATGAAACAAAAAAAAATAGTGTAATGTGCAATTACAAAACTAACTAAAATAGTTATCTTAGCTTGCCTTCTATGAACAAAAACAAAAGCAAAGCACTACTCTCGTATGTTGGAGCAACAACTAAACGATATATGCTCGCTAATTGATTTATTAAACATAAATACACACACAATGCCGACTTTCGAAGAGGTCAAAGAACGAAGAGACCGGGTCGTACAAAGCATTAAGCTAGTCTCACCTTTTGATGGAGACAAAAATTATCTATCACTCTATATTAGCAGCATAGACGGCATAATTCCATCTTTCACTACTCTTACAAATGAAGAGAAACCCTTCTGCTTCCAGTGTATAATAAGCACACTACGTGGAGCCGCTTTGGATGTAATAAGGAGAGAACAACCGTCTGATTGGGCCACATTGCGTGAGTTGTTAATTAGCGAATTCACTGAGCACACACCCATAAAAAAAAAAAAAAAACTAATGGCGGCGATATACCAACAGGTTATCATAACCTCTAACGAGATTTTTAGCCGAGCTTCTCTTTCCAACTTGTGGTGTGTTGCTTTTGAGTTTTCCCTACAAGTTGGCGGGACCTACAGTTTTTTGCCGACTCCGAACGGCACTTGCAAAGCAAATGAATTTTTTGCTGAGAAGCTTTTCATGGCAGAAATACACCCGGAGAGTTTGCCAAACTACTGCCGAGGGGCGACCCCGTTTTAGAAAATTTCTTTTTCTAAATAATTTTTGATGTTACTTTTGCCGGGCATCGAACCGCCACGACTTGGTGTAGAAGGCCGAACACTTAACCGCTACACCACGGCGGCCGCCAACGAGCACACACCCATACCTACATTAATATTGTCAATTGATAACATTAGATTTAATAAGAGCGTTAAACAATTATGTGAAGATATTAATCAAGAGGTATGTAAAATAAGAGATCGAATTAAACTAAGCAGCGTAGAAATTTCTCGTGAGGATTTTTTGAATTCAGAATTGCAACATATAAGCTTAAAACATTAAAAAGAGAACTACCAAACCATCTCACTGCTTTGATTAATATTAATTCGCCAGCTGACTTAAGAGCAGCTATACGTATTTTAAAAGAAAATGGTGAATATGAAAACGGTGGTGAATACAATCAAAGTAAAAAGCCAATCGTAAGTCAAAATAAACAAACCACATACGATAAAGCACCGAATATTAATCACACTAACGATTTTCAGAGTAGCGTACCAAATTTCCCAGTATTCAATTCATATTCACCTCCGTATTCATTAGATCCTAGTTTTTATTCATATCAGCCCCCTTTTCCCAATAGTAGAGTGCAAAATGTATCGTACTACAGACAACCCAGCACACACCTTCCTTACGTGCAAGGGACTGTTTCGAATCAATCTCGTTTGAATCAGCACAGTACACAAACTGCTGTTCCACATACAAAGCGTACTAATTCGAACCAGTCTCGCGTAAAGCGATTCGGCGCTCCAGTGCCAATGGAGCAAGATGAACAAAATTTTCATTTGCAAGCCTCGGAAAATTACCAAGAATTCAATTAAACATACAAAACAAATTATATGATTTTTTAATTGATACTGGCTCATCTGTTAGCTTAAATAAGCCAAATATTATAACAAGTAACATTATTTCTTCTGATCCAATAACTTTAAAAATAGTTACCGGATCAATTATAATAAACGATACACAAGAAATGGTTGACGATAAAAACAATAAAATAAAATTTTACGTTTTTCATTTTTCTAATAATTTCGATGGTCTATTGGGGTGGAATGCGCTTAACCAATTATGTGCAAATATCGACATTCCAAGCAAAGTTATTATTTTGAATGGAGTAAAATACAAGTTCGTTGATGAAGTCTTTCGTAATGAGTATACTAATTTGTTAGATGAATTAGGTATTATGCAGGATTCTAAAAAAAAGATGTTTAGACTGGATCATTTAAATAAAGAAGAGCTGGAAAATTTACAAATACTTTTAGACAAATACGATAAAATATTTTATAAAGAGGGCGAAAAATTAACGTTTACAAGCTCAGTTAAGCATAGCATCAAAACTTCCCACGATAATCCAATTTATGTAAAATCATATAGATATCCGGAAGTTCATAAAACGGAAGTAAATAAGCAAATTAAAGAAATGCTTGATCAGCAAATTATTTGTCATAGTAGTTCGCCGTGCTCTGCACCTATTTGGATAGTGCCGAAAAAAGTCGATGCATCGGGCATTCAAAATTGGCGTATCGTTGTAGATTATCGAAAATTAAACGATATAACAATAAGCGATAAATACCCTATACCAAATATGGACGAAATTCTTGACAAGTTGGACAGATGTATGTATTTTACAACGATCGACCTAGCCAAAGGCTTCCATCAAATAGAAATGGGCCCTGAAGATCGTAGAAAGACTGCATTTTCAATGCAAAATGGCCACTACGAGTTTCTCAGAATGCCTTTTTGGGCTGAAAAACGCCCCCGCAACTTTTCAGCGGCTGATGTACACGGTTCTGGATGGTTTAATTGATGTCAACTGCAGATTTTACTTAGACGACATAATCGTTTTCAGTACATCACTGCAGGAGCATATTGATTCTATTAGTAAGGTTTTTGATAGGTTAGAAAAGGCTAATTCTAAGTGAGTTTCTAAAGAAAGAGAAGGAATTTCTCGGTCACATTATTACACGCAATGGCATAATGCCAAACCCCAATAAAGTGGCGGCAATACTTAAATATCCTCTTCCAAAAACAGAGAAAGAAATTAAGCAATTTCTTGGTTTAGCAGGATTTTACTGAAAATTCATTAAAGATTTTTCTAGTATAACTAAGCCTCTAACGCATTGTTTAAAAAAGGGTAACAAAATCGATTCAAACAATGAAAAGTATTTAAAAGCAATAGAAACAATAAAGCTACTGATCACAAAGGATCCAATATTAGCCTACCCTGATTATAGCAAAATGTTTACCCTCACAACAGATGCGTCAAATAAAGCTCTTGGAGCTGTCTTAAGCCGTATACTAAATGAGCATGAGCTCAACTACTCGGCAACCGAAAAGGAATTGCTAGCGTTGGTGTGGGCAACAAAGTATTTCAGGCCTTACCTATATGGCAGAAAATTCCTTGCTTGCACTGACCATCGGCCTATGCAGTGGCTTCATAATTTAAAGGAGCCGAATTCAAAATTGCAGAGGTGGAAAATTAAACTAAACGAGTTTGATTTTGAAGCAAAATATATTGCCGGAAAGGAAAACTATGTGGCAGATGCCTTGTCAAGGGTAAAAATTAAGGAATGTAATTATGGTGTCTTCACCATCTCTAATATAGCAACTGTCCACTCTGCTTCAGAAGATTCACAAAATTACATAAGTATAACGGAAAGGCCATTAAATATATTCAAACGACAATTAAAATTAATTAGAGGTACCCATGATTCAATTAGGACAGAAAACGTTTTTAACAATTCTGTAACTACGGTAACTTATAATATCCTTCATAACGAGCTGATTAAAGAAATAATTAGTAAATATCTACTTAACGTAAAAGTTGCTATTTTTGTTCCAAACGATAATGACTTCATCATTTTTCAAAATGTATATAAGTCAATTATTAATAATAAACCAAATTTAGTAGTTCGAGCAACAAAGATATTAGAAAATATACTTGAATACGCTGATTTTAAGACAAAGATTTTGCAAATACACCTTGAAGGACTTCATCAGGGAATCGAAAAGGTGGCTAAAAGTTTTAAATCTAAATATTACTTTCCAAATTATTTGAAAGAGATAACCAAAGTAATAAACCAGTGTGAATTATGCAATCACTGTAAGAATGATCACATCGCATGCAAAATTCCCTTCAAAGTCACACCTCCTGTCTACGAGACAAGAGAAAAATTTGTTGTTGACATTTGGGAATGGGATAAACATCATTACTTGACATGCCTTGATATTTATTCTAAATATGCCATAGTAGAAGAAATAAGTACATAGAACTGGCTAGAAACAAAGAAAGCGCTGTTAAAAGTATTTAACGTAATGGGTCCACCAAAAATACTTAAAATAGATCAAGACCAAGGCATTAATAACATTAATATAAAGCAGTGGTGCAACCAATTGAACATACAATTGGATGTGACCACTGGAAAAACTGGTATTGGTGATATCGAGCGCTTGCATAAAACTTTAAATGAAAAACTTAGAAACAAAGAAAGAAAGAAGGAAGAGAGACGCCTTTTCAGAAAAAAGAAAAGTGAGGCCGAAAGGCGTGAGTGTGAGGAGCTTGAGATGCTGGCTGACAGGAATGATACCAGAAAATTCTATGAAAAGATCCGGCGGATGACGGAAGGTTTTAAGACCGGGGCAAGCTCTTGTAAGGACAATAATGGCGACCTGGTAACCGACGTACAAAGTGTACTTAAATTATGGAGGGCGCACTTCTCCTCACTGCTAAATTGCGAGGCAGACGTCGAACCCGATACCCCAATCCCTGACGATGGAAAAGTCGTCCCACCACCTGACTATGATGAAGTTAGGATAGCTATATCCCGGCTCAAAAACAACAAAGCGCCTGGAAAAGACGCACTACCCGCCGAGCTGTTCAAACACGGAGACGAAGAGCTGGTAAAAAGCATGCATCAGCTCTTATGCAGAATATGGTCAGACGAGTGCATGCCTCCGGATTGGAATTAAAGTGTGCTTTGCCCAATCCACAAGAAAGGCGATCCCGCTAACCGCACCAACTACCGCGGAATCAGTCTTCTTAATATCGCATATAAGGTTCTTTCTAGCGTGTTGTGTGAAAGGCTGAAGCCCATCGTAGACAAACTGATTGGACCTTATCAGTGTGGCTTTAGACCTGGTAAGTCTACCATCGACCAGATTTTCACGATACGCCAAATCCTGGAGAAGACCCATGATAAGAGAATCGACACTCACCATCTCTTTGTCGATTTTAAAGCCGCTTTTGACAGCGTAAAAAGGAGTTGCCTGTATGCCGCCATGTCTGAATTTGACTTCCCTGCAAAGCTTATACGGCTTTGTCAAATGACCTTGAGCAATACCAACAGCTCCGTCAGAATCGGGAAGGACCTCTCTGACCCATTTGAAACCAAACGAGGCTTCAGACAGGGCGACTCCCTTTCGTGCGATTTCTTCAATCTGATGCTGGAGAAGATAATTCGAGCAGCAGAGCTAAAACGCAATGGTACAATCTTCTACAAGAGATGATATTGATATCATTGGCCTCAACAACCGCGCCGTAAGCGCTGCCTTCTCTGGACTGGATAAGGAAGCGAAAAAAGTGGGTCTTGCCGTGAACGAGGACAAGACGAAGTATTTGCTGTCATCAAAGAAAGAATCGGCGCACCTGCGCTTTGGCAGCCATGTCACTGTTGATAGTTACAAATTTGAAACTGTGAGGGACTTCGTCTATTTGGGAACCAGTATCAACACCGAAAATAATATCAGTCTAGAAATCCAGCGGAGAATCACTCTTGCCAACAAGTGCTACTTTGGACTAAGTAGGCAATTGAGAAGTAAAGTCCTCTCTCGAAGAACAAAGATCACGCTCTATAAGTCTCTCATCATACCAGTCCTGATGTATGGCTCAGATTCATGGACAATGTCAAAAGAAGATGAGATGGCCCTCGGAGTATTTGAGAGAAAAGTTCTCCGGAAGATTTATGGTCCTTCCCGTGATGCCAACGGTGAGTATCGAAGGAAATTTAACGATGAGCTGTACGAGCTCTACGCAGATCTGACCATAGTCCAGCGAATTAAAGCCCAAAGACTCCGCTGGCTGGGCCATGTTATGCGAATGGACAAAGAAGCTCCAGCACAGAAGGTTTTCCTATCGTCGCCTGAATTCGGTAGCAGAGGAAGGGGGAGGCCTCGACTGAGATGGAAACAACAGGTGGAGGATGACTTGAACTCCCTTGGGGTTTCCAATTGGCGTCCGTTATCGCTAAAAAGGAATGACTGGCGTGCTTTGATATGCAACGGCCAAAATCGCTTAAGGGTCGAATACATAAAGCTTTGTTAACCTCGCCTGACATTTGCTACCTCAAAACTTTGCGTCCAACTTTAGAGGTATGCTACAATGAACGCCTTGACGCTTCTCTTTTATACATTTGTTTTCGTTATTTATTTCTTTGCATTCAGAGTGTTTTGGTTAATTTATTAATTTAATAGAGAAAAAATGAATTAATTATTATTTCCTCCAACTTTTTATTCTTTAATTAAAGCAAATTCATCAACATCTCATTGTCAAAGCAAGCAAAATTTGAGAGTTTGCCAAATTTCAACCTCGCTTCAACTTTGAGGTCTCCAATTTGCCATGCTTGGTTTAAATACGTATACTGAACATTTCTGTCAAAGTCAAAGTTTGAGGTAAAGCCAAAATAAAGTTTTATGTAACTGACCCATTAGGCGGTTAAGCGCCAATAAATGATGAATGATGATGAAAAACTTAGAATTATTAATACTTCGGATGACCAGGAGTTAAAATATTACAAAATAGAGCAAACAATTTTTACATATAATCACAATATTGTGCATTCTACTACTGGCGAAACCCCGTACAATATCTTTTTTAATAAACTTTCTCCTAAAGTAAATCCGCAACTTGTGAAAGAAAAAAGAATCGAAAATATTAACACTAAACGAAAGGACGTCCTCATTGATACGAATTTCGTTAGTGCAGAAAATACTAGGAAGCGTTTAGATAAAACCAAAAATCCGTTTAAACAAGTCAAGTTAGTCAAAGCAGAGGATGATAATGAACATTTTGTAGTTAAATTTAAAAACAGAAATGTACGAAAATAAAAAACACAGTTTAAACGAAAAAATCATAGTTTATTTTAAGATGTTTTCTTTACAAGTACTAAGTATAAGATATGCCAATTTCTTAGGAAGGGAGGAGTAACATTATGATTACATATCTAATAAGTCATGTGTATAAACATTGTTGCTAAGCTCCACAAAACTTGTCTAGAGTAAGTTCTTAGACTTTAAGTTCACTTTCACTTACTCTTGTTTCTTACCTCAATCGTGTAACAAGTCTTCATTTACCGAAATAAATATATTTTTTCTTAAGCCTAAATTTGTGGATATTGTTACTTGTATGTATCAATATTTCATTGTTACGTACAACAGACTCCGACCGAAAAAGGTCGTGAGTTACCGGTGCTTCTTAGCACTAAAACAAACGAATACTTATTGAACTCAGAGGTCTCCGACAATAAACTGTCGAGAGCCACCAAATGCTTTTATATACGCACGTACATCGATTTCACTTTAGGTTCATAAGCACCGAACGCTACAGTGGTTTTCAAAGATTCTACCAGCGTATTATTTAAATTATTAATTTGTATCGGGACTCCGACTAAAAAATGTCATGAGCCAAAACCATACTAAATCTATGTACATATGTATGTATATGGACTACGGCCTACGTTTGCAAATTCATAAATCTAAATGCTACAATAAAATGATTCAAATTATCAGTTATTTGGTTTGGACTCCGACAATAAACTGTCGTGAGCAAAGAAATGCAACTACATATGTACACCTGTACGTATGTATATGCTGCTTTTCACGCTCGCATTCGCTGCAGCTACTGAGACGTCTCTGCTTATATGTATATGCTGCTTTTCACGCTCGCATTCGCTGCAGCACGAGCGAGTGTTAACAAAACAGAATTCTGATAGGCGGAATTCACTGAACGTAGAATCTCTGCGCACTTCGTTTTGTCGTACACTGCGCGCTCTTTACTTAAACTAAAAAACCTGTGGGTAGGTAGCTGTTCCAACGCTGCTCGAAGAGTTTCGAATGTGGATTTCTTGGATGTTTGCGGTTTCCGCTGCTGGAAGTTCGCGTTCACCACTGGCTAGTAGGTTGCAGTTACTGCGGTTGGAAGTCGTGGACTGGGCTGCTTAAAATTTACCTCATGCTGTATGAGCTGGTGACAACCAAAAGTGCGCCTTGCCGTTGCCGCGTTCAACGCCGTCGCCGGCTTCGCTAGCAAACGCAAGGTTGAACAACGTTTTTTTTTCTTTCCACCGTGGTGTTTGCTGGATGCTGCGCTATACAAATAAAACATGCGAATTAGGCACTCGTTCTGGCGTTTGCCTAGCATTCCAGTTTACTTACCCGGATTATTTGATTAAGTAGCTTTGCTGGTTCTCCCCAAAACGTTTCAGCACTTATTGGTGCTTTTTGCAAAATTTAATTGATACACCCTTAAACGAGTACTCGCACCAGCAACTATTTAAGAATATTTTCAGGTTCAGCTACACGTAGGTTTCACAAAGTTGAAAAGTATACTCACATCGACGAAATTTTTATTTTGCAGTAAGCTGGAAATTTTTGTGTCCACGTTCTTCGGTTTCTTGTTTAAAAAGGAACCGGAAATGCCGAATTTGGCATGTCTACGTGTCAATGTCAATCGATGTCAACTGTCAAATGTCAAATCGACTGCATTCAGTGCGTGTAAGCGCAGGGTCGCATTAAATAATTAGAAATGTATTGTATAAGGTGACCGCAACACAATAAAGCACGATATCACGATAATTTAAATAAAAAATTAAGTTATTGAAAAGAAAACAATTCCCAAAAAATGAAGAAGATTTGAGAAACCGAAATTACGATTTGACGGCTATTGTCAAAGTTGGATCTGATAAAAGAAGATTTATACTCGATAATCTCCGTGTGTATATCCATAGCATAAGAAAGAGGATATAGGAACGATGGCTTGCAATAGCAACAAATAAATTATGCAAAAGACTACTCGGCACAAGTAATATGAATTTACACAAATTAAACACATAAGGGGTTTTCTCTCTAAATTTTTTCCAAATAAAACATTGAAGAAAATTTCCTAGACTATTGTCAAACATTTTTTCATGCAACAATAAAATACGTGAGTTTTTTGTTATTGTTGATGTTGCTGTTGCTGTTGGAAAATAATTTTGACAATAGTAGGGGTCTTCTCTCTAAATTTTTTCCATAAAAAACATAAAAAATTAAGATGCTATTGTCTAAAATTTCCCACGCTATTGTCAGAAATTTTTTATGCAACAACAAAATACGTGTGTTTTTTGTTCTTGTTGGTGTTGCTTGGAAAAAGTTTTAACCAATAGTATGTTATTTTCTTGTGGATTTTAAGAAAAAAATTTAGAGAGAATACACCGAGTGTGTTATTTTCTTGTGTTTTTTATAAAAAAAAATTACTGAAATAATAAATTTCACACGAATAAATGAAGCACGAGAAGTGTTTGCACTCTTTTAACTTTAATTTTTCACAAAAAATTTAAATAATATCAAAGATATAATTGATTAATGTAAAAAAGTGCAAAGCAAAAAAAAACACGACTATACATCTTGACGTTTGCGCAATTAGCCCCTATAACCTTTTATAAGGTTATTTAAAATAAATCAAAAGGCGAAAAGAAAACTTACGTTATAGAAGCTATGAAAGAGGCGCACCTTTCCATCACCTAGGGACACCATGGTAATTCCCATGTCATATATAGCCCTCAAATGGTCAGCATTACTAGCTTGAAAGTCCAGCGCGTGTAAACGCTTTCCAGAGGGGACACGTGGGCAGGAACCGGTAATTAAATTTCGCAATGGCTTACGCACTTTTTCTGGAAGAAGTTTATTAGAGTTGGGGCATGTGCGCATAAAATCCAATATGTTATGCTCATCACTTCGTCGAAAATCTGTAATTTGTTTAAAAGGTTAAAAAATGTTAATTAAATAGTTTAATTGATAATACCGAAGGTTGTATTTCCCAGCTGTGCAATAGTTAAAGGTAATAAGTGTGCTTCTGTTGTGAAAACAAATTCGTCGACATCTACTATCAAATCGAGGGGATCCGAAAAGAGTAAATATAAGTATTTGAATGTTTCAGACAGCACAAATGAGTCCATACGATCCTCATGTTTTCCTGTACGAACATCGTTAACAGCTGCATATCCACAAGGAACTTTTGCATATTTTTGTAGTGTTTTCAGGGCCTTTTTGCCCACTTGAAGGTAGTGATGGTCGCCGGTCGCCCGATAAAGAAAATATGTGGACTCAATAAACTCTGGACGTAAGTGGTGTTGTGCCCAGTGTATTTGAAAATCGACTGTAAATGCTTCAGGAATAAATGTGTGCATTTGCATTACTTGATAAAGCATTTCGTGTGTTTGAACGGCTGGCTTTATGTCGCCGGATAGCACTTGTAGACCAGGCCAAAATGCCAGTAACGAGTCCATGAAGTTGCGTGACTTAGCATGAGGTCTATGCATTAATACATCCAATAGCATAGGACCTTCGCTAACATATTTCATAACTGCATTATAATGTCGATTAAAACGCGCCAAATATTTGTCATCGCCAAGTAGAACATACGATTTAAATAAATATTCATAATAAGAATCAATACCAGCGCCGACTCCCGAATCACGCCGAACCCAATCGCCTGAATGAACGTTTAATACCGTTCCCATTAAATCAGAACCTCTATGCCTCAATTTCCAGAGGGCATCCATTGCAGTATGTGCACGTTCTTCAAACACAGGATCCCCTATAATAGAAATAGTTTATGAAATGTATTTATAAGATTCTTCTGAAATTTATGCACATTAGGGTGGTTCTTAGCTGTATGGAGGGGGAAAAAGTGTTTGGATTCTCGATTTCACCCCTTAGAAATATGCGAATAGTAAAAAAATTGATATGTACAAAGTTATATGCCAATCGAAACAGGTTTAGAGGTTGGGCAAGGAGCTTAAAAATCTTGAAAAAAAGAGATATTTTAAAAATTTTATTCTTCAGATTTTCAAAACTTGTTACCCCGAATTTTTTGTACTCTTTTTTCCATTACATTATATATTTAGAAAACTAAACTATCATAATACAGCTAAAAGCATCATACAAAGCATTTCCGTATATGCATTGCATATGGGTGAGGCCATCTCAAGTGAGCTCGCATTTACTCAGTGTTTGAATAACCAAAAAAAATTTTTTCATATTAAAGCCTTATAAAATGGTGGGAAATCCTGTTAATTTTTTTCTCGAAATTTTTTACGGTTACATTTTTATAACCAATTGAGTTTTGTCGCATCAAATCGGTCAAACATTTTTTTCTCAAAAACTAGTGAACCGATTTTGATAATTTTTTTTTTGACATTTAGAAAAAAAGGCACTCTATTCTGGAATTTTTTTTATACTCAAATTAAATTTTTTTTGTTACATAACATTAATTGTTATAAAAAAATTATTATTTAATAAACTTCTGCGCCTCTGAAAAAAAATTAAATAACATTAAATTATGTGGTATTCAATTATATATTTATATCTGAAAAAAAAAATGGGGGCCCAGCAATAGTTTCCTCATAATAACGTTATATGACACCGTAGGTTTTAAGCATGTTTTATTAAAATGTGCATGTTTTATTAAAAGCGGCATGTCCCTACATTTTTTCTTTTGAATTCTCCAATATGCCTTAAAATAAGATGATATGTTGAGTTTCAACATTTTTCCCCGAGATCTTTTTTAAAAAACTAATTTAAAATACCAATTTTAGTCAAATTTTGAGGTTTTTTGCATTCTTCTTGAAAACGGTTAGTTTTCTCTAAAAACTACCTGAGATAAAGTTGTAGACCTGAAAATTCTCTACAAAACAACGAGAAAAATCCGGAAAAGTCTATACATACGTGGCATTTATGTGAATATAATGCATAGAATTAGTTTTGCAATCGGTATATCTCAGAACTGGTGACTCCTAGAGAAAACAACTTTATCTCAGGAAGTTTTTAGAGAAAACTAACCGTTTTCAAGAAAAATGCAAAAAACCTCAAAATTTGACTAAAATTGGTATTTTGCTTGCCAGAAACACGAATGTATCATTTTTTCGACCTTTAGTCAATTAGTCCTCTTGAATAACTATTTAATGATCTATGTTATAAAAACGTCTTGAATAAATTGATAATTCAAAAAATTTATTAATTTTTCGAAAACAATCAACCCAAAAGAACCAAATTTGTTGTGTACATTAAAAAAAAGGCGCCCAATTTATTTATTTAGAAATTTTTGGAAAAATTAAATTTCTTGTTAAATATATAAAAAAAAAAATTGGCATGCAGATAACCCTTTCACAAGGAATGTTCTTTATAAAATTCCAACGAGAACGTATTTATATAAAAGATTTTGAAAAGAGGACAAGACGAAGTATCTGATGTCACCAAAGAAAGAATCGGCACACCTGCGCCTTGGCAGCCAAGTCACCGTTGATAGCTACAAATTCAAAACGCTGGGAATAATATCAGTCTAGAAATCCAACGGAGAATCACTCTTGCCAAAAAGCGTTATTTTGGACAAAGTAGGCAATTGAGAAGTAAAGTCCTCTCTCGACAAACAAAGATCACGCTCTATAAGTCTCTCATCATCGCAGAGCCAAAAGTGCCTAACAAAATTAAAAAGATTGTCTTCATGAACAGTCGAAACGGTGAAAACGAAGAAAAAACCATACCGCAATCTTTATGGTTTCATGAGGAAGTTCCATTTGATAAATTAAGGGCATCCTTCTTATTTTGTCGCGATTTCTTTTTGTTTTGCGTTATTTGGAAGAACAATTTATAATTTCTTGTCCAGATTTCCGTAGAAATGTGGGAAAAAAGCCGAAAAGCCCGGCTGCCTAGCAAATTCAATTCATTTTAGTTAATTAAATGTTTCCTTCAAATTTAGTTAACCGCTCCTTCAAATGTGTTCGGTGGTTAAGTTTTCATTCTTTTAGTTGCATTTGTGCAATCCTGTATTTTGCATGGGAGCATTGTGAGAAAAAAAACTACTAGTAAAAGTATACTCAAGGCGAATTCAAGGTGGCATCCTCCCATCATATGGTTTCTTCTTCTTCCTTGAAAATCGAATCGTAGCTGTCGAATTGCTTATGTTGTTGCTTCGTCTGACATTTTCAGTTACAAGGAGTGTGTGCGTATGTGTAGATCTGAATTCGCTCGAACCCGCCTGTAGTATACTTTGGTTATGACTATAGCATGCCATCTCAGTAGCTGACATGGGCTTTTATGGGGCTTTCAAAACCAAATATCGCATGTAGTTGTCTCGCTTACCCTAAGGAGAATTTAAGACATTATTTTTTGAGTTAAATAAAAGAAAAAAGTAGGAAACTACTTTTTTTTAATTTTTTTCCAATTTTTGCATGCAAATAAAAAGCCGGCTACGCTATTCATGGCGGTGTATTTTGAAATGTGTTTTTTAGCAGTGCTGTAGTTTGCTCATCTACGAGTGTTTGCAAAACTAACGTGACAATAATAGTCACGGATTTTTATTCGCTCATTGATTGCTCAAAGACCTTAATTACCAGCACAGTTGTCTTACAGTTGATAATTTAGGCCCTGTGCCAACCGTTAACATTTACTCTATGGAAATATGAGTTCACATAATTTTCCATGATGTAAAAAAATTTCCCATTTTGCTGTACCTAATGGAAGTTGAAACTTTGACGTTTAGCTATCTAAAAACGCACGTGAGAACGATCTGTTTTTGTTAGATTAAATTTTTTCCTAATATACTAGTCTAGACGTGGAGGACCAAAAAATTACTGAATACGGAAGTGGCGCGGACAGTAGGTTTTTTTGCTTTATCTAACTCTCCTACTTGTGGACATGAAAGGGTAAAAAAATAATCAAAAAATATGCAGATCATACTTTTTGCAGCATTTTTTTTTTTTTTTATTTATTTATTTATTTCGGTAATGGGGACATCTGTCAACGTTCAACGTTTTTTCCTGCATACTCAAAATCTGTCTAAAAATTCTAATAAAAAAGTTGAAAATTTTGGTTAAATTTTGAAAATCTGAAATTTTGGTAAAATATATGGAAAGATATAATATAAGTCTATCAGCAATTACGACGGGAAACTTGACAGCAACTTGACGGGGAAAATGGTATCAGCAATTCCGAAAAAATATCGATTTATGGAAATTCAGCAGATCATTAAAATCAATTAGCATGATAAAAGCTCTCAAGGTAGAACTGTATTTGACTTTACAGACATTTTTATACAAATTGAAAAAAACTTAAATTCTCAGCAGCTCATAAATATTTCTGAAACAAGAACAAATATGAATATTTTCCGTTTATTTATTTTTTGATTTACTTTTGTTTGCAATTACAATTCCTGCAACCAGCTCTTCAGCGGAGCGGTCCTTTCCAGCTTTGAAAAGAATTCACACGTATTTAAGAAATACACAAGGACAAGAACGTCTTTCAGCACTTTCCATGATAGCTATTGAAAAAGAGTTACTTGTGACAATTAAACGCTCAAACAATTTTTACGATAATGTTATTAAATCGTTTGTAAAAAAGAATAGAAGTTTTGATTTAGAATATAAATCTTACTAATATATAAAAACGTAAGTTTGTGACTGACAGCAGATGTTTGTGGTTCTTTAACGTCTGATCCAACGCCCCGATCTTTACGAAATTTTGCAGACAAATTCTTAAGAGTATAAAGTCTGCAACAGGCACCATGAAATTTCCATATATTTATCGATAACAGAGTTATCGGTCAAAATGTGGTTTCGGGTAAACTTTGGAATATTCGCACAAAATTGGTATCAAACGAAGGGGTAAGGCCACAGGTTTCATTTGGAATTTGCTTCAATGCTAGTATCTAATTTGATAACGGCTGGACATAATAAAATTTAATTTGGAAGGTAGATTTTGTATTAGATCGAGATGGCTATGCCTAAAAAATAAAGGCATTTTTAAAGGTTTTGGAGATATCGCTCAAAATGTGGACCAGCGAAACGTTATTAAGTGTTTGTTCAATATGGGCATCAAATGAAAGGTATTGATAAGTGTTTTAAAATGGTGTAGCTTTCAGTCCAATATGAGACCCCGTTCTCGAGATATTGATTAAAATGTCAAATGTCAACCAGGAGAGGACCCCGATGGTATTAGTGCGACATGAGTTTCAAATGAAAGGTGGTGACTAGAGATTTAACATGTTTTAGTATTTTTCCCATATAAGACCAAGGTTTCGAGATATTGATCAACACGTGGACCGGGAGTGGAGCGAGAAATATTTTATGAAAAATGGGTATCAAGGTATGAAACCGATTAAAATAACGTTCTGGTTTCGGTTTCGGTTTTGTAACACGATTCGGTTCCGGTTTCGTTCTTCAAAATTTATTTCGGTTTCGGTTACGGTTTCGTTCCGGTTTCGGTTTCCAAATAAAAACACGATAAAAATAAATTTTACTACTAAAATACTCAAGTACCTATGTAGCTTCGAAATAGGTCTGAATTTTCATAATTTTTTTCCTGCGACCATGATGGAATTTCTCCAATATAATAATAAATTTTATTAACACTATGCATGGATGAAATTTCTGCAAAACAAATTCCTAAAATTAACTCTACTTTTTTATTAAAAAAATATTAGAATCTAAGCTAAATGAAATGTATAAATCGTCAAAAACATTAATATGAGTGGTGCTTTCAGAGACAAGCCTGAACATTTTTTTTCGGATCTCGTAAATTTTTTTTCGATCGCTTCATTCAACTATAGTCAAACTTCCTCTTTCATATATATTAGACTGGGCCAAAAATAAAAAATTTCGTTTTTTTCAAAAATTATATTGATTTTCCTTTTAAGGTGAAAAAAAAATACTGTAATTTTTTCAGATTTTTAAATCAAAGTCTAGATGTCATTTAGATTTTACAGACTTCACCTCATATTTGGTATAAAAACTACAAACCATTGCTGTAAAACACCATTTACCTCAACATATTATTGAAGGAAGAAATTTGCATTGACCAAAATTTTCTCAGTATAGCCGTTTTCTAGTATTCTATCTCCAAAAATTAGCATGTTTTTCGATTTCCAATTTTTTCTTTCAAAAATTGTCAAAAATGCATATATCCATGTACAACAAAGATAGATACAGATTCTTAAGGGAAATTGAGTGGACTACAGAAAAGGTTAAACAACTTTTTTTTGTAAAGTTACTTTTTCAAAACTTTTTTAGTATAAAATTTAAAAAATTCATATTTCCGTCTTTTTTTTGTGTTTTTGATCCAATTTTTTTACTAAATTTTATTTATTGATATTCTACATGGTTAATTATCATTATATGATGAATATTATAACCAAAAATATACATTTCTCATATAATAATCTTGGCTTGCGTCATAATGACGCTTAACCGCCTAGGCGATTTTGGCCGTTTCGTATCAAAGCACGCCAGTCATTCCTTTCTGGCGATAACTGACACCAATTGGAAACCCCAAGGGAGTTCAAGTCATCCTCCACCTGTTGTTTCCATCTCAGCCGAGGTCTCCCCTTCCTCTGCTGCCGAATCCGGGTGCCGATAGGAAAACTGTCTGTGCTGGTGCTTCTTTGTCCATTCGCATAACATGACCCAGCCAGCGGAGCCTTTGGGCTTTAATCCGCTGAACTATGGTCAGGTCTGCGTAAAGCTCGTACAGCTCATCGTTAAATTTCCTTCGATACTCGCCGTTGGCATCACGGGAAGGACCATAAATCTTCCGGAGAACTTTTCTCTCAAATACTCCAAGGGCCATCTCATCTTCTCTTGACACTGTCCATGATTCCGAGCCGTACATCAGGACTGGTATGATGAGAGACTTATAGAGCGTGATCTTTGTTTGTCGAGAGAGGGCTTTACTTCTCAATTGCCTACTTAGTCCAAAGTAACACTTGTTGGCAAGGGTGATTCTCCTTTGGATTTCTAGACTGATATTATTTTCGGTGTTAATGCTGGTTCCCAAATAGACGAAGTCTCTCACCGTTTCAAACTTGTAGCTATCAACGGTGACTTGGCTGCCAAGGCGCAGGTGCGCCGATTCTTTCTTTGATGACAGCAGAGACTTCGTATTGTCCTCGTTCACCGCAAGACCCACTTTTTTAGCTTCCTTATCCAACCGGCGGCCGCCGTGGTGTAGCGGTTAAGTGTTCGGCCTTCTACACCATGTCGTGGCGGTTCGATGCCCGGCAAAAGTAACATCAAAAATTATTTAGAAAAATAATTTTTCTAAACGGGGTCGCCCCTCGGCAGTAGTTTGGCAAACTCTCCGGGTGTATTTCTGCCATGAGAAGCTTCTCAGCAAAAAATTCATTTGCTTTGCAAGTGCCGTTCGGAGTCGGCAAAAAACTGTAGGTCCCGCCAACTTGTAGGAAAAACTCAAAAGCAACACACCACAACTTGGAAAGAGAAGCTAGGCAAAAATCTCGTTAGAGGTTATGATAACCTGTTGGTATATCGCCGCCATTAGTTTTTTTTTTTATCCAACCCAGAGAAAGCAGCGCTTACGGCGCGGCTGTTAAGGCCAATGATATCAATATCATCGGCATACGCCAGCAATTGCACGCTCTTGTAAAAGATTGTGCCATTGCGGTTTAGCTCTGCTGCTCGAATTATCTTCTCCAGAATCAGGTTAAAGAAACCACACGGAAGGAAGTCGCCCTCTCTGAAGCCTCGTTTGGTTTCAAAGGGCTCAGAGAGGTCCTTCCCGATTCTGACGGAGCTGTTGGTTTTGCTCAACGTCATTTGGCAAAGCCGTATAAGCTTTGCAGGGAAGTTAAATTCAGACATGGCGGCATACAGGCAACTCCTTTTTGCGCTGTCAAAAGCGGCTTTAAAATCGACAAAGAGATGGTGAGTGTCGATTCTTTTATCATGGGTCCCCTCCAGGATTTGGCGTATCGTGAAAATCTGGTCGATGGTAGACTTACCAGGTCTAAAGCCACACTAATAAGGTCCAATCAGTTTGTCTACGATGGGCTTCCGTCTTTCACACAATACGCTAGAAAGAACCTTATATGCGATATTAAGAAGACTGATTCCGCGGTAGTTGGTGGGGTTAGCGGGATCGCCTTTCTTGTGGATTGGGCAGAGCACACTTAAATTCCAATCCGGAGGCATGCACTCATCTGACCATATTCTGCATAAGAGCTGATGGATGCTTTTTACCAGCTCTTCGCCTCCGTGTTTGAACAGCTCGGCGGGTAGTCCGTCCTTCCCAGGCGATTTGTTGTTTTTGAGCCCGGATATAGCTATCCTCACTTCATCATAGTCAGGTGGTGGGACGACTTTTCCATCGTCAGGGATTGGGGTTCGACGTCTCCCTCGCAATTTAGCAGTGAGGAGAAGTGCTCCCTCCATAATTTAAGTACATTCTGTGCGTCGGTTACCAGGTCGCCGTTATTGTCCTTACAGGAACTTGCCCCGGTCTTTAAACCTTCCGTCATCCGCCGGATCTTTTCATAGAATTTTCGGGCATCATTCCTGTCAGCCAGCATCTCAAGCTCCTCACACTCACGCCTTTCGGCGTTCAAAATTTTTTTTCTTAATATATGCTTCCTCTGCGAAGGTGTAGTTTTACAGTCTTCAAATGGCGCAAAAACAAAAAAATAAAAAGTTTACGGATCTGTGAACTCAATACATGAATTTTCAAGTATTTTGGCGAGCTAAATCCAAATCCGTGATCAGAATAAGCCGAAAGGTCGCAGTTCTTCTCCAACCTAACAAAACCATCACAAAATAATATTGGACTTTTTTGCAAGGTTAGGGCCGAACTTCGGGCCCGTTGTTGAATTCTGATATCAAATTTGGATTCAGCAGCCAATTTCCCTTAAGAATATGTATATAGCTTTATTCGATGTTGATTTTTTCATGTTTCGCAAATTTTCAAACCAAAATCGGGAAATCCAGAAAACATGCCAATGTTTGAGGCTAGAATACTAGATAACGGCTAATCTGAGAAAATTTCAGTCTTGGCAGCTTTTGTAGGGAATTCAAATGTTCAGGTAAATGGTATTTTTCAACAATCATTTGTCGTTTTTATACCAAATTGGAGGTTAAGTCTGTAAAATGTAAACTAGCAATGATAGACCTCTAGACTTTAATTTAAAAATCTGAAAAAATTACAGTAATTTTTTTTCACCTTTCTTAAAAAGAAAATCAATATAATTTAAATAAAAAAGAAATTTTTTTTTTTGGCCCAGTCTAATATATATACTAAGGTCAAAACGTGTCTTTTGTAACCTTGCTCGACAATCTTCCATGAATGTTTGTAAATGAAAATAGCCCACTAAAAGAAGTGAGACATTAAAAAATTCAAAACCGTTTGGAACCGGTTCCGGCTTTTGAAACGGTTTCGGTTTCGCTCTTTTTCAGATCAAACTAACGGTTACAGTTTCGGTTTCGGTTTTGAGAAATGAATCGGTTTTAATCGGTTACGGTTTCGGTTTCAGTCCTTTATGGGTATAAAATTAAAGGTGTTGATAGGAGTTTTAAAGGGGTCATTTTAAGTCATTTTTGGAGTGGTATTGAGAAAGGAATAGGGATATGGATGACAATTGGAAAAACAATATAAAAAGAGAAAAGCATATGGAAGGATGACGGTGGGGTGGACGGGAAGAAGGCTGTGAAGCTGAAATGAGGAGAGCGAGTCACATTTTATAAATGAAAAAAGTTAATGTTTGGGCAGGACAACGTCTGCCGGGTCTGCTAGTAGTTTGTAAAAGGTTGTGAAACGAAATAAAGAATGGATAAATGTTACATATATGTATATACGTATATACTCGAATTTAATAGAGCACACATGACACTTTAAAATAAAAAAGCAAATACATATCGTTGGCCTAATAGAGAAAGGCCCTAACTCATTTTTTATTTTTTATTAAGTTGCTGATAGATTTTTATTTATAACTTCTGAACGAAGCTTGAATAAAACATTAGTACTATACTATATGTAGTTAAATATTACAGCCTTTGATATTTGTGTTTTCGAACAAGCTATCGTTGCTATAGTTAACATTCAGTTTTTTCGAGTAATTTTTCCTAGCTAAGAAAATATGAGTTAGGCCCTTTCTATATTAGGCCAACGATATGTATGTAAGTATATAATAAAATTGATACAGAGTAAATTGTCGCTTACAAAGTTGTTAACAGCTACGCTTCATTCACGGGCTTGCCTAGCCACCTTATGCTAGGCACGCCACTGCCTGGTGGTAAACAGCTGGGCTAAGCATTCTAAAAATTGTATGTTCGATTCTCGGTGAAGGCAATTTACTTTTTCTTTTAATTTGAAATATTATTAGATCAAGCGGGTCGCTATATAAATATGTAATTAAAATCTAACTTTCAGTGAAAGGGGTTGTACGTATGGGTTGGACCCGCCACATAAAACAAAATCCCAATGGCTTGGAATAAATTGCAAAATTGTACAAAGATTTAAGTTTTTGGAATTTAGATACTAAAATTTTGAAAAAGTGTTTAACGGACTAGGCCAGTAAAATTAGCATTTCACCTCGGAATTCGAGACACCCAGCTGTAAGTTTGCAAATACTTTTATATTGACACCCCAAAAGTTGTCTCAAAACCTACATATCGTAGGGTGTGTGCAACTAGTAAATTTCAGGGTCAAAGGTAAAAAAAATCAGGATTTTGCGCTTTTTTTTTCAAATATCTCATTTCCTCTATTTTTTTTGCTATTTGTACTTATTACCAATATTGTAGATCACAAAATTCTCTACAAAATCTGATTTCACAACTTTTACATATGGTGAACTGTTTTCGAGATAGAGGACGTGTCGCCGACCCGCTGGCGAATTTAACTTGAGTGGTAGAGAAGCCGGCGGCGGCAAATGTTAACAAACGTTCTGGCAAATCACTCAGATCACGCAGTTTATTTCTCAAATAAATTCACATTAAAGCTTGTTACAAACATAAAAAGGGAGCTACTTACCGCAGTGTGTCTTCCTGGTTTCTATTTGGTCGGCAACTAAATTTACATTGAATTGCCTTTGCCGGTCAACTGGATATTTAACTGAGATGCAATACAAATGCACGTACAATAGAAATGAGGAGATTGACACATTGCGGTAAGTATATGCACAAATCACAAGCTCCCTGCAAAATATCTATACCCATATACACGCTCTACCTATGTACATATGTATACATATTCGTATTGACCAAATATCAATGCAAAGAGACAATACTGCATTGACCGTTACGTGCTGTCATATTGCAAATTAATACGTATATGTATATACAAGTAGAGCAGAGAATTGTGATATTCCCAGCATACATTCGCTTGGTTATATCTTACGTCAGAGTATGCAAATATAAACCAGGGTACGAAACATTAATCAGAATACAATTTAAATTATGCGAATCTTTATACACGTATGAGTGTTTACAAATAAGTAAATAAATAAACCGCGGGAATCCGCCACATTCTCCACCCCGTGAATCAACTAGATTCACCACCATCAATATCGAGGACGGCTAATTTAGAAACCGCACGTCTTTTCAATCCGTTGGAAGTTCGAACATCAGCCCGCCTAATTTCACCGTCCGCTCCAGGGTATACGCCTTCTACCTTGCCACGGCGCCATTCTCTGCGAGGTACGTTGGGATCGCATATGGCACCACTTCACCCTGCGTGTCAGCGTAGGGAGGTACTCCGCTATCCAGCGCTTCCAAAAATGATCTCTCAACTGTCTTGCTGCACGCCACTGCTGTCGTAGGCAGCACGTTTGTTCCAAAACTTCATTTACGGCCGGGGTACGCGATGTATGGGGTTCACCAAGGAGAAAATCGTTGGGCGTAAGAGGTTGCTCCTGGTCGACATCTATAGGTAAGTGCGTTAGCGGGCGCGAGTTCACTATATTTTCTGACTCGATTAGGAAGCAGTTGAGCGTGTGTTCTCTTGGCGACGTTTCCTTCAAGGTTTGGCGTAAAACCCGCTTGACGCACTGAACTAACCGTTCCCAGGCACCACCTTCCGCTGGGTTAAACGGCGAGTTGAATAGCCACTCTACTCCCCTTTGAGACAACTCGCTTTGTAGCCGCTCGCAATCAAAGATTATCGGATCTTATACGAGAGGGGGCGCCACGACGATTTATAAAGTTGTGTATGGCGACTATGCAAGAGTCGGTACTCAAATCGTGTGCCAACTCTAAATGTACCGCTCTGACCGTCAAACATGTGAATAGCGCCACCCATCTCTTTTCGACGGAAGGCAACTGTTACCGGGCCGAAATAGTCCAGACCGGTATAGGTGAATGGCCTTACGTAAGGACTTAATCGGTCAATTGGGAGCGGGCCCATGAGTGGTGGCGAAGCGCTGATTTTGCTTAAACGGCACACAGCGCAGCTGGCTATGATACTACGTAGCAAGTTCCTCAACCGTGGCACCCAGTAACTGCGATGAACTTCTGAAATAGTGGCTTCTGTATTTTGGTGTCGCATACTGTTGTGGTAGCGCATCACCAACAACCTCGTAAAGATATGGCTTGGTGGCAGTATAATTGAACTTATTGGCAGCCAACTGGCCGCTTCTATGCGTCCCTTCACACGAAGGACGCCGTCTTCATCTATATATGGCGAAAGCTGTATAAGCGGGCTGGTGCTGGACAAGTTTTGTTTACTCTCAATCTGATGGATCTCCTCAGCATATACATTGCGTTGGATAGTGCGACAAAGACAAAAATTGGCAGTTTCAACTTCTTTTGCTGTCAGACCGTGGCGAAAATCTTAGGACCCAGGCTACTGTTCTGACCAACCTATCAAAGGAAGAAAATCCATTAAAATTTAAAAAATCATTTGTTACCATAGTAAGTGCGTATTTTGGACGGAGTTCTTCATCCGCTTCGTGATGGTTGTTAGTTATCGTGACTTCAGAAGACCATCGAGATGTAGAACTAAAATTGACTTGATTGTTGGATCTTGTTGCTTCCTCGGCGACGTTCTTATCAGTTGGCAACCACCTCCAATTTGAAATGGTAGTGGCAGCTAATATTTCGGCCACACGATGTTGTACAAACGGCTTACAACGTCGATGCTCACTGCGGAGCCACTGGATTACCGTTTTTGAGTCGCTCCAAATGACGCAACTGTCGATTACTACGGAATGCTCTTCGCGGATGCAGCTCATCAATCGCGTGCCTAATACAGCTGCTTGAAGCTCTAGTCGCGGGATTGTCAATGATTTTATTGGCCCGCATTTAGCGCAGACAAATGAAACTTCCACCTCACCAAGGTCACTAATTGCTCTCCAGTAGGCAACCGCAGCGAAGGCATCCTGTTGTTGTTGTTGTTGTTGTTGTTAACAATGCATTTCCCTGTCTAGAGTGTATGATCATTCCGAAGATCTTCATCAAGCTCTTCTAAGGGGAGTCCAAGGAAACGTGCAGTTTCAACAGGGTTTGTCCAGAGGGACAGAGGGGTTAGAAGAGTAGGTTCAGATGAACAATTGAAGAGATGTAGAGTATCATGGGGGGTCCCACCACATGCAGGGCATGTATTTAAGATTGTATCATTAAGTCTGGATAAGTAGGAGTTTAACCTTACACTATATCCAGACCTAAGCTGTGCCAAGGTCACTCTTGTCTCCCTTGGTAAGGTGCGTTCTTCTTCAGCAATATCCGGTGGAGGACTGTTCAGAACGGGATTCACAGGTAGAGATCCGACAAAAGTGTCTACCGACTCGGTGTAGATCCTCACTAGCATTGACGAAAATATGTAGTTGCACGCTTCCACCAAGTGCGTTCGTTACTCTTGAAGAGTTTGACGCGAAATTACGAAGTTCAAAACCCGCTCTTGCATGAATTGCCTTTACTTGTAGTGATATTTTAATGGCTTCTTCCTCAGTTGCAAAGCTGTCGACGTAGTCATCTACGTAGTGGTAGTCTAATATAGATTTCACGGCTCGGTCGTTACCACTAGCGTCACTACGAGACTCCACAGCATTACGCATTTTTATGTAGTTGGCGGTACACGGCGAGCATGCTGCGCCAAACGTCATCACAAGCATCTCGTACACATCAGGCTGTTTCGAGGCGTCACCATTTCGCCAGAGAAACCTTTGTGCACATCTGTCGGTCGGCTGAACTAATATTTGGTGGAACATCTCTTTGATATCCGCACATACCCCCGTTGCCCCTTCACGAAAATGGAAAAGTATAGCAGGTAAGGGACGATATTCCTGTGGGCCTTTTAAAAGTTATGAATTGAGCGACACACCTTCGACCTCGGCGGCCGCATCAAAAACCATACGTAATTTTCCCGGCTTGTTTTGGTTACTTACTGCAAAGTGGGGTAAGTACCATGTTCTAGTGGTAGACATACTGGCTTCCTCTGGTGACAACCTTCGCGCATAATTCGTCTCAATATACGAATTCATGATTCGTCTATATTCGTTACCAAAGTCTAAATCGCGTTTCATTTTAGCTTCAATGCTTGTTAACCTTTTCAGAGCCATGGCGTAGCTAGAAGGAAGCTTTATATTTTCCTTCCTCCAAAGCAACCCAGCCTGAAACCTCCCTTCAACTCTGCAGGTAGTTGATTCTAGTATCGTCTTAGCGCGTGTGTCACGTTCACTCTCGATGGTATGTGCAGGCCGCACCCCGAAGCTTTCTGTGGAAAAATAATCCGATACTACTTTATGCAATGAAAGATCAGAATGACGGTTCACAATTAGGCAAGATGGCGCCGCCGGATACGTATTTGTTGTTGGACCGAACACAACCCATCCAAGTTCGGTGCTTGCAGCGAACGGCCCATCCTTGGTCACCCTCGTGGTGGTTGATGGCAGACCAAGGTGGCAGTGGTCAAGTCCAATTAGCAGCTTTGGCCTGACGTGAGTGTATGGCTGTACTGACAGCATTTTCATGCGACGCTTGTTTACGTGCAAATCAGCTTTGCTCAAGCTCTGAACTGGCAGCTGCAAATTTGAGACCCCAAACACATTACATAGTTTATGTTTCTTTTGCATATTTGCCCCACTAATTAATAAATCAACCACCACGGCCGGTTCGTTGCTGGCACGTCCACCGAACCATTGCACATTTAATCGTTGAAATCGGCCGCGTAACCCCAATTCATCAATAAGGGTGTTATCGACCATGGTAATGGACGAGCCTTCGTCCAGCAGGGCAAATGTTTCAACGCACTTTTGGTTGCCATAAAGGATTACAGGGAAAATTCGGAAAAGGAGCTTACCTTTGGCAATGTCGTTACTGCAATTCAGCACGGCTGCTCCTGTATTACTTTGTTGTTGATTACATGATGCTGGCTGCGCTTGATTGGCTGGATATCTACTACGTTCGACGGATGAAACATGTCTGGTGCGATGTTGAAGCTTGCCTGAATTGCTTGATGAATCGTGGGTTGGGCCTTCGGTTTCGTGCAACAATTTGTGGTGTGTCCTTTTACACCCGTCGATAGCGCACTGTTTGCGTCGTTGGCAATTGTGTGAACTATGTCCCACATTGAGACATCCGAAGCACATATGGAGTCGTTTCACTTTCTCCCCCCTTTTTGATACTACAAGTTGAGTGAATTGCTTACAGTCGGCTGCCCTGTGATGACCCTGGCACACGGGGCACGTTGAGTGGCGTTGCAATTCGGCAGCGTGTAAGACTACTCGACGTTTGGAGTCTTTTCCGACATCTCCATCGTATACTGTACAAATTACATTAGCTAATTTAGTAAGCCACTCACTAAAATCTCTAGCAGTTGCATACGGCTGCAAAGACGCAGCAAAAACTGCCCATTCGACTCGCTTGCTCATAGGCAACTTCGATACGAGCTCGTCGAGGAGCGTTGGCTTAGCTATATGTTGCTCACCACCATGAGCCGATTGCAGAAATGCGCAAATATTGCTCACCTTTGTTGCAAATGGCACCAGTTTAACCATTGAGTTTTCGGCAATTGGAACAATCTCTCTAACGTTGGCAAGTTGGCTACAAATTAACTGGTGGGGGCGCCCGAATCGGAACTTGAGTTGTTCAATTACATTGCCTACATAACTCGGATGGATTAATAATGATCTAATGGCCTCACGCGCCTCGCCCTTTAAACATTTTTGTAATCGCTGATTATTTTCGAAGCAACTGTATCCTTAGACTGCAGTTGACTCTGTAAAGGCGGTAAAAAATATCAGCCAATCTTCCGGCTTCCCACTAAAGTCAGGCAGATCCTGCAACTTTCTTGGCTGGTTTGGGAAATGTAAGGGTACGGAGCCCGTGTTGGCAGAAACAGGCACCGTCCAAAAGCAGGCAAGCTTGGAGTGGCATACATGTTATTTGTTGCTGTTGCAGCAGCGGGGCAACTTGCAGAAAACGTATAAATAGGCGGCGAGTGATGGGGTGTGATATAAGAGGAGTAGCATACTACATGATTTGGTTGTGATTGCGAGTACACAGTACTTACGTTGACAGGTATTAGCGTTTGTGAAGCCTGTAGTTGAGGCATAACACTCGTTGGCGGCATGAGACTTGTAGGTAGCATGATACTGGTAGGCGGTATGCCACTGGTAGGCAGCATGATACCTGTAGGCGGCAAGTTACCCCCATTGGCGGTGCTTTCGCTCACGCCACTGGCTATGCTTTGCGATTCCGCGCTTTGAATTTCACTTGCAGACTCATGTTCCTTAATTTTCAGCTGAGCCGTCTTTAAGCGGTTTTCGAGCATCACAATATGCTTCTACATGGCCTGTATTATGCCTTCCTGGCGGGCGGAAGAGCGGGTGTTAACTCCTTCGACAATATTTGGCGAATTATTGCCGGAGGCAGTACTGGTACCCGGCAACATTTTCGTTGTGTCTGTGGCAGCAGTTGATGCAGCTTTCGACGTTGATACAGCTGTCGTAGTTACTGGCGGAGTCATTTCGAAGTTTATTCAAATAGCGCGAGGAAGATAAAATCGCAAAATTACAAGTAGTTGGCTTTAAACAATTTCAATTTGAAAATTCATACATTGGTCATTAAATGGAACGGTAGCATATTTTCACCTACATGTGAGGCTGGCTAGAAATTTCAGGCACCAGTGAAAATTATATTTCACTGCGAAATAAAGAAATTGTCGCCGACCTGCTGGCGAATTTAACTTGAGTGGTAGAGCAGGCAGTAGATAAGCTCTTGTAGCGAATAAACGTTCTGGCAAATCACTCAGATCACTCAGTTTATTTCTAAAACAAATTAACATTAAAGCTTGTTACAAACATAAAATACAATACAATACATACAATAGAAATGAGGAGATTGACACATTGCGGTAAGTATATGCACAAATCACAAACTCCCTGCAAAATATCTATACCCATATACACGCTCTACCTATGTACATATGTATACATATTCGTATTGACCAAATATCAATGCAAAGAGACAATACTGCATTGACCGTTACGTGCTGTCATATTGCAAATTAATACGTACTAGTATATCCCGTGGTCGAAATTCGACCAATTTAAAATAGTTGAACTTATTCAAACATCTGATCAACTTTTTGTCAATAGCTGCCTTTAGGACCCGTGGCCGAACCTCGACCAACTTAAATGTATACATTAAAAACTCATCTATAGGCAAAATGAGGCCATCAAAGAATTTAAAAAATAGCGGCTGTTATTATATAATAAAAATATTAAATTACAGCAGCCCTTTCCAAAATTATTTATGGAAAATGCCATGCAAATATTCGGTTTTCGAGATTTTATGTTGCACTTGAATAATCGGATGATGACATTGTGCTTAACAAATAGCCACTAATTTATGCGATCGTTTTGAGCAGGTGAAGAACAAAAAAATATTAGGTTGAAAATTAAGTAAATTGTAATAGTTAAGATTAAAGGTTTTTTAATATAAAAAAAAAACATAATTTAAGAAAAAAAAGGAATATTCCGCAACCGGGTCTTGCAACTGTGCACACCGTATTCTATACGCTCACCGCCGCGCCATTACCTTATGCACAAAGCAGTTTAAGAATTAACAATATACCAACAACAAAGTTAGACTATTAATATAAATAATGGACCAAAGTACTCAATGAGCGAGGGAATGAAAATAATTTCTCTCTCATAATAGGACGTGTTTAATGAGGGAGAGAATGAAGATAAAGAGTGGTTTCCTTTGAAGTTCAGCCAACTTCGAAATATGAGTTTGACGCTATTACTCTAACTCTCAAAGAGCGAGAGAATCAAAATATTTCCATTGCTGGTATTTTACACACATATACAAATTTCTCAAAATAAGCTTGGTACTCCAACAACAGGAGCCATATTGAATTATTATTTTATTTTTTTGAAACATTTTTTTTGTATGGTGGTACACAAGCCAACTTTGATTGCGACATATTTTTTTCAAATTAAAAGTTTTACCATGGTTGCCCTATTTCACATTTTAATAATGGTGTCATGAAAACATAAAACTTTGTAGAATTTCATTTTAAACAAATCTATTACATCGGAATTTTTCCTTGAATAAATTTTTTTAATATGGAATTCTACAATTAAGTGAAGCTTTATTGGGCTTTTGAATCTCTATTTAGATATATACATACATATTAGAGTTTTATGGAAAAATATAATTTTGATTACGTTTTCCCAAAAAATTGTATAGTTAAATTACATTTTATTATAAATATATGTTATTGAAAATTTAAGATTTTCAGGATTGTATGGCACAACAACATAACATTTTTAGTGTTTCATTTGTTTATTAATACTTTGGAATATATGGCGACCATAGTTATCTCATTTTTATTATAGAATTCTACGAAAAAGATGTTTGATTTTTTTTTTTTAAAAAAAACAAAATTTCATATTATATAAAATTGACGGCAATGGGTGTATCTATTTCAATCTAATTTTTTTTTTTTTTTTCCTTGATGAATTTCAATACAGAAAGTTAAAGCATTGATTGCTTCTTTCCTAAAAATTTTATTATTAAACTAAACTTACTAAAGCGTGCGAGATATGAGAAAAACAAATTGTCACTTTTTTTTAATACTTTGGTACATAACAACACATATTGGGGCAACTCTAATGCGTAACATTTCAATATACATATATGAGTTCAACGCCGAATCTACTGTTTGAACTCAATGAGAGAATTGGAGTGTTTACGCAAGTATGGATATGTGTATGCAAATATATATGAGTATGAAATTGGTTTGACGTTTATTTGAAGGGGTGGAAATTTGGAAATATGAGTTCGTGTAATATTAAAGAATATTAATGAGCGAGAGAACGAAAATAGTTACACATTCATTTTAGAGAAGTATGGGTTGTATTTAAAAAAAATGTATTATACATGGCGTGGTTTTAAAACTTTTTAGTGGGGGTAAATTACAAATTCTGGTTAGGTGAAAAAAAGTTTGAGGGTTTTCTAGTTTTTTTCTTTAACCATAACTTAGCAATATTTAAAAGACACTTTATATGGATTTTTCCTTTGATTTAAAGAAAAAAAATGTATATTGATTTTTAAAAAAATTCTATTCTATTTGGTCTAGACTTGTTTGGGGCTCGGGTTGCAAATCTGCCCTTTTAAAAGTTAATACATATATAGGTACATATGAAAAGAAATTATTTGTTGTCTTCAGTATAATTTAAGATTTCCGCTTATCACTTGGTTTAGTTAAAAATTTAAGTATCCATAAAATATGTTTTCGATTTTTATACTTTAAATAAGGAATTTATCAGCAACTCTATCTCAATCGATAGAAATCGTGAAATTTATCGAAATAATCTACGGAAATTGAATAAACAGACCACTATGTTTGAAAAAAATTCGCAAATTGCAGCTTACATCTTCAAAAATTAGAGCAGTCAGACTTATATTAATGGTAATTTTTTGAAATATTTACCAAAAAAAAAAAAAAAAAGAAATTGTATAAGCGGTTATAGCATTTCTATAATGGGTGGTATGTATGTATATTTATGATCTAAAATTATTATTTCACATGGCTTTCCGTAAACTAAAAATATTCGCACCAATTTTTTTTTCTCGAAAATAGAAATCACAACATAAAAATATTGTTTATAAAAATTTTAAGAAGTCAAGATTAGAAATATAAAAATATATAAAAAATATAAAAAATTTTCAATGACAAAAAAGAAAAAAATTTTGGCCGATAGCTGTAACTGTACTTGAACCATCAACCGCTCGACCACTACCCCCTGACGCTTCCCACTGGGCTATCGCTTTATTTACAAATTGATTGTCACATAACCAATTCAAGTTGCATGAGAAATTTTCATTCGCTTATTACAGAGAAATGAAGCAGTATTGGTTATATATTAGATAATTGTGCACTGCTTTAGAGGTATGCCAACAAATCCATTTGCATTTCATAAATATTTATGCATATTTAGTATGGGTTTAAGCTTGGCAATTATTTATATGTAAAATTTGTTAGCCTATTAATATAATAGATATACATACATATTAGAGCTTTATGGAAAAATATAATTTTGATAACGTTTTCCCAAAAAATTGTATAGTTAAATTACATTTTATTATAAGTATATGTAATTGAAAATTTAATTTTTTCATGATTTTATGGCACAACAATATAAAATTTTTAGTTTTTCATTTGTTTATTAAAACTTTGGAATATAAGGCGATGATAGTTATCTCATTTTTATTATAGAATTCTACGAAAAAGATGTTTGATTTTTATTTTTTTAAAAAGGCAAATTTTCATATTATATAGAATTGACGGCAATGGGTGTATCTATTTCAATCTCATTTTTTTTTCTTGATGAATTTCAATACAGAAAGTTAAAACATTGATTGCTTCTTTTCTAAAAATTTTATTTTTAAACTATTTTCGTAATATTAAAGAGTATTAATGAGCGAGAGAACGAAAATAGTTACACATTCATTTTAGAGAAGTATGGGTTGTATTTTAAAAAAATGTATTATACATGGCGTGGTTTTAAAACTTTTTAGTGGGGGTAAATTACAAATTCTGGTTAGGTCAAAAAAAGTGTGAGGGTTTTCTAGCTTTTTTCTTTAACCATAACTTAGCAATATTTAAAAGACACTTTATATGGATTTTTCTTTTGATTTAAAGAAAAAAAAAATGTATATTGATTTTTAAAAAAATTCTATTCAATTTGGTCTAGACTTGTTTGGGGCTCGGGTTGCAAATTTGCCCTTTTAAAAGTTAATACATATATACATTTGAAAAGAAATTATTTGTTGTCTTCAGTAAAATTTAAGATTTCCGCTTATCACTTGGTTTAGTTCAAAATAACGTAGTATCCATAAAATATTTTGTCGATTTTTATACATTAATTAAGGAATTTATCAGCAACTCTATCTCAATCGATAGAATTTGAAAAAAAATTCGCAAATTGCAGCTTTCATCTTCAAAAATTAGAGCAGTCAGACTTATATTAATGGTAATTTTTTGAAATATTTACCAAAAAAAAAAAAAACAAAAAGAAATTGTATAAGCGGTTATAGCATTTCTATAATGGGTGGTATGTATGTATATTTATGATATAAAATTATTATTTCACATGGCTTTCCGTAAACTAAAAATATTCGCACCAAATTTTTTTCTTCTCGAAAATAGAGATCACAAACATAAAAATATTGTTTATAAAAATATTAAAAAGTCAAGATTAGAAATATAAAAATATATAAAAAATATAAACAATTTTCAATGACAAAAAAGAAAAAAATTTTGGCCTATAGCTGTGTAACTAACTGTACTCGAACCATCAACCGCTCGACCACTACCCCCTAACGCTTCCCACTGGGCTATCGCTTTATTTACAAATTGATTGTCAGATAACCAATTTAAGTTGCATGAAACATTTTCATTCGCTTATTACAGATAAATGAAGCAGTATTGGTTATATATTAGATAATTGTGCACTGCCTTAGAGGTATGCCAACAAATCCATATGCATTTCATAAATATTTATGCATATTTAGTATGGGTTTAAGCTTGGCAATGATTTATATGTAAAATTTGTTAGCCTATTAATATAATAGATATATGCAAGTAGAGCAGAGAATTTGGATATTCCCAGCATACATTCGCTTGGTTATATCTTACGTCAGAGTATGCAAATATAAACCAGGGTACGAAACATTAAACAGAGAAACATTAATCAGAATACAATTTAAATTATGCGAATCTTTATACACGTATGAGTGTTTACAAATAAGTAACTAAATAAACCGCGGGAATCCGCCACAGGACGGATAGCGCGAGGTCCCAGCATCACTTCAGGTCAACCGGTGTCTCCGGTCGAAAACGCGCCATATATAGTTGATGAAATATAGATAAATTAACGATTATAAATATTTCTCCCCATTTTTGTGCCCTTAGTAGTATCAGGCATTTTTAGACTTCGTCCCATGACAAAAACTTCAGCCAGGCACTTCAAAGTTCGGGTACTTTTCTTACTTCGTTTCCACTTGTTTAAGCCAGTTTGTCCAGCTTTTACTGTTTTTAAATAGCGGATCTTCACACTTGTGTCGTGGAACACTACCCTTATGTACACAGAGCCAACAATGCCTAATAAAATAGAACAAAAGTCATATGATATCCCTATAGATTTTCTTCAAGAAGAAGTTCTTTTTATATTTAAAGAGAAAATCTTATTAATGTTTGGGAAATCTTGCAAAAAACTAACCGATTTCTTAGGGTTCCTAACAAGTAGATTTGACTTATTAATGTTTTCAAAGAGAAATCTTGCAGAAAACGAATTGATTTCTTAGGGTTCCTAACAAGAAGATTTGACTTATTAATGTTTATGTGGATGTAAACATCCACAATTTAAAACCCGCCAAAGTTGGACAAACCCGCTTAAGCAAGTAAACTCGCAGTAGGTTAGGGTTAGGTTCAAGTGGCTGCCGCAGAGGCACACTTAGGCCAGTTTTGAAAGGCCCGTTGTGATACCACCAACACAAGGAAAGTCAGTCCCGGGACCCAGCCATATGGAGAATCCCTGAGTTGTTGGGATTTTCCACATAGCAGAATCCCGGGACTGACACTCCTAAACCGACACCGTTACTCCTCCTCGAACCACTTAGATGACTTTATGAAGCCCATCAAGTCCTTTATGTCCAGTTCCGCGATCTGGCCTAGGCTATCCAGGAACGAAACTCCCAAAATGCGCGTTCTCGCGCCGCTTAAAGCCGGACAGTTGCAGATGAGGTGCTCCACTGTTTCCTCCTCCTCATCGTCTTTGCAACTCCTGCAGCATCGTCGGTAGGGCACACCTAGCCTTTCTGCATGCCTACCAATGAGGCAGTGACCGGTTAATACCCCTATCAATATGTAGATTTCCCTCCTAGTTAGGGCATAAATGCGTCTAGACCTTTTAAGATCCCATTTTGGCCAGGTTTGTTTCGATATGCGACACCCTGGGGATTGCAGCCATCTTTCGTTGGCTTGACGGAGTGTGTGCTCCTTCAGCATTAGTTTGCATGTGGCAAACGGCATACCTAAGCGCTCTTTATCCTGAAGAACCTGCTTGGTCGTGCCCTGCCTGGCAAGCTCGTCTGCCTTACAGTTTCCCTCAATGTCCCTATGTCCCGGGACCCATATGAGGTTTACGCGGTTCTGTTGGGCCATCTCCTGAAGAGATCGACGACAGCTGAGCGTCAGTTCAGAGTTGAACGTGTATGAGCCAAGGGATTTGATGGCCGCTTGGCTATCGCTGAAAATAGCGATATCTTCTCCGATAACACGTTTGCTTAACCAGGCCGCGGCGTCCAGGATTGCCGAGACTTCCGCCTGGAAGACGCTACAATGATCAGGTAGTCTGAAGGAGAGCTCAAGGTCCAAATTCCTTGAATAAACGCCTCCTCCAACTCTGCCGTCCAACTTCGAGCCGTCGGTGTATATGGAAGTGCCACCATTTGTTTCGGGACGCCAATCCGTCCTCTCCCAGTGTTCTCTGCTGGGAATGTTTATTTAGAAACAGCTATCCCCGACTGTAGTAGTCGCACAACGATCTGTGCTTAGAGGGAGAAAGCTGAAAGATTCCAGAATACTGGAGTGTCCAATAGTACCCGCAGCCCAACTGGAGGTTTCTCTTAGGCGCAGAGCTGATGCCGCCGCTGACCGAAACCCTTCCAGATCAAGTGGCAAAATGCCCAGAATGACCTGGAGGGCTTCGTTGGGCGTTGTCCTTAGCGCACCGCTTATACAGATCATATTGGATCTATGAACTTTCAGCAACAGATTCAGGTATGTTGCCTTGCTCAGCGCAGGCCACCATACGACGACTCCATAAAGCATGATTGGGCGAATGATGGCCATGTAGATCCAACTGCATACTCTAGGGCTGAGCCCCCATTTTTTGCCAATGGCTCTTTTGCATGTGTAAAGAGCGATGCAAGCTTTCTTCTGGCGCTGAAGAACATTCTCCTTCCAATTCAATTTCCTGTCCAGAACTATGCCTAGAAACTTGGCCTTATCCGACAAGCCCAGGCGCGTGCCATCTAGTTCTGGTAGGCTTAGTGGCGGTATTTTGTACCGGTTGGTGAAGAGGACAAGTTCCACCTTCCCTGGGTTGATACTAAGTCCGCAGCGAGAGGACCACGTCGAAACTTCTCGCAGTGCTACTTGCATCAGGTCACACAGAGTTTGTGGGAACTTGCCTCTGAATGCAATAGCTAAATCGTCTGCGTATGCCACTATCTTCCCGCCCCCCCAGCTTGTGTCGCGTAGCAACTAGTTGACTGTGAGGTTCCATAAAAGCGGGGAAAGAACACCACCCTGGGGTGTTCCCCTTGTGACATAGCGTGAGAACTCAACCGTACCAAGTGAAGAAGCTATTTTCCTTCCCATTAAAAGTTGGTCAATTAAACCAGTTAGAGGTCTATCTACGCCCACATTAGTTAGAGCGGAGTTGATAGCCTCTGGGCTTATATTGTTGAAAGCCCCCTCACTATCTAGGAGGGCCACGAGACAGTAGTCCTTTTCACACAGCGATTTCTCAATGACAGACACTAGGCTGTGCAGAGCGGTTTCTGTTGATTTACCCTTGGTGTATGCATGCTGATAGCTAGAGATAAGATTGCTATCAATAGTCGTTAAGAGGTAGTCGCTTAGTATCCTCTCAAATGTTTTTAGTACAAAGGGCGAGAGACTGATCGGTCTGTAGTCTTTTGGCTCGTAGTGGCATGCCTTCCCAGCCTTAGGGATAAACACTACCGTGGCGCTTCTCCAGGAGCCCGTAATGTGGTTGAGAGCCAGGCAGGCTGTGAAGAGAAATACCAGCCATTTAGCTGATGTCTCCAACGTGTTTATAAGCTGCGCGGGGATAATCCCGTCCGGCCCGGCAGCCTTATACGGTTCAAAGCTCTTAACTGCCCACCTTACTCTTTCCTCAGTGATGGGTATATTTACTGCCAGGTTTGTTGCAGGTGCTACTGGTGCATCATGCAGATTCCCCGGAAAATGTGTATTCAAGAGCAGCTCAAGGGTCTCCTCTTCCGTGCTGGTCCAGAATCCGTCAGGTTTTCGCAAATAGCTGATGGTTGTTTGACTTTTCGAGAGGACTCGTCTAAGTCTCGCTGTGTCGTCGACCTTTTCGACGCCAGTGCAGAAATTTCTCCACGAGGTTCTCTTCGCCTGTCTCAGAGCTTTTTTGTAGGCCCTTAGTTTAGCTTTATATTCGTGCCAATGAGGCTCAGAGCCGAAGCTCTTGGCCTTGTTAAATTGTTTCCGGCATGATATTCGGAGCGAGTCCAAATCGTAGGACCACCAATGTGGCCTGTGTTTACCGCGTGGTTTTGGCACTGGACAAGCCTGTCCTAGAGCATTTGAGAGCGCCGATGTAAATGTAGTAACAAGATCCTCCAGCTCCTCTACTGATGAGGGGGCTTGTGAGGGCAGTACTGGTAGGTCTCTGTCTAATATTTCATTGTGTAACTGCCAATCAGTGTTACGTGGATTGCGCTTCATGATTGGTTGTTCTACAATAAAGTCTAAAACCATTTCTATGTAACGGTGGTCGGAGAAAAAATGTTCTTCCAGAACCCGCCATTTTCTGACCCACTCATAAGCGCCTTCACTACAGATAGTGAGGTCTATGACCTCCCTGCGGGTCTTAGTGATAAAAGTAGGCTCATTACCCACGTTGCAAATCACCAGGTTGGTTGTTAAGAGAGACTCGCCCCTGGCATTGATGTCGGAGCTCCCCCATTGGACATGGTGAGCATTAGCGTCCGCTCCAATAATAAGATTACCCGTGCAGAAATTTGACACCAGGTCTTTCACCTCCCTTTGTGGTGGGGGTTCTTCGGCGTCGTAGGGCATATAGACCGACGCCACCGTCAGGCGGGTGCTGTCGACCGTTAGACTGATAGCGGTAATATCACCATTGGTGTAGTTAGGTAGGAGAAAGGAGTTCAACTCAGACTTGACCAAAATACACGTTCTGACTTTGCTCTCCTCGCTGGCTCGAATGAGCTTGAAGCCCTTAGTCCCCAATCCGCAGATTCTCGAGCTATTGACCCAGGGTTCTTGGATGAGGACCACATCCACGTCGCCTTTAGAAAGACGACTACTTAAAGCAGCCGAAGCTACTTTAGATTTGTGCAGATTAATCTGAAGCACCACCAACATGAGAGCGCACAGACTTCCCTGCCGTCCCCATATCGTCGAGGTTTGCCCCATCCCGGAGGTTGCGTATCAACGACGAGTTGTTCCGATTAACTGCCCGATATGGCGTTGCAGGAGTCTTGCCGTCTGTAGCGTTAGATGTTAATCGCTCAGCATTGGCTGCTACCACCGTGACGTCGAGGGCTTCCTCGTCCTGTAGGCTGTCCTCCATCTCCGAGTTGTTCACAGCACTATCGCCAAGGGACGTGGCGGATAACATACTTTCCGCATCGGAATCCTCCGCTTCCTCTTCTGGTAATTCGTTTTCCGGTTCCCCCGGAGCAGCCGAGAAGGCAGCGCGCTGAGCATCCCCACGATATACGTGGATAACGATCTGGCCTACGCTGTAGTGTACTAGGCCTTTGCACCTTTTGAGGGGCTCGATTGACTCTTTATTCATGGTGAACACCACTTGTCTGTCGGGCCCTACCGCATCCCCGACCAGATTGACACTCCAGTCATGCGTTGGCAGGGACGGATTCATTAGCCGTAGCATCCCGAGAATTCTCTCGGGTTCGTCAGGGATGGCCGGAATCCACGCCCTTGCCCTTGGACGAGCTGGAATGTCCTTCCAGTCGACGACCTCTATCTTTGCGCCCTTGTAGACTTCACCCAGCTTAGCAGCTGCTGCTTTGCACAGTGCTACGGTTTTTGCATCCTCGCATGCGAGTAATTTAATCTGACCCTGGTGCCAACCCGCATCCGTTACTCGCGCCGAATTACCCGGAAACTCTGGAGCAACATTGGTATTCTGATGCCGCTTGGGAGGGGGATTTAACTCCAGGTCCGATCTCTGGCGCTTGAAAGGGTTAACTTTTAACCTCTTTGGCATGTAAGAATTTTGGAAATCCGGTATCACAGCTTTCGCTAGCTCTACCGATTTACTGGAATTCGGCGACAGCGATTCCTGCGGTACCCCTTCATACCTCTTCAGGATCTTTGCAGCCAATCTTTTCTCGTGGTATGTGAAGCGGCGGGGAGATGTCTCCTGGGAGTGCGGACCCGTAGTTGCCATCGCGGTCGCTCTCCTTGCCGAAATCTCAGTTGCAGCTTCCTTCTCCTTCGAAACTCCGAGGCCAGGTCGTGAGACCGCTGCCACAGACGTAAAGATACTGGTTTTCATATCAGCGGTTGATGGGAGTTTAGCATCTGCCGTTGTCCGCTTAGTTGCGTTGGCAACCGCACTGGTGCTAGCTCCCATCAAGTCAATTTTAGTCGATAGAGGGTTGGTTGACCGACTCGTAGTTGCCATCGCTGTCGATCCCCCCCTTGATTGTGGAACGGAGGTTGTCCTCCGGCGTTGTTGTTGCTTCCTCGCCTGTTCCTCCATAGCTCTCCTTTGCTGAGGAGTGAAATTTGGCGTTGTTTGTTTTTTAGGTTTATCGTTTTTATTTGGGTTATTTGAGTTCATCTTGTTCGTACGACCCATCGCCGGACACGGCCAGCTTAGGGTCAAGGGAAGAGTAGGGGAAAATGTGTCGTCCGCCGCGGCAGAGCCCCGTACCGCGGTAAGGCCATGCTTACTCTCTGAGGCGACCCGGTATCAGAGAGGCTCCGTTCAAATACAGCCACGATTTGCCTCCCGGCTGCAAACGTCCAATGGGCACGGTTTCGCATAACACCCTGGATTGGGAGGGGGAAGATCTTTGTCGTCGCGCCAGAGAGGCTAGGCTGCTCTCGTGATGAAGTGCCGTACGGAGCTATGATCATAAGGGCAGCGTAGCCCTGTGGCTATCGACTTAAGCCCTCGTACCGCGGCAAGGTATCCACCCTTCACGAGGGAAACTCGCAGTAAGAATGATAAAAAATTCCTGAGCTTTGATGTTTCTGGCTAAAGTTTTTGAAAAGGAACCAAGTCTAAAAATGCCCGATACTACTTAAGGATAATGTTCTACGACATATGTTTAAAGATCCGCTTACTAAAAACAGTCACAGTTTTACAAGCTCGCTTAAACATGTTAAAGCGCAATGAGAATGATGAAAAGTCCACAGGCTTTGAGGAGTCGAACTGCAGTTTTGTCATGGGACGAATACTGAAAATGCTGATACTACTCAGGGGTAGTGTTCTACGACAGGTGTGTAAAGATCCACCATTTCAAAGCCGCCAAAGTTCGACAAACCCGCTGAAACAAGTGAAATCACAGTAAGAATGAAAGAAAATTCCCGAGCTTTGAGGTGTCTGGCTGAAGGTTTTGCCATGGGACGAGACTCTAAAAACGCCTGAAACTACTTAAGGGTAGTGTTCTACGACACAAGTGTGAAGATCCGCTATTTAAAAACAGTAAAAGCTGATCTACAATATTGGTAATAAGTACAAATAGCAAAAAAACCCATAGGAAATGAGATATTTGCAAAAACCCCATTTTTTTACCTTTGACCCTGAAATTTACTAGTTACACACACCCTACGATATGTAGGTTTTGAGACAACTTTTAGGGTGTCAATATAAAAGTATTTGCAAACTTACAGCTGGGTATCTCGAATTCCGAGGTGAAATGCTAATTTTACTGGCCTAGTCCGTTAAACACTTTTTCAAAATTTTAGTATCTAAATTGCAAAAACTCCAAAAACTTAATTCTTTGTACAATTTTGCAATTTATTCCAAGCCATTGGGATTTTGTTTTATGTGGCGGGTCCAAACCCTACGTACAACCCGTATCACTGAAAGTTAGATTTTAATTACATATTTATATAGCGACCCGATTGATCTAATATTTCAAATTAAAAAAAAAAAGTATATTGCCTTCACCGAGAATCGAACATACAATTTTTGGAATGCTTAGCCCAGCTGTTTACCACCAAGCCATCGGTATTATGCTTGCCAGCGCCTAATTACTGATATCTGTATAGTTCTTCAGAAAATGTGCTTCATATATTTGTAGAGAAAATCTTATTAATGTTTTCAAAGATAAATCTTCGAAAATTAAGAAGTTTTCTCTCTTTTACTTTTTTTCTCATATTTCTACGGAAATCTGGACAAGAAATTATAAGTTGTTCTTCCAAATAACACAAACCAAAAAAGAAATCGCGACAAAATAAGAAGAATGTCCTTAATTTATCAAATGGGACTTCCTCATAAAACCATAAAGATTTCGGTATGGTTTTTTCTTCGTTTTCACCCTTTCGACTGTTCATGAAGATAATCTTTTTAATTTTGTTAGGCACTTTTGGCTCTGTGATGATGAGAGATGCGCTATATCCGCGGGCCTTATTGCACTGCACCATAGCAAAATACCCATAGGAAATGAGATATTTACAAAAAAAAAGCGCAAAACCCCGATTTTTGTGACCTTTGACCTTGAAATTTACTAGTTGCTCGCACCATGATATAAACACTACAGGTAAAACCGTTCTTTCTTTTGATTTTACTTTGAAGTTTTTAAGCAATATAATATTTGTCAGTATATAAGTCAAATAGAAAAAAAAAAATATTCAAAAAATTTAAAATAAGAAAAATATAATCTAAATTTTTTTTCGAATTTACGCTGCAATACACTGTAAAATGGCAGGAAATGAGATGGTAGATTAGCCTGCTAGAGAGGCCCATTCGCTCCTCTTTTACAGTCCTTATTTTTAACAGTTCTAGCAATAGTTATAATCGCAAATTGAAGAAAAATAAAAAGAAATTATTTTGATTTGTAATTTATTTGATTGAAAAAACCAAGCATAAAAGTCGTGGCAAAAAATAAATGAGTATGAGAATTGCTTAAAAATGCCATTAGTGTCACTAAAGGTTTTACCTGTAGTATTTATATCATGCTCACACCCTACCATATGTAGGTTTTGAGACAACAGCTGGGTATCTCGAATTCCGAGGTGTAATGCTAATTTGACTGGCTTAAAAAGTCACAACCTTCGGAGCATCCAAAAGTTCAAAACCCCCCTATAGAAAATTCCTGCCTATACGGTCACATATCAGTACACGATCATGTATGTTTTTTGCAGTGGGCTCCCGGACTATACGAGTATGTTTGTCTTGATTCGGTTCGAACCATGTTTCAATTACCAGGTTAGCTCTTCGATGACACTTTTTATAGTTGCGGCCAACTTGCTTCTCGAAAGATTGTCACTCACATTCTGGGTAGCCTTTTAGCGAATTTACGTAAAAATAGTAGTTTAAAATAGTAGTACTTAAAAAAATAGTAGAGGTTGGCACGGTTGCCCTTCTGGCCGAAATGTACCATTTTTGGTACGGATTTTTTCTCCTGGTACGTTGGTACGCAACTTCTAAATTTGGTACGTTTTTGCCATTTTAACTTCAACGCAACTCCAATGACACTGATACAAGTATCAACACTACATTTGAATGACTAGGAAAAAAGTTTTGCGGTTGCAAATGTCAGCCGAGGTTAACAAAGCTTTGTGTAATTGACCCTTAAGGGTTGGCAAATTTTCTTATATTTGAATCACCATTTGTACACATTAGATGAGTTTTTTTTTCTGAAGTTTAATAGGATGATGTAGAGAAGATATGCAAAAAAAAGTTTGACTTTTGCAAAACTGAGAGCGCTACTCCGAAAACCGCGATTTTTTTAAATATTTTTTGATGGATTTAGTTCCGTAAACCTAAAAATTTATGGTTTTTTGAGAGCAAAAATAGTTTCATCCACTCTAATGCAGAATAAACCTCTGAACCGAATGACATACTCACTTTTTTGGAACGACCTATGCGAAAGTTACAAACGTCGCCTAAAGTGACAACTTCAGTTTTTTTTTTCAAATTTTCCCCTTAGGATTTTTCCGAAATCGGTAATTTTATTAAAATTAAAATACGAGGAGAAATGGGCAGTTAAGTTGAGCTTTCAAAAACGTTTTTTAATTGAAAATCCAACAAAAATTAACGAAGTTACGTAAGTTCAAAAAAATTTTCAGAATCTGATTTTAACTTCGAAGTCAGAGTACAATACTTTTGGCTTTACCTTATGATAATAAAAGCTAAATAAATATGTGTCACGCAAAAACTAAAATAATCACCAGAGCCGTTTTTGAGAAAACAGCGATGTAGCCGCGTTTTTTTTTTGTGCTTCGTAAAACTTCATTAAAATATCTGTCCACTGACTCTTATGAAAAGCAATTGAAAGTGCATTTTTGTTACTCATACACCCCATTGTGTTAAAGACATTTAAAAATAATAAGAAGAAATATTTCGAGTATGGAGTTTTATAGAGCAGTTAATTTTAGCCTAACAAAGTGCAAGTTTTAAGTACCAACAACATATCGTTATTTTTTTACAATTTTTTTTCTTAAGGTGACTCGGACTGGGTAAAAAATGCAGTTTTTGAGTCGAATTGGTAAACAAAAAACAGTATTATGTTAATGGACTTAAATTAACCCTCATACTCAGAAAATTGGTTTGGTTCACTCACAGGTTTTTAAGAGGGCGGTCGGAGTCCCCCCTTAACATAGAAACGGGGCAAGTTATGTACATCCTGAAAGTTTTTTTTGTTATAACCTGCAAGCTTTTCTAAATTTAAGTCCATCTACAGAATACTTTTTTTTTACCATTTCGACTCAAAACCCGCATTTTTACCACTTTTTTTTTACAAAAAAAAACCGAGTCACCTTAAGAAAAAAAATTGTCAAAAATCAATGGTATGTTGTAGGTACTTAAAACTTGCACTTTGTTAGACTAAAATTAACTGCTCTATAAAACTGCATACTCTAAATATTTCTTCTTCTTACTTTTAAATGTCTTTAACACCATGGGATGTATGAGTAACAAAAATGCACTTTCAATTGTTTAAACAAATTTTGTAGAGAATTTTGAGGTCTACAATATTGATAACAAGCAACCCGCTCCGGCTTCGCACGGAAAAATGTAAATTACATGGAATTCAGTACGGCAATAAGGTCATGAATTGAAAATACATTCATACATACATACGTCCAAAATTTAATTATGCGAGAGATTCGTACATATGTACTTTCATACATACGTATCGAGTTCTTTCACCATACGATCTAATTCAACATGAATGAGGTGGGGTGAGATTCCCGCATAATCGGTTGACAGCGAACAAACACACAAACAGCGTTCTTTCACCATACGATCTCACTCCACCTCATTCATAACGCTGTTTGTGTGTTTATTCGCTGTCAAGTTCTAATGGCACTAATGGCTCATTCGTTTAACAGCGAACAAACAACCAAACAGCTTTTTTTTGGGAAAAGTGCTGTTTTTGTTTAAACAATTTTGGTTAAATAAGATATGAAACAACTTTTTTTTTGATGCAGAACGAAAGTAAATATTTCAAAGTTTAACTTCAAGTAAGTTTCATTTTAATCGGTGGATTCGTTTAGGATTTATGGCTATGTAAACAAAAAATGTATGGTTTTTTACCACATTTTGTCTGATTGCCACGCCCCCTTTATATATTTCTTCACGTTATAATGACATAAACCTTCCTCTTCAACCAATCTATTTATTAAAAAAAACCGCATAAAAATCCAAGCATTCAAGGGAAAAAACAGACAGAAAAAGTGACTTTGTTTTATAATATGTAGAGATAAGTACAAATAGCAAAAAACCTATAGGAAATTAGATATCTGCAACAAAAGCGCAAAAACCCGACTTTTTTACCTTTGATTCTGAAATTTACTAGTTGCACACACCCTACTATATGTAGGTTTTAAGACAACTTTTAGGGTGTCAATATAAAAGTATTTGCAGACTTACTGGGTATCTCGGATTCCGAGATTTTGGCCAAATGTATGCTAACTTTACTGGCCTAGACGTCAGAATCAGATTTAACAAGCCAATTTATTCAAGCATTCTGTCGTGTGCTTGTGAAATTCCGTATCAGCCAAAACGGGTTCCTAAATTTGAACAAAAACCTCGAACCGCCCCTGTGAAAATGTGACATTTCATTTTATGAAAATTTTTTTAATTCACACATATACAACTACAATCACAAAAATTATATGCTCTGTCTACCTTTGATATAAATACCACAGGTATAACCAAAATGTATTCAATAAAGTGTGATTGACAGTTAAATATGTTTCTCTTGTAAGGGCCTATAATGGCAAACTAATGTAAACAAATGAATTAATCCTTTATGGTGCACCACATGTAAGTTGGGTATCATTTTCTTTGTGAAAAATTTTCGGTTACAGTTTTCTTACCTTAGCCTACAAAATAGTGAATTCCAACCGTCCTTCACTGGCACCGAAGTTTTTTTACTATCAATAAAATACTTCTAAATTTGCTGCAGAATATCCTTTCGTATTGCTAATTTGAATTAAAGGTAAAATATAAATACATATTGAAAATTTAAAAAAAGAGTTAATTTAAAAATGTTTTCCTAAAATTTTATAAACTGAAAAAGGTGTTTTCAAGCGGGTTAAAATATTTTTTCTGTTTGAAATTATACCCTGGTTCAGATTGAGAGCAACGTCAATTGCAGAGCAGAGAAGAGCAGCTGTCAAAATTGAAGTAGAGCAACTCAAAGCAGAAATGCCATGAAACACTTGAATCTCGATAGTTTCTATTTTTTATGTCCTCAAAATTAATGCAAATGCACGTATACTAAAACGTTGCTTTTCTTGCAACCTAGTTTTTTTGAAATTTTCAAAAATTAATTTTTTCTTGACTGACAATTGCTTCTCTGCTCTAACTTACTCCACAAAAAAAGCTTGAGCAGAAATGTGTTATCTGGATTAATCTAGGTTAGTTGAGAGATATACGAAAAAATAAATAAATTACGGTTAGGAGGCTAACACTGCTTGAAATTATCTTATTTTACCCCATATTGGCATATCTAGCTCTATATTTAAGAAAAATTGGGATAGGTGGCAACCCTGTAAACCGCCATAAGTGGCAACACCCATGATTTCTGCTCGGCCTAACTATTACAATTTGTGCAGTGTTAGCTAGATCCTAGAATTTTACCTCCTATTTGATTCGCACAGGTAAACATCGTGGTGAAAATTTCTACAATTTCTATTTCCGTTGCTTCAGCATCCATTTACTCTCAATCGAAACTTCATATCGCCGCCTAAGAAGTTAACTTCAAAAAGCTCATATTAGAGCTCAGATTTAAGAGCGCTTCATTATAGTGATCAAGAGGTTTATATTGAAAACTGCCCTTTCTAAAGTATTATTTTTTACCCCAGGAGGCCAATGGTTAAAATATTTATGTAAATCTATCTACAACAGCAGAATGGTCTGATATTTACTGAAATATTAAAAAAGCACCTACCAGATAAACGTGATAAAACTGCGAACTCCAGCAAAATAGTACCAGCACATGCCGTGCATGTTTCTCGTGCCTTTTCTAAATTTCCATCTTTCAATCCATGGCGAAGATTAACCCGAGCGTGTGGTATTCCTGTTGACGTGTTAAATGCTGGCAACAAGCGATAACCTAAATCGCGAGCCATCTCTAACATTTCTCCACTGTACCACAGCATAACGCCATTATTCTTCCTTATATGTTCCGTTAAAATATGAGCGGACAGCAAGCCTCCTACCATTCGAATATTTGTTTCAAAAACGGAGACGATTATATCACTGTCAAACTGCACATCCTGTATTATTAACTTAACGGCTTTTTCAAACTCATCCAAATCTCCCAGAAGCACCAATGTGTCGACGGAATCAACCAGCGTCATAGAAAAGCTGAAACAAATTTTTATTCAATATGTCGTCGACACCACAGTTTGCATTAAAGGTCAGCTTACACTACTAGATAGTGTTAATGCACTTTAGGTATATAAATTTAGTGTTGAGTTCAAAAAATGCCAGCCGCGCTTCTCAGTAATGCTAGTGAGGCTGCACTACTCAGCAAGCAAAGTAAGCTTAAAATAAATTCTTAAAAAAATGTCTGAAGTTATCATATTAAGCTTCCTTTTTCGATTACAAAAGCCAGCGTTATATACCTATCGAAGTGGCACGTTGCGCAGTGGTCTGAAATGCATATTTAGCGCGAATTTAAATCGAAGGTTAATTTTCCTTAACCACAACGAAACCATAACCAGATAAAGAAGCTGATCCAACCAACCTTACGATTAATGGTGCCACGTCATAACGCCAACACCGTCACCATACCATAGCCAACCAATTGGTTCTTAGCCATATTCATAACCTCTTACTGTTTGTGTTGGTGATTTCTTTTGATACCCATATTGTACTAACACATTTTTGGTCACCAGTGTTGCCATTTTAGCCGTTTTCCGGCTAGATCTTGCCGTTTTATTTTTTTGTCATTTAGCCGGAAAAATTTGAATCTAGCCGCTAGCCGTTTTTTAGCCGTTTTCTTATTTTTTTGTAGCCGTTTTAGCTTTTTTGCCAATGTAGTAAACATTTTTTTTTTTTTTTTCAAATAAACTTAGTTCCACACATCTAACATTTATGATATCTCAGAGCAAGATATAGAAAATTGTGATATAGAAATATTGTAAAATGTATATATCTACATTTTTCTCACATTATTATTATTTTTTTTTTTTTCATTTTATGTCATGAAAGTATATGGCCCATTCCATACAAAATTTGCCACTAAAAATTTAAATCGTCTGAAATACAGCTTTTTATGTTTAAAACTAAAAATAAAACGACACGTATTTTTTTGTTTTTGCCATAGCATGTTTTATTTTCGAGTTACGCATTTTTTGTGTAAAAAATCAATAAAATCCAATATTTTTCAAAAATTCACAGTTTGAAGAAGAAGAGACGTGAAGAAGCAATTTTCTATGACTGATTTCGGTATCCTTTGTCTTTCAACCTATGAATGGTTGACTTTTTTTTTTTGTTAATTTTATTAATTATTAATGTAATTATTTTAAACAAATGGGAATTTCATAAAATGGACCTAACGAAAAAAAAAATTTCATCATAAAATTGTTTCAAATTACATAGTTAAGGTCTGTGCAAAGTTTCAAAGTGGTCATTTTAGTGGTTTTCGAGATATTATTAAAAAGGTGGAGACGAGTATGCCCCATGCTTGGTGCTACGGCTTATGCACCGAGAACGCAAACTTTAATTCAGTTTCTACAGCACATATTTCTTCAAATAGTATACTTTATTAATTCTTTACAACAACGTTAGTTAAAAAAAAAATTGTTTTTTAAGTTACAGGAATAAATTATAAGAATACGAGTTACAGTAATTTAGAGAGATATAGTACTATAAAACTAATAATGTGATAAAGCAAGGTAATGAAAATAATGTTTAATCAATTTTTGTAATTCCACATCATATTTAGCCCAAAAAAAAAAAAAAAAAAAAAAAAAAAAAAAACTAATGGCGGCGATATACCAACAGGTTATCATAACCTCTAACGAGATTTTTAGCCGAGCTTCTCTTTCCAACTTGTGGTGTGTTGCTTTTGAGTTTTCCTACAAGTTGGCGGGACCTACAGTTTTTTGCCGACTCCGAACGGCACTTGCAAAGCAAATGAATTTTATGCTGAGAAGCTTCTCATGGCAGAAATACACCCGGAGAGTTTGCCAAACTACTGCGGAGGGGCGACCCCGTTTAGAAAAATTCTTTTTCTAAATAATTTTTGATGTTACTTTTGCCGGGCATCGAACCGCCACGACTTGGTGTAGAAGGCCGAACACTTAACCGCTAAACCACGGCGGCCGCTCACGGTTAAAATGCAGCAATTAACTGCGGAAGTCTTTTTTCGTTCCGATAGTTCCTTCTCCTTAATCGAGTGTTGGTAATTTCTACAACTATTTACTTTTTCTTAGTAAAATTTGAGAAAACAAATTTTCGATTTTTTTCATTACTTAATTACGGTTATTAAACGGGAATTATATGCGCAATTGATTTTAATTTTTGAGTCGAACTAATTTTTTTTCGAGGGTGATAGTGCTAACTTGACTGTCAAGTTAGCATTACTAGGGGTTATTTTTAAAAAATGAAAAACGGTAATTTTTTGGATTTCACTGTGTGTTTACGGTTAAAAAAACGGGAATTAATCCCATATAGCAATATTAATTTTTTCAAAGTTGTAATGCTAACTTGACGGACATAAACATACCAACTTGGGCTAAATAAGATGTGGAATTACAAAAATTGATTAAACATTATTTTCATTACCTTGCTTTATCACATTATTAGTCTTATAGTACTATATCTCTCTAAATTACTGTAACTCGTATTCTTATAATTTATTCCTGTAAATTAAAAAACTATTTTTTTTTAACTAACGTTGTTGTAAAGAATTAATAAAGTATACTATTTGAAGAAATATGTGCTGTAGAAACTGAATTAAAGTTTGCGTTCTCGGTGCATAAGCCGTAGCACCAAGCATGGGGCATACTCGTCTCCACCTTTTTAATAATATCTCGAAAACCACTAAAATGACCACTTTGAAACTTTGCACAGATCTTAACTATGTAATTTGAAACAATTTTATGATGACATTTTTTTTCTTTCGTTAGGTCCATTTTATGAAATTCCCATTTGTTTAAAATAATTACATTAATAATTAATAAAATTAACAAAAAAAAATGTCAACCATTCATAGGTTGAAAGACAAAAGAATGCCGAAATCAGTCATAAAAAATCGCTTCTTCACGTCTCTTCTTCTTCAAACTGTGAATTTTTGAAAAAAATTGGTTTTTATTGATTTTTTACACAAGAAATGCGTAACTCGAAAATAAAACATGCTATGGCAAAAACAAAAAAATACGTGTCGTTTTATTTGTAGTTTTAAACATAAAAAGCTTTATTTCAGGCGATTTAAATTTTTAGTGGCAAATTTTGTATGGAATGGGCCATATGTTATTTTAAATATACTCGTTACCTGATGCCTTATTTTATTGCGACTTTTCATTAAGTCAATTATTTTTAAAGCAGTGAGCTCTGCTTAAAATTTCGCTCGTTGTACCTTTTATATAAGTCACATCTATGTAAGATATAGCCGGGCGCGTATCCAGAAAATATTTTCGGGGTGGATCCAATTTTTTTTCATAATAACCATTTTGACTGGAAAATGGAAATGACTTAGCTAAAGTTTAATTTTGTTACTAGTGCAGACGCGAACCAAATTTATCAAAGCCTAGAGAAAAACATTAAAAGAACATTAAAAAATTTTCGAGGTCCATTACAAAAAAAAATTATTTTAAAGGAAAAAGATCAAGCTTTATGTAAAAATTAAAAATGTCCAAAATTGGAAAAAATTGATAAAATTTTTACTAAATTTTCTTTAATAAATTTTCTTTTTAAGTTATATTCGAAAAGAACGGAAAAATACTTTAGAAAGCGGTTTCTATGTTCCTTCTTAGCATGCCAATTACACACAAAAAATTGCGAATTCAAACCCGTATATCTCGGTAACCATCCAATATTTTTACGCGAACTTTGGTGATATTTTTTTCTTACATGGCAGATCCCTTTCACCAATTTTCATTCAAATCGAATTTTTAGGTGGTCCGCTTGAGGAATTTTACCCCATATGTAGACAGCGATAGGGATCGGGATGGACATACAACGTATGCCGGGACAGCTTAATTTAGAAAAATACTAGGACGATTTTTATAGTGTATTTTCAGGTGTACAGCTTGGTCAAAGGTAATTTTTCGAAAAAATTACCGTTTACGAGAAAAATTCACCTTTGCCCCCAAATAACTTTTTTACCACACATGATATTAATGGGGACTTTTGAAGTTTTCTTTCTTTACCTAAGTTTAGCTTTGTCACAATTTTTCTTATTTCAAATCTCTAATTTGACCGGAAATCAAAAAATATTATCCCATGAGTTTGGGACTCATATTCAAATTTTATTTTTTACAGTCACATACAAAAAAATTGCATAAACTTGCGCATTTCGGGGTGTCCCTGAATACGCGCCTGGATATAACAAATATAAATGTAAGCTTTATTTATGTTTATTATAGCTCTGTATATCCGGATGCAAATCATCTGTATACGAAACTTTCTTATTGTTATGAAATTGGAGCCGTTTTCTGAAGTAAACTTTATATTTTTTACACCGAAATAATTTTTTTAGCCGGTTTTAGCCGTTTTTTTCTCGATCTAGCCGGATTGCTGAAAAAATTCTGGCAACACTGTTGGTCACACATTGGGCGATAACTCCAAACCCGGTTGAGATATCGAAAAAATAATGTCTCAAACTATAAGTTGAGCGTCTAGCAATCCAATTCCATTCAGCACTTTTTAGTGATACGACCACAAACATACAGACAAACAGATAAAAATAGTTGATTTGGATTCTACTGGCTGAATACTGCGTCCCCCCAATCATTTTTTTATTTTTGATATCTTCAATGTACAGACATCGACCTGTTACAATTTTATTATATTAAGTAATAATAGATCCTAAGCATACGAGATAAGCAGCAGCAATATCATCCGTGTTTTTTTTTTTGTTAATTGTTTTGCATAATTCGTTATCTCTCTGGCGTGTACCTTGTTCTTTCTTTTCTTTCTTTATCTATGATTGTTGTGTTTGCAAAGTCAACTGTATGTTTATTTGTAATTGCATGCTGCGATAGTGCAGTATTGTGTTTTGTTTTCTAATGTCAGGTTCTTGTTGGTGTTGGGCTAGCCGCAGTGGCGTAACTATAGAAATGGAGACCCCAGGCGGACTTTCACAAGGGGGGCCTTACCAGGAGCATTTTTCAATCATTTAAACTTTTCTCATTCAACACCCCTTTCCCCTTTTTCTGAGTTACACAATAATATATATTGAAAAAAAAAAAAACGGTGAACATTTTAGGGCGTAGTCATAATCAAAATTAAACATGATTTTAAGTTAGTTAAAGTATTTTTGACTGATAACACATGTTAAGTTGTGTCAAAAAACTTTAACTAACTTAAAATCATGTTTAACTTTGACTATGTCTATGGGCATTTATTTTCATGTTATAATACTGAAATAAGAAACAGTGAAGAAAATTTACAATATCTGAGATATCGAAGTTGTGATATGCATATTCAGAATTTTTTACGCCTTGCTTTCAAATCAGCAAACTTGTTTATAATTTGATCTAAGTTATTTCTCAAACGATTAGCTATTTCGTGTTCAGTGGACAATACTAAAACGCTCCTAGCCCATGGCAGAGTTGTTAAGTCATGAATTCCCCCCGGAATGCATTCCATGCATTCCCACTCCCGGAATAGCAATTTTGGACTGCAGCCTTTCATAAATTTTTCGGAATGCGGACTTCAAATTTGAATTCCGCGTTCCTTTTTGTTATTCCGGACTAATTATTCCGTTTTGCATTCCTCAGCAACGTATTTTTGGAGTCGTTCCTTAAAATAAAATACCAATTAGTTACCCAAATTTACATAGAAATGTCCTTTATTAATAATAAAGTTGGTCCGTTTAAAGGAATATGTAGCTTTTTTCAAAGGCAGGAGTTACCAGTATGATATACGGTTAGTGTAGCAAAGCCTGCGTACTTAAAAATTTGGCAAGTTTGATTAGCTCTCCTCTCTTGAAAAGGACCAAGACCAGAATAACTAATCTAATTCCACCACTATTATTGTTATCGAAGATACATACATACCAAGGACTGAAACCGAAACCGAAACCGTAACCGATTAAAACCGATTCATTTTTCAAAACCGAAACCGAAACCGTAACCGTTATTTTGATCTGGAAAAGACCGAAACCGAAACCGTTTCAAATGCCGGAACCGGTTCCAAACGGTTTTGAATTTTTTCAATACCTTACTTCTGTGAGTGGGCACATAGGTACTTCCTTTTACAAGCAGGTACCCTGAAAGTTTTCATGGAAGATTGTCGAGCCACGTTTTGACATCAGTATCAAAATTCTGAAAGAGGAAGTTTGACTATAGTTGAATGAAGCGACCGAAACAAATTTACGAGATCCGAAAAATAAATGTTCAGGCTTGTCTCGGAAAGCGCCACTAATTTTAATGTTTTTAACGATTTATACATTTCATTTGGCTTCCATTTTAATAAAAAAGTAGAGTTAACTTTAGGAATTTGTTTTGCAGAAATTTCATCCATGCATAGCGTTAATAAATGTATTATTATATTGGAGAAATCCCATCATGGCCGCAGGAAAAAAGTTATGAAAATTCAGACCTATTTCGTAGCTACATAGGTACATGAGTATTTTAGTAGTAAAATTTTTGTTTTCCTGTTTTTATTTGGAACCGAAACCGGAACGAAACCGTAACCGAAACCGAAATAAATTTTGAAGAACGAAACCGGAACCGAAACCGAAACACGTTGCAAAAACCGCAACCGAAACCGGAACGTTATTTTAATCGGTTTCAGACCTTAATACATACACAAACATCAGGGAACAAAATATAGTATGCCTTTGATTTTACTGGATTATTAAAAGCACAATTGGACAAGAAAAGCCTATTTATATTTAATACGCAGTTTACAAAGGAATTCAAAGGAATGCAGAGTGCATTCCCCTTTCGGAATGCATTCCATGGAATAAAAAGGAGGAATGAAAAAGAGGAATAATTATTCCGGAATAACAAAACGGAATGCGGACTTCAAATTTGAAATTGAATTGAAACGACCTCTCAGTCATAGCAACTGTGACCGGAATAATCAAAAACAGAATCAAAGCTGTTTAAAAAATCCGGAATTTACTTGACAAAACTGAAAATTTAAATTTTTTTAAGGTATGTTTGAAAAGATATGAACTGTTGGGGAAATTTTTCATTACAGCCTTCAGCATAAGTATCTGCTGGTATAACAGCTTCCTGAAAAGTTTTGATCATATTCTTCAAACTTCCAAAACGGTTTCGTAATTGATTGCAAATGATGTCAAGACATCTATGGACAATATTTACCTGGGAACGTGCTTCTCCATCAGATAGTATTTCGTGTTCACACCATTTGTCGAAATATTTCTTACTTTTTTTGATCCGTTTGTTCTGACTCTCAATCTTGACTTTCCATTCACTTTGCTGCGATTTCGCTCCCTCGTAGTCATTTCGGATTTCTCGTAGTTAGGTCTTCATACCCTTGCTCGAGTAAAACATTTGCCTTTCGACCTTTCTACATCTGGCTTTTGAAGAGCCTTTTCAACCAGATTTGTTGTTGTCAGAACTTGTGTGTGTAAAACGACTAGAACAAATTCGAAATTTTCCGCCTCTTTGCGTTTTCGATTCACTGATAACAATGTAAGTAACATTTATGACGGAGCATCAAGTGCTTCGGTAACGTTTTGGCAACATTTGCAACGGCGCGCGTTCGTTGAATACAATGTTGATAATCTGTTGCGCATCACAAGGTCATCATGCGCAACATGAAAAAAAAGTATGCAATCATTGTTGCATCTAGTCATCTAAGTATCAGCATCATTGCATCAATAAAGTAACATGACTGCAATATTGCAGTAATATTGAGCGGCTCGAACACACCCTTACTTTTGTCAAATCCAGAAGCGTTTAACTTAAACTTGCCCCGGTTTTGAGTTGTCTCTTTTTGATTTAGTGTGCGACATCCTTGTCCTCGGCATTTTCAAAGTTCGATTTCCTTTTTCTCCAGTTCATCGACTATTTTTAATTCCAGTCCGGAAGCCGTTTGATCGTTCAAAAAAGATTCGGTGATGTTTATATATATTTAATACTACAAAAAAATATTTTTTCTCTTGCCATTGGCGCTGTTGTTGCGATATTTACAAATCCGCATTTAAGGTCCGATTTGGCTCATATTTAAAACATGTGTCACAAATTTTGTAAAAACGAGCTAATATAAGCTAAATACTCCTAAGCAAAGTAGTACAACACTGTCCCGTCCTCGATATCAAACTGTCAGTAACGTCAGTTGCCAGATCTAATCACAACATTTTACAACACAAGAAAAAAAAATAAAAATTTTGCCGATTGGCAACCCATATCCAGACTGTTTAGCTTTTGACTGAAAATGGATTCATCAAAATCAATTTCAGAAGAGGCTATGCGAAGAATAGCTATTTTGGAGAAGGATGCTGCTGGAGGAATAAGCATGAGACAGGTCACAAAAGTCGCAAAAGGAAAAGACGCAATTGCAATTCTGCTACAAGACGCAGTCGCAGTTCTGCCGCAGCTAGTTCTATTAGTCGAGACACCAGCCCAGTGGGAAAGTAGGTAATGCATTACCTTTTTCCCAGTGGCGTGCCTTCCATATAAGCCGAAAAGCCCGGCTTGCCTAGCTAATCCTCTATGAGCTACAATATGTTTCAAAAATGTATCGTAACAATTTCTTTAACGTTTACATTTGGTTTCACTAACTGCCAATAGCATAAACATATAAATAAAGCTCTTCCTGCCATCTGTCGGCTGATAGCAAAACAATTAGCATACAATTTTTTCAGCGCATATGATGGCATCTCTTACTTGCTTACTTAAAATAGCCTTTAACCGCCTAGGCGATGATTGCCATCTCGCTTTTACTTATTGGCTTTTACCTGGCTTTCAAATCCCTTACTAAAATGTCTTTTTGAAGCTACAGTTTTTTTGAATTTAGAAGAAATTTTGTATGCAACTACGAAGCCAGCTTCGTGCTGTTGTTACTATAAGCTTTAAAGCCAAACTGGATATGTATATACATATCTACAATGTTAATGTGCAAAGAGCTCTACTCAAAAATTATTGGCGCATATTTTAAAGTAGAAAAAAAGAATTCAATAGTGGTGATTGCTGTAATATTTTTTTTTTTTGCTAGGCATTATAAAATATAAAAAATATTTTTTAGGTTTCTTAGGTCCACTTGCACGACGCCGAGTTATTTTTTTAGCTCAGAGTTAATTTGACATTAACTCTGAGTTAAAAATATAAATTTTCGTTGTGCAAGTGAGCCTTGGCTTCTGCGATGTATGTAAATGGGAAATAGTGCAAGTAAACCTTTTCCCTTGGATTGGAAAAGCTTAAAAAATCTGCAAAACAATAACTTGCCTATTGAAGAAACCTAAATGTTTAAGTTTTTCCCCGTGTGCAAAAGTCGATAAATATCTATCCTGAACTCTTCTTCTTCGTCTGAAATGTTCTTTGGCAGCAGTATGTGCTTTTGTTGGGGCTATAAGGACTGGGGCTTGCCTTGATTGAAACACGTAGGCACGCCACTGCTTTTTCCATGCATGAAAAGATGTATGAATTTTGTTATAAGAAAAGATCACCCCAAAAGCAAGGAAGGGAGTAATGTGTCGCTCAATTTTTGATTTGTAGTTTTAAAAAAAATTGTTTTTCGTGCATGAAAATATGTACGAATTTTGTTATAAGAAAAGATCACACCAAAAGCAAGGAAGGGAGTAATGTGTCGCTCAATCTTTGATTTGTAGTTTAAAAAAAAATTTTTTTCATACATGAAAAGATGTACAAATTTTGATGTTAGAAAAGATCATACCAAAAGCAAGGAAGGGAGTAATGTGTAGCTCTATTTTTATTTGTAGTTTGAAAACTTCAAAAAAAAAAAATAGACAACTTTCAAACATAAAAAAAATACAATTTAAATTCATTTTGAAACTGCTGCTCGTTACGCACATCTTCATCGCTTTTTCTGCTGCTGTGAGGCTTTTCAGAAGTCGAGAGTCGACTGGACTGTTTGCTCCTGATGCCGGTGCCTTTGTGGTTTTGGTTTTTTTATTATATTTTTTTTTGGTGCACTCATCTTGGTCGTAGCCCATGATGAGCTCGTCATTCAAACATTTAAAATAGGACCTTAACTGGGAGTTCAAGTAACCGTTACAGCGCACGTCGCTCAATTCGAAAGTCTCATCGTAGAGGTTATGTACGCAATGCCGAAAATTATTCGTCTTCTTCTTATAGTACGGGTACTTCCCGACATTCACTTTCGAGAAGTGACAATTCCAAGAGAATGCATTACAGGGCGGAAAATCGGCATTCAGAGCGAAGTGATGGTAACCGTATCGCGAGACGAACGGCACCAAAGATTGTTACGTAACTTCCTGGTGCGGGAGAGGAGGAGTGGCGGGTCGGCATGGTTGTAGCCCGGCTGAGGCTCGTCGGCATTGGGGCGCAGTTCTTGCCACTTCTCCTTCCCCAACAGTTGCGAAGCAAAATTAGAGTTCATGCCTGGGGAAAGAATATATGCAAAAAAAGGAAATAGTGATATAGAAAATAGAGCGGGAGAAAACCTGTCCGAGTCAGGTGGAGCCTTCCCACCCCTCCTGTTCACGAGATGTGAACAGCCTTTGGACTCTACTATGGCTCCGCTTCCCGAGTAGAGTCCCCTTTAACCTGACTAATGTCCGTCTATGTGTACTTACTTCCTTTTCATACTTGCCTCAACTACTCCAACTTACCATCAGTTGCCACGAGGGCAACACCTGCACCAACAAATATATGTCTTTAGTCAGACATGTTATGGACTCAAGTAACTAAAGGAAAGAAAATTTTCAACCCATAAACTTCAAAGACAATTTTCTTTGGAATTTACAATTTCAATAATTAACAACTTTTATTAAAAATTATTCAAAGATAGAAATAAATCCTTACGCTAATTGAAAATTTATTCTTATTACAAAAATTACCATTAATTATTTTCTAATCCTAACACTTAAAAGATATTCAAAATTTTAATGGCGACTGACAACTTCAAAAAAATCTTAGAATTCAACCAGCCTAATGTGTATCTAGTTATTTGTGCACAGGCACACATTTAAATATAATTAAATATGTATGGAAGTATGTGCGCTCCCTCTCTCTAAAATTTGTAAACAAACTATATATTATATATGTGTATGAGGTCTCACTCAGATAAATTGGTAACTACATTTATGTGAGTATGAGCATTCTCGCTCTGAGTTAAAAAAACATCTAACTATATATATATATGAAAGTATGTGTATGTGTGTATGTGTATTTTTTTTTTGTTTGCAAAAACACTCACCTCGCTTTACAGTCCACGTTGTTACCAAAGTGACGTTGGCGAGCTGAAAAGAAATGAGAAAAAAAACAAACAACATACACAGGGCTATATTAAAGACAGTGGTTCAGTTATAGGTCTTTGACCGCTTGACCGTGGTCAAGGCTAATTTTTAAGAACAATTGTCTTGTGGGTTTTAGTTTAACAAAGCGGTTCGGTGCATATGCATTATTTTATGCATCTGCTAAAAAAAAATTTACGTATACGAAAAAAAATCTCGCGGTGCGTAAATTAAGTAGTTTAGAAAAACTAAAAATCGCGGAATCGAGTTTAAAAAAATGTCTAAAATATTAAAAGTGATTTAAGTGGTAAGTGCAGATAAAATCTGATAAAAAAATAACACAAATTTTATTTTTTCATAATAATATATGTAGACTGGAAATGAAAATAAAAAAAAAAGCAAAAACGACCAAAGGGGTCAAAAAAATAAACAAAATGCAGAAATGAAAAGTGAAAGTGTAAGTGAAATACTGAAACAAAAAAATGGATCAAATTTTTTTTTTGACGACAATGTCTCGAAAACAAAAAAATATGGAATTTAGTTGAGCTGTAGGCGAGATCAAAAAAGCGCCAAAAAAAAAAGAATAAGAGTTATAAAAAAAATTTATAAAATTAAAATAATGCAGAAATAAAATTTTTTCTTTTTCGAATAGATAAAAAAATCAAATTTTAAAAGTGGCTGCGTGCATACAAGTGTTTACGCATATGCCTATGTAGGTGGAGACATATGTATGAATAACAAATATAAGAAGAACTGAAGGTAAGAAAAATCCAAAATACAACTGAACTTCTACTCTTTAACTTATAAAACTAATAAATAAATGTAAATGAATACATAAATGCAAAAAAGTTTTTTTCAAAAAAGTTAGTTGGGTAATGCACCCTTTTAAATGTACAAAAGTGTGTGTGATTGTGGTGGTAGTAAAACTTCAAAGTTGGTGAGCACGCTGTCGCTGAGCCGAGCTTAGTTACTCTCTCTCTCTCTCCTCTCTGCGGTGTTTCTGTGTTAGTGCTATGCTTTGTGTCGCCGTGTATATGTGTGGTGAGTGAATGTTTCAGAGTAGATGTTGCCAAGTAGAAATTTATGTTGCGGATGATGTTGCCCAAATTCTGTTGCTAGTGCTGATTCTATGTTTTAATGGAAAAAATGTTGTATTCTACCCTCTTGTGCAGTGTTTGACGTTCATGTATGATGTTAAATGTTGGTCTGATGTCGATTTCCTATGTTTGGTATGAGTGAGTGTGTGTGTGTGTGAATATAATTTTTGGCCTGGTTTCCGAAATTGGTTTTGGCCCAAAGGTTGCCTTTTGGCCAAGTAAAATTCCTTCCAAGATTTTCAGTGCTATATATGTGCACGTGTGATATGATCGTTCGTTGTTATTTTCCGTGTTTTTCTATGTGTGAATTTGTGTGTGGTTTTATGTATTTTGTTGGCGAGCGTTTATGTATTTAAAAGTCGCGGCCTTCGGTTGGCCTCGCTCTGGGGCGGCGGCTCTCCTGGCGCTGGTCAGATACCTAGGGAAGATTCCCTGGTACCAGTGATCCACTAGTTTATTTTACGCTCGCGTATACTTTTGGCGTGAAACCGCACTTTAAATAAATACTTTATTTTTTTTTTTCACACGCGCACTCACACTTTAAGGTGAACAACGCACTTTGTAAATAAACTTTTTTTTTTTTCAACACTTTTTGGCACTTGATAAGACCGCGACTATTTAAAATTTGATCTGTCTATCAGCGGAACCCCTTTTTATACCCCATTGTCCTTGCGGCATTTCGGACACCGTACGGCACGAATTGCCTGCCTGCTTTGGTCAAACCAATCCGCGTTCGACACTTAAGCGACACGTATATGTGCATATGTACAAGCAACATTTTAACCCACTCACACCATTAACCATCCGCTATGCAAATATCGTAAAAACGAATAAGGGAGTTCGGTTAGCGGCCGCCCATACATTTGCTCATATACCCGCTTGCGCGTAGTCAGAGAAATCTTCAAAGCCTGTCGTTGCAGGCTCGCATTCGCCGATGGTGCCTGCATCATGGAGCGTGTGCGTAAAAGAAATGCATAACGCAGCCTTCGGTTGGTTTGTACGTATAGGGCTAACGTGTGGCCTCGACCCACGATCTAATGCCGGGCTTCAAGTTCGCTTCTTGTCTATACCTTTCTTGCAACATCTTTTACACTTAACATTGATTAAGACACAAGATTTAAATAAACTATCAAAACTAAATCTAATATCACTGTGTTTAAACAGACTTAACCTACGTTATCACAGATGAGCATCTTAATCCTATATCACAGATGAGCATCTTAATCCTATATCACACGTTAAACCTAAAACTATATCACAGATCGAAAAAAATTGGTCAAGTTGCAAGTATGTAAATAAAAATATGTGTCAAGTCTGAAATGTATAATAAAAAAACAATGGTCAAGTCAAAAATTGTATAATTACATTAGCAGGTCAATAAAACCTAAAATAATTACAAGAATAATTACAAACAAAAATAACAAAATTTTAGTCAATTTCCTAAGGTCAAATTTTCAGGTACAAAAGTGATTACAAAACATGCAACATATATTAACATCATGCCACAAATATGTCTTTAGCATGGTTTACCCCGATTTTCTTCCCGCTAACATCACCGAGTTCATACATAGAGTTCCCGATTTCTTTTAACACAACGCATTTCACTTGCTTTGGGGCAAGTTTCGGATTATAGTTGTCAATTTGGGAACTCTGTTTGAAATTTCGGCGGTATACCATTTGTCCAATTTTGAACGACACATCCCTACTCCTAGTATTATAAACCTTCTTGCTACGTTCGTGGGCCAACCTCAGCTCTTGCATAATCTTATTCCTAATTGCCTGAAGTTTGTCAGATGACACTTCTACTTCGCAATCTACGTCTTTAACTGCACCTTAGAGCGTATCACGGTGTATGGAGGAAAAAAAAGTTGAAAATGTTCCCCCCCAGTTGGAACACTTATCTTATGAGGTTTTCAAAAAAAAATTTTTTAATTTTTTTGTCACCCTGTAAAAACAGCGAAATTTGTTTTTTTCTATAATTTCTATATTTCTCGTTCGATTTTCAAAAGTGATACATTTTTAGAAAGGTATTCACCAAGGCAAGATTTCATCCATAGAAACTTTTAGCCCTTCATGCCAAGTTCAGTTTTTATTCTATTTTTACTAAAACCATCATCACCCTGTATTTGAAAAAAAATAATTTTTTTTTCCGGAAAACTAAGAAAAAAAGGGCTAAAAGTTTCTATTGATGAAATATTGCCTTGGTGAATACATTTCTAAAAATGTATCACTTTTGAAAATCGAACTAGAAATATAGAGGTTATAGAAAAAAAACAAATTTCGCTGTTTTTACAGGGTGACAAAAAAATTAAAAAAAAAAATTGTTTGAAAACCTCATAAGGTAAGTGTTCAAACTGGGGGGGAACATTTTCAACATTTTTTGGTGATACGCTCTACTGCACCTAATTTTCGATATAACTCGTACGATGCCCCATGTTGCACCATTGGCATACCAAACAGCGCAAAATATGGCGATGTGTTAATTGCTGAATGGGTCACACTTCTTAGGGCAAACGCTGCATCACTTATGTGTTTGTCCCAATTCTTTTGACTTTCGCCTACATATGACCTAACTATTTGTAAAATCGATCTATTGACCCTTTCAGCCGCATTGCCTTGTGGCGAGTAGAACGCTGTCCTTATGTGGGTTGCACCATACTTTGCCAAAAACGACGTGAACAGTTCTGACACGAACTGTTTGCCATTGTCAGAGTGTACGTACTCTGGGACTCCAAACACATGAAATACATCTCTTTCTAAAAATTTTACCACTTCAGCTGAGGTTGCCTTACGCATCGGTTTCAAAAACACAAATTTCGAAAAATGATCTAAACATACAAACACATAAACATTACCATCACACGTACGTGGGTATGGACCCATAAAATCTATAAATAATCGTTGAAAAGGACGTTCAGTAATATGTTGCTTCCCCATTAATGGTTTGTGGAAAACATTTTGGGTTTTATTTCCTTTGCAAATATCGCAACCTTTAACATAATTTTGTACGTCAGCCACAAGTCCTGGCCAATAATACCTTTCGCGGATACGTGCAAGGGTTTTATGAATCCCCCCATGACCTGCAGAAGGCGAGCAATGCGACGCTTCCACCAACCCTGAACGCAGTTCAGTCGGTACCCAGAGCTTCCAGGCATGGTCTCCTTGAAGCCCTTCCCCCCTGTCGAATTGCGTCCGTCTATAAACATACCCGTCTGATACGCACAGTTCGGGCAGTTTGTCTTGATTTGATGTCACGGTGTCTATGAGTTCTTGATACTCTGTCGATTTAAAGAATGGCGAGCTTATATCGACATTAAGGACCCTGTCGCTTAACAAAATTTCATTCATTTCGGCCCTGGATAAAGCGTCCGGCACTACATTTTGGGCGCCTTTACGGTGTTGGATATCAAAGTTGTATCCTTGCAACTTCAAACTCCACCTTGCCAGCCGACCAGATAAGTCCTTCTGACCCATCAACCACTTCAAGCTGGCATGGTCTGTTATCACCGTAAAGGGCAATCCCTCAATGTAAGGCCGGAACCTCTTTATGCTCAGGACCGCTGCGTAACACTCTAACTCTGTGATACTGTAGTTTCTTTGAGCTTTATTTAATTTTGCTGATACATAGGCAATCGGTCGTTCGTTTCCGTCCTCGTCTAGTTGGAAGAGTACACCTCCAACTCCGTCCGTTGATGCATCACATTGCACATAGAAGTGTTTATTGAAATCCGGATGGATTAACACCGGCGCAGAAATGAGTTTCTGTTTTAAACAATTGAATGCTTGCATTGCTTCGTCCGTCATTTTAAAAGATTTTATTTTGTCTTTTGTGAGGCAGTCGTGCAGTGGTGCTGCAATAGTCGCGTAATCCTGTATGAATCTACGGTACCAGCCTGTCATCCCTAGGAACCGCCTGAGTTGCTTCGGGGTTCGGGGAAGTCTCGCATTGCTGCCACCTTATTTAGATCCGTACGGATACACCCATCGCCTACAACATACCCTAAATAACGCACCTCTTTAAAACAGAACTTGCTCTTTTCAACGTTTATCGTCAATTTTGCATCACGAAGGCATTTTGCAACACGGGACAACAAATCCAAATGGGACGAAAAACTCTCAGAACAAACAAGCAAATCATCTAAATAAATAAACACGGAATCACGAAGCGAAGCGGGGATGACCTTGTCCATTAAACGACACATACGTTGTGCCGCGTTGCACAGTCAAAATGGCATTACTGTGAAGTGGTACAAAGGTCTACCAGGTACAGTGAAAGCAGTTTTCTCCCTGGACTTTCGCTCTAAAGGTATCGCGTCTTTTAAATCAATGGCAGATATGTACCTGGTATTCTGAAGCCGACTTAGAATACCATCGATATGTGGGAGTGGGTAAGCGTCTTTGATGGTTCGATCATTTAACTTGCGGGCGTCCAAACATAAACGGTTCTTCGTTCCTTTGATAACTAGAGATACGGGTGAACTCCAACAGCTGTTGCTTTCTTCAATAACGCCCATCTCCAACATCCTGTCTAGTTCTGCGAAGACCAATTTTTGTATTGCTGGCGAAATAGGGTAGTGACGCTGTTTCACTGGGAGGTGTTCATCAGTCACTTCAATAACATGCTCTTCTACGTCAGTCTTACCCAACCCAAGTACTGCAAACGACGGGTACTGTGCTTTTACTCGTTCTAGAGCTATAGTTTCTTCGTGGCTCAGGTCATGTTGCACGGCGTCAAATGACAAGTCACCCTCGGCAGGCACGAGCTCTGACACATTTGCCTTTGAGTGAATTTGGGGCCCCCTACTGACTACATTAAGCTGGAAGGCTTTCCAGAAATCGATCCCTAGATAGACCTCTTGTTGCAACCCGGGTACGATGAGGAATTCCAGCTCTCGAGTGGTACTGTCCCAGAGCACTGGAAGAGTCACTACTCCTACAACCGCAGTTTCACCCCCATTGGCTGTCTTTACATTCTGGCCCTGAATCGGCAGAATCAGATTCTCTTTTCCTTCGAGCAATTTATGGGCGTATTTCCCCAAGCAGCTGGCCCCGGCCCCAGAATCTAAGAGCGCGAGCACCTCGCGTCCACCGATCTCCGTTTTAGCGAACAACCTGTTGTCGCCCTGCACCGTAACTATCGTCGAAATTATCTTTTTCTTAATTCTTTTAAATAACTTCGGCTTTTCCCTCATTTTCCCTATCTTATCAAAATTTCTCTTCTTCTTCTTGGCGCTGAACCCCTCACAAAATATTCTCCTTCTTGCTACTTTAATTTCCTAACATGTAAACTTTCCCTAATCGGTTCAACTCTTTTCTTTTCTTCTACTTTTTCATTCTTGTCTATTTCTTTATCCCTCTTTAAAATTTCTATCTTCCTATTTTCTACGATTTCTCCGGGCGATCCTGGTTTGAGGCAGAGCTCCCGGACATCTCTGCCAACGCCCGGTTTCCCGCCTCTGGCTTAAATACACAAAAAGACGAGTCACCACCACACGCAAAACATCTCATGAAATGAAAATTGGACTTACACTTTGTGTCTTTTGCTGCTTCTGCCGGGTTCTTTGTGTAAAAATCCACCGGCATGCCACAAGCATAACACAACATAAGGTGAAACGGGGATGGACACAACATTTGGTTTTGGACAGGACTAACATTTTGACAATGGGCATTGGACGACGAACTTGTAACAGGACTAGGATAATTGGTTGGAATAATGGACTTGGGAGGAGGATTTTGAGATACGGGGGCACGAGACACATTCCTATTAACATTCTTATTGTCCCTACTGAACGCTTCCACACTGAAATCATTCTCCTGAACATCTGCCCAAACCTCGCTACTCACTCCTACTTCGCTCACTGGCTTCGCCCTAGACCTATTTTCTTTAATTAATTTCTCTGTCCTCTTACACTCTAGCTTTAACTCCGCCAATGTTTCAGTTTTTGTGGCAAACGTTAAGTTGGCCAGGTACGGTTTCAGGTTGCCCTTAATAATCTTGACCAGTTCGTTCTCCGGGATTCTTTGCCTCAGTCGGAACGTGAGATCGTGGACGTCGGCGTAGAACTCGTCAAAGCTCTCTTGGGGCTGCTGCTTTCGCTCCATAATCTCCCGTATTACTTCATAATCTGATTCTGCCGACTTGAACTGCGACAAAATCTCCCTTTTTAAACCGAAGTAGTCAAAGGACTCATCGTCGGCGTGGTCCTCCAGTACCTGCCAATACCACTTGAGAGCTGGCCCTGTCACTAAGCAATGGAAGTCCGAAAAGAGTTGCTGGTACGACAGCTGGTATTGGATCCGCATGCGTTCCAGCCTAAAAACAAAACTCTCCACCGTCATACCCTTCGTTGACCCGTCGAATTTAAGGTGCCACTTGTCTAAGTCGACCTTCTTTCGCCCGAATAGCTGGAATGGATGTGGCCTGCCTCGGTCTGGTTCCCAGTGCTGTGGTGGTTAGCTGTGGCATCTCTATCCTGTGCAGGCGTGGACGTGTTTGGTGGAGGAGCTGATGCAACAGAAGCGAGCATAGACGTCTCCACATGAGCGACCCGATTGCTAAGGGTGGATATATCCGCCCTTACCTTTCGCACTTCGCCCATGTGATGATTCATCTCAGCGTTCTGCTGCATCATCACCTCTATCATACGTGCCAGATGGTCGATCCGCTGGTCCACAGTTGCCGGACGTCTGTTCTCGCTCGTTGCTGCAGCTGGTATCGTAGGGTCTTGATACTCCCCGCCAACAGCTCCTTCCTTTGACTCTGACATCACACACAACTGACCAATTTCTTCGAAAAACTGAGGGAATTGTCCGCCGCGTTTAAAGCAACCGTCTCCCTGATTGTACACCCCTGCCCTTGATTAATCGGTAGTTCTGCTTGCCCAAAAACCCTAGAGGTACAACGATTCAAAAGGTCTATCGGGACGAAATCGACCGGAAATTCGATGCCTGTATCAATTTGGGTGAACAAGGACCCCTCTACCTGTTTCTGCAGCTCTAAATCCCGCGTTACACTGCGTGTTATCCGCCTGTCGCTTGCTAAAAGTCCTAAACCTCTCCTTGGATTTGCCCCTTGGTTCGCAGACTTGTCCATATACTAGAGGGCCTGGTATACACAGGAGGGATCCGCCAGCGGCCTGCAAAAAGCGCTGAATGGAAGAGTTTTCAAACCTCAACGTTGGTAAGAGGACCTTAAGACCTCAAGACTGACGAACTTTCCCCAACACGCAAAGAAGAAAATTATAACGAAGCAACTTCAAATTTGGTATTTCACCTATGGAACCTTTGTATTTGTAAACCACTTGCCAATAAACAATGTAAAGGTTATAAAGTGATATATAGGTATGTATATATTTAACTTAAATGTGTGTATATATGTATATAATATAAATGCGTACAAAAAGTAATAGCTCTGTAATTCAAAAGAAATTCCTTAAATAGTATATGTATATGTGTGTGTTATAAATGGGCATAAAAGGGTAATAAATAGGTAGTTAAAAATTCAGAAATTAAAAAAAAAGAATTTAAAAATAAAAAAGAATTATAAGAATTCAAAAAAAAAATTGACAAAAATTATAAAACAAAAATTCAAAAACTTCATAAATATTCCAAAGAAATAAAAATAAAAAGTAAAAATAATATAAAAAAAATGTGTACGTAATAAACTAGACTAGACGAAGTTTAAAAAATCCCGAAGCTAAAAATATTCTAAAGAATTTTCAAAAGGAAATTTGAAATGGAAACTTTCCAAAAAGTGTGTTGAGTTACTGTTGGTGTATTGGGTGTTGTCCTCGCCTGATGGACTCTGTGGGTAGTTGAGCAAAGTGTGAATATTTCTGTCCAAAGTCAAAGTCAGCTAATCCCCTCCTAACTATGGAATGTGGCACGACAGCGTCTTAAGGCTGGCTCAAGACGTGGTTGCCACAACTCCCCCGTTACCCTATTAATCTACTTTACCCCCTGCAGACATACAAAAACCTCACATACGTACAGTGCTGGACCATACGTATGGCAGCTAATGTTGCATGCAACAAAAACAAAAACAAAGAATGTCGTCTCAAAGTACTACCTGTTCTTAAAAGGAACTCAGAAATCACCGCCAGCACTCCCCCCACTGTCTTGTCACTTAGGCACATATCGCTCGTTGCTTGCAACAAGCGATGTTGCCCTCATGACCCTAACTCTGTCCGTGAGAAGGAAAAATTATGAAAGTGAAAGAGATAGGAAAGTGGAAATAGTATAAAGGAAAGTCAAAGAAAGTACGAGAAAATGAAAATTTGAAAGTAAAAAAAAAATTGAAATTAGGAAAATATGTGAAAATTGAAACTTTAAACTAGTGGACTATATCGTTGGGCGCCATTGTTACGTAACTGCCTGGTGCGGGAGAGGAGGAGTGGCGGGTCGGCATGGTTGTAGCCCGGCTGAGGCTCATCGGCATTGGGGCGCAGTTCTTGCCACCTCTCCTTTCCCAACAGTTGCGAAGCAAAATTAGAGTTCATGCCTGGGGAAAGAATATATGCAAAAAAAGGAAATAGTGATATAGAAAAAGCGGGAGAAAACCTGTCCGAGTCAGGTGGACCTTCCCACCCCTCCTGTTCACGAGATGTGTACAGCCTTTGGACTCTACTATGGCTCCGCTTCCCGAGTAGAGTCCCCTTTAACCTGACTAATGTCCGTCTATGTGTACTTACTTCCTTTTCATACTTGCCTCAACTACTCCAACTTACCATCAGTTGCCACGAGGGCAACACCTGCACCAACAAATATATGTCTTTAGTCAGACATGTTATGGACTCAAGTAACTAAAGCAAACAAAATCTTCAACCCATAAACTTCAAAGACAATTTTCTTTGGAATTTACAATTTCAATAATTAACAACTTTTATTAAAAATTATTCAAAGATAGAAATAAACCCTTACGCTAGTTGAAAATTTACTAGTATGTAACCCCCGATAATCGGGTGTGTTTGCTTATTACCCCTGCATTGCTTTTATAGTCAAAGTAGCGCAAAATCATATGTACTTACATACATACATACATACATATTTACATTTTTTTCAATGTTTGTCTATTTCGACTGAAATCCATGCGAGCATTGTATGTATGTACTATATACATATGTACATTTACAAAGCAGCTAATAGTGCCATATAAAGAGCTTGGGTACAAACTTTAAACGCTAATTTCTCATGAACAAATTAACCTATTGGAATTGTTATAATTTTTTGCAAACATGCTCATGATAAGCTTTCATCTGATATACATTTCGTTTATATACGTATTGTAGTTTAGTCTAGCTAAGCGCCGTGTTTTAGAATAATAATATAGATTCTTATTACAAAAATTACCATTAATTATTTTCTAATCCTAACACTTAAAAGATATTCAAAATTTTAATGGCGACTGACAACTTCAAAAAAATCTTAGAATTCAACCAGCCTAATGTGTATCTAGTTATTTGTGCACAGGCACACATTTAAATATAATTAAATATGTATGGAAGTATGTGCGATCCCTCTCTCTAAAATTTGTAAACAAACTATATATATATATTTGTATGAGATCTCACTCAGATAAATTGGTAACTACATTTATGTGAGTATGAGCATTCTCGCTCTGAGTTAAAAAAAAAATCTAACTATATATATATATGAAAGTATGTGTATGTGTGCATGTGTATTTTTTTTTGTTTGCAAAAACACTCACCTCGCTTTACAGTCCACGTTGTTACCAAAGTGACGTTGGCGAGCTGAAAAGAAATGAGAAAAAAAACAAACAACATACACAGGGCTATATTAAAGACAGTGGTTCAGTTATAGGTCTTTGACCGCTTGACCGTGGTCAAGGCTAATTTTTAAGAACAATTGTCTTGTGGGTTTTAGTTTAACAAAGCGGTTCGGTGCATATGCATTATTTTATGCATCTGCTAAAAAAAAATTTACGTATACGAAAAAAAATCTCGCGGTGCGTAAATTAAGTAGTTTAGAAAAACTAAAAATCGCGGAATCGAGTTTAAAAAAATGTCTAAAATATTAAAAGTGATTTAAGTGGTAAGTGCAGATAAAATCTGATAAAAAAATAACAAAAATTTTATTTTTTCATAATAATATATGTAGACTGGAAATGAAAATAAAAAAAGGCAAAAACGACCAAAGGGGTCAAAAAAATAAACAAAATGCAGAAATGAAAAGTGAAAGTGTAAGTGAAATACTGAAACAAAAAAATGGATCACATTTTTTTTTTGACGACAATGTCTCGAAAACAAAAAAATATGGTATTTAGTTGAGCTGTAGGCGAGATCAAAAAAGCGCCAAAAAAAAGAATAAGAGTTATAAAAAAAATTTATAAAATTAAAACAATGCAAAAATAAAATTTTTTCTTTTTCGAATAGATAAAAAAAATCAAATTTTAAAAGTGGCTGCGTGCATACAAGTGTTTACGCATATGCCTATGTAGGTGGAGACATATGTATGAATAACAAATATAAGAAGAACTGAAAAAATTAACAACTCAAAAAATTCAAAGTTTGAAAGTTTTTTTCAAAAAAGTTAGTTGGGTAATGCACCCTTTTAAATGTACAAAAGTGTGTGATGGTGGTGGTAGTAAGACTTCAAAGTTGGTGAGCACGCTGTCGCTGAGCCGAGCTTAGTTACTCTCTCTCTCTCTCCTCTCTGCGGTGTTTCTGTGTTAGTGCTATGCTTTGTGTCGCCGTGTATATGTGTGGTGAGTGAATGTTTCAGAGTAGATGTTGCCAAGTAGAAATTTATGTTGCGGATGATGTTGCCCAAATTCTGTTGCTAGTGCTGATTCTATGTTTTAATGGAAAAAATGTTGTATTCTACCCTCTTGTGCAGTGTTTGACGTTCATGTATGATGTTAAATGTTGGTCTGATGTCGATTTCCTATGTTTGGTATGAGTGAGTGTGTGTGTGTGTGAATATAATTTTTGGCCTGGTTTCCGAAATTGGTTTTGGCCCAAAGGTTGCCTTTTGGCCAAGTAAAATTCCTTCCAAGATTTTCAGTGCTATATATGTGCACGTGTGATATGATCGTTCGTTGTTGTTTTCCGTGTTTTTCTATGTGTGAATTTGTGTGTGGTTTTATGTATTTTGTTGGCGAGCGTTTATGTATTTAAATGTCGCGGCCTTCGGTTGGCTTCGTGAGCGGTGACTCTGCAGATTGCTTGAAGGGATTTTCTCGATCTGGGGCGGCGGCTCTCCTGGCGCTGGTCAGATACCTAGGGAAGATTCCCTGGTACCAGTGATCCACTAATTTATTTTACGCTCGCGTATACTTTTGGCGTGAAACCGCACTTTAAATAAATACTTTATTTTTTTTTTCACACGCGCACCTACACTTTAAGGTGAACAACGCACTATGTAAATAAACTTTTTTTTTCAACACTTTTTGGCACTTGATAAGACCGCGACTTTTTCAAATTTGATCTGTCTATCAGCGGAACCCCTTTTTATACCCCATTGTCCTTGCGGCATTTCGGACACCGTACGGCACGAATTGACTGCCTGCTTTGGTCAAACCAATCCGCGTTCGACACTTAAGCGGCACGTATATGTGCATATGTACAAGCAACATTTTAACCCACTCACACCATTAACCATCCGCTATGCAAATATCGTAAAAACGAATGAGGGAGTTCGGTTAGCGGCCGCCCATACATTTGCTCATATACCCGCTTGCGCGTAGTCAGAGAAATCTTCAAAGGCTGTCGTTACAAGATCTACCCCGGCGAGTGTGACCTGCGAGGCACGACACGGGGGTCAGGCAACTCACCTGACAATCGGCATTCGGAGCGGAAAGATGGCGCCCATATCGCAAGACGAGCGGCACCAAAAATTCACCCCGGCGAGCGTGACCTGCGAGGCGCGACACGGGTGTCAGGCAACTCACCTGACAATTGCTCAAATAATATATCACCTGCAAGCGTACAACGCACGGAGAAGGTAAGTTCAGAGCTGTCACCGGAATCGCCCGATCATGAAGAAATATTGTCAAAATCCATGTTAGCATTTATTGGTCCAAATACTAACGCTAATGCCATAGAGCTAAATATTTTTCAACCAATAGCGGAAAACTGGATGTGTTTGGCTAGATCGGGTCTATCGAATGCAGACAAGCTTCTCGAGAAGTACCCAATACCTAAAAACTGTCCCGGGCTGGGAAGCCCAACCTTAAACCCCGAACTTAAGTTAACACTAGCAGCACATGCTCTTAAAAGAGATAACATTTCAAGGACATTGAAACAAGATCCCGAAGATGAAGCAAACAAGACCGTCAACAAATCAAACCAGCGTCTGCATTAGAAAAAGCGGGCAAGGATATGCGAAAAACATCGGTAGGCACTAATAAAAATGGACCTTCGAAATCTACCACAGGCTATGTACGAAAACAGTATTTAAACTCCAAACCCCCTGTCAAGAAGTACAATCAGAGAAAAACATACCAGACAGGGGGCAGCGCATCTCGGAAAAAAACAAGCCATCATCGGGACAGCAGGAATCACATCAGGAATCGCAGCAGGAACAGCTCCAACTACCATCGATAGATCAGGTATGTAATATTGCGGGGCAATTAAAATTTTTTATAAGTGAATGGCGACAACTTACCTCAGACAGCGTAGTGCTGCAAGCTTTATCTGGATATAAAATACCCTTTTGTGCACAGGTGTATCAAACTCAGGTGCGTAAAGAACCTGCACTTACGACAGAGATTCGGCAATTGCAGAGAAAGGGTGCAATTAATACCTGTAAGCCAATTGGGGGTCAATTCGTGTCCCCATATTTCTTGGTAGACAAGCCAAATGGGGGGAAGAGATTTATTCTCAATTTGAAAATGCTAAATAAGTTTATTGTTGCCCCTCATTTTAAATTCGAGGATTGGACGACGGTGACGCAAATAATATCCAAAGATGACTTTTTGGCCTCAATTGACTTGGAGGATGCATTTCTTGATACCAATCCATGAGAGTTTCCGTAAGTTCTTCAGATTTTCCTTCGCTGGACAATTATACGATTTCAATTGTCTACCTTTTGGACTGTCACTGGCTCCGCTCCGTATAACACAGACCTTCGCATTTCTTAAATAGAGCGACTCACGCGCCACCTAGCGGGTCCACATTTTTTTTTAAACATTTGAAAGTTAATTAAGTAATACACACGCAAAATATCAGCCAAATCGGTCCATAATTAGGATTTTCAGGTTTAATTACCCCGATCCCAGCTCCACATAGCGGAATTTTTTTAGGAAAATATTTCTTTTCATGGCAGTAATACATGTTCCCAATTTCAGCCAAATCGGACCATAAATGCGATTTTTGAAAATATAGCGACCCACGCGCCACGGAGTTATACATGCGTAGGTACAAAATTTCAGCTCAATCGAACACCGGGAAGTGTATCAAATTTATCTTGCAAGATTTGATTACAGATAACCGTCAAGTAAAAGTAAATAAAAGCTTATAAAATTATTTAAATCTTCTTTTATTTTCAAAACAGCGCTATTTACATTTTTGTCGCTAATGCTAATAAATGGTGCAGTGCAACAAGGCCCGTGGAAATAGCGCCCGCTATAAAGTTAATTATATCATATTCATTTAAAATTTCTTTAAAAAAGGGCCGCAGGAGGAAATTTGGATTAAAAAATCGCGCGATCTTTAATAAAAAATCGGGTGATTTTCAATTCCAAATTTTCAATTTATGTTATGAAGTTAATTATATCATATGCATTTAAAATGTCTTTAAAAAAGCGCCGCGATTTTTTATTCCAAATTTTCAATTTATGTTATAAAGTTAATTATATCATACAGTGAAACCCGCTTAAGTACTCATCTGCTTAAGTTCCTAACCCGCTTAAGTACCCAACATTTTCGTGCACTCTGCTTTTTGTAAGAAATGGGAGGAAAATCCCCCTCTTAAGTATCTCCCCGCTTTATTACCCAACCCGCTTAAGTGACTAAATTTTTCGTGCACCGATTTCTTAAAGACATGCAAATGGTTGTGAAGCAAAATGGGCAAAAGCTAGCAGAATATAGAAATGAGTTCGATATGTCTCTGAAGAAAAATGAAGAAGAAATTAAGCAAGTACTGAAGGCGGTAGAACAGCATTTGCTGAAAGAATTAAGGCAATGAAAAAAGCTCAAGAGACATGTGAGAAAATTGTTAAAGAAGTAAATAATATCCGTGATATAGCCGATTGTTTAAAGTAAAGTAACGAGCAGGTAACAAAAAGTGCCAAATAAAAAAAAGAAGAGTTGCCAGAGTTTAGAAATATACTTCCTCTAATTATTAAGCCAAGTACCAAACAGGAAGCTAAAAACTAAAAGCGATCTTAGTTCAAAAGTTGATCCCAAAGAGTTACAAATTACGAACATGGTAAGCAGCAAAAGTGGAGTGGTAATCCATGAACCAAAGAGTGGAGATTGTGACAAAAGCGATACCGTTAGAATGAACTAGCCACCATACTATACTTTTACCGCTTCACAGGGGCTCGATTCGTATGGAGAGTGGGATAAAACTCAATTTCTCAGAAACGGTTGGGCCTCCTACTATAAGACTCATCTTTCCGAAAAATTAAGACCACATATGTTGTAAGCCACGCCCCCCGCTAAAGGATAGACTATTTTTAATTTTTGTAATTGATGTATGTGAATAAAAATGCGCACTTAATTAAATATTCAGGTGAAAAATTGAAATGTGCATTCGTACAGCTTCTACTTGCTGGCGTGATGTAGATTTAGGGCCACTTGCATAAAAGCCGATAACGCCTAATCGGTGATTAACTTGACAGCTAACCATACAAAATACGCCTATTAAACTCCGATTAGTCGTTATCGGCTTTTATGCAAGCGGCCCTTAGAGTCAAAAATCAAAGGCTTCTACTTTTATGGAGTCTATAGCCCAAATAAAGCAACATAAATTTATATGTAGATATTTCTTGTTAAATTAGGTTTATTTATTAGAGAGAAAGTTCTGCCTTTCATGAGAGTTGTAATAAGTTGGTCATTTCTTTAGTTTTAGTCAATGGTAACTGCCGCATGTTTGAAATGTATTGGTCCGATTGAGGAAGAAGTCGCTTTATCAAATCTTCATTTGTCAGTTTTCGAGTCATTTTTCTAGTGTTGCATCGCCGAAAGGCTTTGATATTTTTGTTATTGGCATCAGCTGCCTCTTCCGATGGTTGCCCTATTCCAAGCATCGAGTGTTTTATCACATCTGAGCCGTGAACCAGAATTTTGTGCACAGTTGCAGGAAAATGCGAAATGTTTTAAGGAATTTTTGTACTAAAATCCATTGCGCTACAAAACTACGCATTTGAAAAAACTACGCATTTAAAAAAAGTACAATTTTGAGAAATAATTTAGGCGTTTTCTATTAGCCATATTTGAAAACAAAATTTGTTGAAATTGCAAAAAAAGCGAAGGTCAAAAAATTTTACCGTTCTAAAGTAAGTTTCAACGGGTGGATGTTATATACGTATCTTGGGCAGGATATTTTGAGAAAAATGGAAAAAAGGGAAAAATGCATAGACAATCTTTTTAAGAGGACGCTTTAAGGAATTCAAATCAGCTTATATATCCTGACCAAGAGTGATCCTTAGTTGTTAAAAGTTTAAATGTAAAGTCGAATTCTTCAAAATTACGTTTATGAAAAAGCGACAACTTAATCACCTTGTACCTTACTCAAAAATTAATTGCTTTCACTAATTTCTTTTCACAAATCATAAAACATACCTTCTTCTTGCTTTTCCATTCTTATCTTGAATACTTTTCACACTCGAAGTCAAATTATTGCAAAATTAAAATCGCACTTTTTTAAACAAACTTTTTCAAGATTTTTTTTTTTTTATAATTGTTGTCTTTGAATGGGCAGGACTACACCTCGTTACAACAACAACAACAATGAGCAGAAGTTACGGTTAGCGTGCCAATTGGGCATAAAGGGTGATTTTCCATAAAATTCAATATATTTGCTATAGAAACGCATGACAGAAAGTTCTTTTTGAAGAATCAGCACTTTTTATTTTTGTGTATGGGGCTGGGCCACTGTGCGCTGGTGTGATTTAAAAAAAACTGTGTTGTGGGGGCAACCATGGACGAATTCAAGATGGCCGAAATGCAGTGTTGCAGTTGTAACGTGACGTCATGAATTGAAAGGGAAAAAAGGGAAAACGGTGGTAATCGAAGAGAAAGTGCAAATAATGCAGAGAGAGGAAAAAAACCGCAATTGAAAATAATATTGGAAATAAATATGAGGTGAGGATTCCTAAAAAATAAACCCATCTGTTCTTTTTACCGGAATTAGTTATAAATATGAGAATGAGGAGCTCGCTGAAAGAATTAAAAGTCAAAATAATTGCTTAAGCGAAACCGACATAAAAATTACAAAGGTGTATCAAGTTAAAAAAAAATGGAAAAAGCTACTACAACGCAGTACTAGAAGTGGAGGTCGAAGTATTCGCGAAGATATTAGCTGACAACATATTAGCTGAGGAAAGGATTAATGTAGGATGGGAAAGTTGCAGAGTCTACGATGCAGTGCAGGTTTTGTGTTGTTTCAAGTGCAAAAGCTTCAATCATAAAGCTAAAGATTGCAAAGAAACGGAAGTGTGCACCATTGTGTATCAATACAAAGTGTAAACTCTTTTGCATAGACGTCAAAATTCCAAAATGAGTTTAACACCTGTTTGAGATTGTGGTTAATAACAAGTGTGATATCATAGGCATAGGCGAAAATTTCAAAGTGAGTTTAGTCACCTGTTTTTAATTTCCTTTTTTGTCTCACTTCTTTCCATCTTCCCATCTCTTTCTACCATTAGGTAAAAGATAGGAGACCGCCATGTTGATGTGTGCAGGATGTTAAACAACGCCATTGCTTTTCTGTTATTCGGTGCTGGCGACATTTTAATATGTGCAGGATGTAAACAAACCGACATTTTAATGTGTGTTGTCAAAAGAAGAGTTCACACTTGGTATTGATACACAATGGTGTGCACTAAATGTTATGCTGAGCGTATTTCCAAAGAATGCAATGAGACAGCAATTAATAAATGCATGAACTGCATTAGGGCGAATAAAGATATGGGACTAGACATAAACCACGATACTATGAACAGATAGTGCCCTGTATACCAACAGAAGCTGAATGTAAGCAAAATACAGAGAGACTATATCACGAAAAACGAAGGCATGTACTACACGTGATAAGGAAGGTTGTAGCATGCAGTGCATATATCTTAATATTAATAGTATTGTATCAAATAAAGTGGAACTCGAACGCCTTATCGAAGTTAAACACCCAGCCTTAGTGGTCCGCTCCGAAACTTGTACAACAGATAATATAATTGACTCCGAGTTAAATATTTCTACATATAAATTAATCCGTTGCGATTCGCACAGCAGGCACACCGGTGGTGTGTTATTGTATATACATGAACAAGTAGAATTCACTACTGTACGCAATAAGTCTTTCGACATGAACACGTGATGTATTCTGATAAAAGTGAAGTGACAAATTAGTGTAATTTATCATTCACCTAGTAGAAGCGATGCAGATTTTTTTTATTCACATACATCAATTACAAAAATTAAAAATAGTCTATCCTTTAGCGGGGGGCGTGGCTTACAACATATGTGGTCTTAATTTTTCTGAAAGATGAGTCTTATAGTAGGAGGCCAATGTGCAAAATTTGGTATTGGTAGGTCCAACCGTTTTTGAGAAATTGAGTTTTATCCCACTCTCCATACGAATCGAGCCCCTGTGAAGCGGTAAAAGTATAGTATGGTGGCTAGTTCATTCTAACGGTATCGGTTTTGTCACAATCTCCACTCTTTGGTTCATGGATTACCACTCCACTTTTGCTGCTTACCATGTTCGTAATTTGTAACTCTTTGGGATCAACTTTTGAATTAAGATCGCTTTTAGTTTTTAGCTTCCTGTTTGGTACTAGAGGAAGTATATTTCTAAACTCTGGCAACTCTTCTTTTCTTGATTTGGCACTTTTTGTTACCTGCTCGTTACTTTACTTTAAACAATCGGCTATATCACGGATATTATTTACTTCTTTAACAATTTTCTCACATGTCTCTTGAGCTTTTTTCATTGCCTTAATTTTTTCAGCAAATGCTGTTCTACCGCCTTCAGTACTTGCTTAATTTCTTCTTCATTTTTCTTCAGAGACATATCGAACTCATTTCTATATTCTGCTAGCTTTTGCCCATTTTGCTTCACAACCATTTGCATGTCTTTAAGGATGTCATCAACGTTACTTATAACTTGTCAATCTCACTTAATTTATCTATACTCCATTGGTCCAGGCCAGCGCATTTATTAGATAAATGGTAATCTTTACCACATACACCTTGACATCGTATTTTCGCCACTTCTGCCCGGATGGTGCCTCTGCACCTGTCACATCTTGCTTCCATTCCTCCTCACCCATTATATCAATGGATTCTGTGTACCGGTGCTTACTTCAATTAGTACACTAGTTTTTGAGCGAGACACAACAAACTGAACAAGAAAATCTATTATTATCTATATATCGCTCATTTGCTGCAACGTCGTCATAACTCAAAAAACCCAAATTTTGAGTTAACATCACTAATATATCGGAAATAATATGTTTGATTAACTGGCAAAGTGTTATATCCGAGGTTTTAACATTTCACGCAGCATCGCGGTAGAATTAATTACTTATCCCATATAAATATACAGCTATTCAAAAACTAAAAATGCGTTTTCTGTAATATCACATTTTTTGAGTTATGACGATGTTGCAGCAAATGAGCGATATATAAAAATGAAATGATGTTCAGTCGTCACGCTAAAACTCGAAAGCGGCTGAACCAAATCATATACTTCCTTTGGGGGGTTTGTTTGTTATTACCACGCCAGGTCATGTTATAAAATCAGAACAAAATATTAGGGGGGCGTGGCACCTCCCATACAAACATTTTTCTTCAAGGTGAATATCTCTAAGAGTTTAAGGTAGGGACCTGGAAATTGCTACAGATCTATAGGATAACAACGCCATTCTCATACTTCATAGTCCATATCTCTGGAAGTATTTAAGTTAGACCACTGAAATTGGGCAAGGAGTTTTATGAGATCGATTCCCACCACCTCCAAATTTTGTTTTCAAATATGGCTAATAGAAAACGCCAAAATTATTTCTCAAAATTGTACTTTTTTCTCAAAATTTGTTAAATTTTTTCAAATGCGTAGTTTTGTAGCGCAATGGATTTTAGTACAAAAATTCCTTAAAACATTTCGCATTTTCTTGCAACTGTGCACAAAATAATGGTTCACGGCTCAGATGTGATAAAACACTCGATGCTTGGAATAGGGCAACTATCGGAAGAGGCAGCTGATGCCAATAACAAAAATATCAAAGCCTTTCGGCGATGCAACACTAGAAAAATGACTCGAAAACTGACAAATGAAGATTTGATAAAGCGACTTCTTCCTCAATCGGACCAATACATTTCAAACATGCGGCAGTTACCATTGACTAAAACTAAAGAAATGACCAACTTATTACAACTCTCATGAAAGGCAGAACTTTCTCTCTAATAAATAAACCTAATTTAACAAGAAATATCTACATATAAATTTATTTTGCTTTATTTGGGGTATAGACTCCATAAAAGTAGAAGCCTTTGATTTTTGACTCTAAGGGCCGCTTGCATAAAAGCCGATAAGGACTAATCGGAGTTTAATTGGCGTATTTGGCGGGATAACGGGATAACGGGATTGGCGGGATAACGAAAAAGGGGGCGTGGCACCTCCCATACGAATGAAATACTTCATAGTCCATATCTCTGGAAGTACTTATGTTAGACCACTCAAACGTGGGAAGAGGTTAGATGAGATCGATCCCTACCACCTCCAAAAAAAACTGGGGATAACGAAAACGGAGGCGTGGCACCTCCCATACGAATGAAATACTTCATAGTCCATATCTCTGGAAGTATTTAGGTTAGACCACTGAAATTCGGTAATAGGTTAGATGTGATCGTAGGGATCGATCCATATCATAGTCCATATCTCTGAAAGTACTTGTGTTAGACTACTCAAACGTGGGAAGAGGTTAGATGAGATCGATCCCTACCACCTCCAAAAAACTGGGGATAACGAAAAAGGGGATGTGGCACCTCCCATACGAATGAAATACTTCATAGTCCATATCTCTGGAAGTATTTAGGTTAGACCACTGAAATTTGGTAAGAGGTTAGATGAGATCGTAGGGATCGGTCCATATCATAGTCCATATCTCTGGAAGTACTTGTGTTAGACCACTCAAACGTGGGAAGAGGTTAGATGAGATCGATTCCTACCACCTCCAAAAAAAACTGGGGATAACGAAAAAGGGGGCGTGGCACCTCCCATACGAATGAAATACTTCATAGTCCATATCTCTGAAAGTACTTATGTTAGACCACTCAAACGTGGTAAGAGGTTAGATGAGATCGATCCCTACCATCTCCAAACAAACTGGGGATAACGAAAAAGGAGGCGTGGCACCTCCCAAACGAAGGAAACATTTCATAGTTCATATCCCTGTAAGTATTTATGTTAGACCACCGAAATTTGGTGAGGGTTTATATGTGATCGATCCCTAACACCTCCCAAAAAACTCGAGTTAACGAAAAAGGGGGTGTGGCACCTCCCATACGAATGAAATACTTCATAGTCAATATCTCTGGAAGCCTTTAGGTTAGACCACGGAAATTTTGTGAGGAGTTGCGAATCGTTTGACCGATTTGAATGAAATATGCACCGATGGAAAGGAAATTGAAAAAACTGAGGTATAGGCGGTATATTTTCAGGGGCGTCCCCGAAATTTAAGGATGGGGTTACGGGGCTAGCGACCTCACGACCCCCTATTTTATTGGTCGAATTTTCGATCACAAGCGATACTAGTTTTGTTTAAAAATGTTACCATTCCCGAAATAATTAACAAAAAAAATTTACTTTGAATGGCTGCAGAGTTTTTTGAATTTCCGATTTTGTTAGATGCACGGAGGGAAATCTATGGATCGAACATCCATAATTATTGATATCACATTAAATAAAAATGGATTTTTCATCAATGCTTTTTTGATAAATCACTATTGAAATGGTATCCATATAAACTATTGATAAATTCTAAATAGTTTAAAAAAACTAAATTTTATATAATTTGACATCTGGTTTCAGTGAGACTCGAACCATGCTCCTCTGGCACGTTAGCCCAGTATTCTACCATTCGGCTACGGCATATTTTGAATTTAAAAAAACCGCTCCAACAAGTTGTAATATTGTTAGAAAATCCATAGTAAAAATTGTTGAACTATTATGATTATGCGTCCCAGAAAAATTTACATTTCGTCCATATATATTAATACGCTGTCTCTACCATTATTACTATGTAGTAAATATGGATATGGATATACCGACAATAGAAATTCATATCACGACCATAGATATTGACACGCCGGTCAAATATATTAGTATTCTATCCATAAATATAAAAAATAGTAAATCATATCGAAATGGTTGACATGTCATTTTACTTTTTATTGGGAGCAAATAATATTTGATAACTCGCTCATTCTGAATGAATATTGCATCAAACTCGGCGCTATCAATAGTGATATTGTCACAACATTCAATGCATTTCTCTCAGTGTGTGAATTTATTTCTTGCCACACCGACTGATTTATCCAAGAAACTACACTTTTTTCTCATCGGTTACTAAAGTTTTGGGTGTGCTGAATCCGAATATGAAGTCACCCTAGGTTTTCTCTCCAGAGTGTAGTTTTTTCAGAGTTCGGTAGTTGTAAACAAAAAATTTTAACTAGGGAACATCTATATGCCGCCAAACATAAAAACCAAAATTAAATTAAGGTGCCTTTACTCCAAAAAAAATTTTAAATTATTAAAAAAAACAATTTTTGATTACAACTCGCGATCTTTATACAAACCACCATCTGGAGCGAAAACCTAGGCAAACCCGAAAATTCTGACTTCAGATTCGGATTCAGGACATTCAGAACCTTCAGAAAACGTTGAGGAACCCGGTGGGATTTTCAAAAATTTTAAGTTTGTTTAGATCAAGGAATCATCATCATTTATTGGCGCTTAACCGCCTAAGCGATTTGGCCGTTTCGTATCAAAGCACGCCAGTCATTCCTTTTTAGCGATAACGGACGCCAATTGGAAACCCCAAGGGAGTTCAAGTCATCCTCCACCTGTTGTTTCCATCTCAGTCGAGGCCTCCCCCTTCCTCTGCTGCCGAATTCAGGCGACGATAGGAAAACCTTCTGTGCTGGAGCTTCTATGTCCATTCGCATAACATGGCCCAGCCAGCGGAGTCTTTGGGCTTTAATTCGCTGGACTATGGTCAGATCTGCGTAGAGCTCGTACAGCTCATCGTTAAATTTCCTTCTATACTCGCCGTTGGCATCACGGGAAGGACCATAAATCTTCCGGAGAACTTTTCTCTCAAATACTCCAAGGGCCATCTCATCTTCTCTTGACATTGTCCATGAATCTGAGCCATACATCAGGACAGGTATGATGAGAGACTTATAGAGCGTGATCTTTGTTCTTCGAGAGAGGACTTTACTTCTCAATTGCCTACTCAGTCCAAAGTAGCACTTGTTGGCAAGAGTGATTCTCCGCTGGATTTCTAGACTGATATTATTTTCGGTGTTGATACTGGTTCCCAAATAGACGAAGTCCCTCACAGTTTCAAATTTGTAACTATCAACAGTGACATGGCTGCCAAGGCGCAGATGCGCCGATTCTTTCTTTGATGACAGCAAATACTTCGTCTTGTCCTCGTTCACGGCAAGACCCACTTTTTTCGCTTCCTTATCCAGTCCAGAGAAGGCAGCGCTTACGGCGCGGTTGTTAAGGCCAATGATATCAATATCATCGGCATACGCCAGCAATTGCACGCTCTTGTAAAAGATTGTACCATTGCGGTTTAGCTCTGCTGCTCGAATTATCTTCTCCAGCATCAGATTGAAGAAATCGCACGAAAGGGAGTCGCCCTGTCTGAAGCCTCGTTTGGTTTCAAATGGCTCAGAGAGGTCCTTCCCGATTCTGACGGAGCTGTTGGTATTGCTCAACGTCATTTGACAAAGCCGTATAAGCTTTGCAGGGAAGTCAAATTCAGACATGGCGGCATACAGGCAACTCCTTTTTACGCTGTCAAAAGCGGCTTTAAAATCGACAAAGAGATGGTGAGTGTCGATTCTCTTATCATGGGTCTTCTCCAGGATTTGGCGTATCGTGAAAATCTGGTCGATGGTAGACTTACCAGGTCTAAAGCCACACTGATAAGGTCCAATCAGTTTGTCTACGATGGGCTTCAGCCTTTCACACAACACGCTAGAAAGAACCTTATATGCGATATTAAGAAGACTAATTCCGCGGTAGTTGGTGCGGTTAGCGGGATCGCCTTTCTTGTGGATTGGGCAAAGCACACTTAAATTCCAATCCGGAGGCATGCATTCGTCTGACCATATTCTGCATAAGAGCTGATGCATGCTTTTTACCAGCTCTTCGCCTCCGCGTTTGAACAGCTCGGCGGGTAGTCCGTCTTTTCCAGGCGCTTTGTTGTTTTTGAGCCGGGATATAGCTATCCTCACTTCATCATAGTCAGGTGGTGGGACGACTTTTCCATCGTCAGGGATTGGGGTATCGGGTTCGACGTCTCCCTCGCAATTTAGCAGTGAGGAGAAGTGCTCCCTCCATAATTTAAGTACACTTTGTACGTCGGTTACCAGGTCGCCATTATTGTCCTTACAGGAGCTTGCCCCGGTCTTAAAACCTTCCGTCATCCGCCGGATCTTTTCATAGAATTTTCGGGCATCATTCATGTCAGCCAGCATCTCAAGCTCCTCACACTCACGCCTTTCGGTCAAGGAATGAAACCGATTAAAATAAAGTTCCGGTTTTGTAATGGGTTTCGGTTTCGGTTCCGGTTTCGTTCTTCAACATTTATTTCGGTTGGGAGTGCCACTAAATCCCCGAAAACAAAATCCCCAAACACACAATACCCAGCTTTGAAAAAATTTCAAAAAAAATTATCCCCAAAATAAAAATCCCCAAAACAAAAATCCCCAAACATAAAATCCCCACGTTTTGAATATACAAAATTACCGTGTGAAAAAGTTATTTGGGGTTGAAAGTGGAGAAAAATAGAAAAAAAAACCTCAAATTTGGATTTTTCTTGATTTCCGACCCGAATAACTTTTTTCGCACAAATCGGATCTTTTACAGTTTTGTTCCAGGGGGCGAACCTAAGCTCCTGACAAAAAATTTGGCACTGTGGGATTTTTTTGTTTTACAAGATAAACTAAATTTGTTTTATGTTTTTTTAATTAATGCAGGGTGGCTCCAAAAAACCTAAAATGTTCACCTCTGACTCCGAATTAATTTTTTAGCACATACGGGATCGATGAGGATTGAAGATTTCCGTTTGACGGCGAACCTAAGCTCTCTATCAAAATTTGGCTCTGTAGGAATCATTTTTATTTCAAATGTTTATTTTGACGTATTTTTCTTGTTTTTTTTTATTCTTGTAAACTGTTGTTGTGGCTTAATTTTTTTTTTTTTTTCTATGAAAAATATAGAAAAATAGGGAAGAATACAAAGAAAAAAAGTAGTGTCATACGGGCATAAGGAAATATCTCAAATTAAGTGGTTTGAGATGCGACTGAATTACAGAATACAGCTACAAATTAAAAAGCTTATTATTTAAAAAAAAAAAAAATTAACACAAATTATATAAAATTTAAAAAAAAATATTGAGAATAGATCAGGCATTGAACCCACGCCCTGCGTGGTAAACGAAGACTATCGACTTGGCTAATGCTGCATATTAGTTTCAATGGCAAAATAGCCAACTCATTGTGTGTTATGCGAAACCGTGCCCATTGGACGTTTGCAGTCGGGAGGCAAATCGTGGCTGTATTTGAACGGAGCCTCTCTGATACCAGGTCGCCTCAGAGAGTAAGCATGGCCTTACCGCGGAACGGGGCTCTGCCGCGGCGGACGACACATTTTCAACGCAACTCCAATAACAAAGCTACAAATATCAAAACTACATTTGAATGACTACAAAAAAAATTATTTAGTCATGATGATGTGTCTCTTTATCTCTCCTTCTTTACTGGCAGTAGAACTGAAGTGGTATCACTTGGGAAAGGGCGGAAAAATAGGACCCCTAAGGGTTGGCAAATTTTCTTATATTTGAATCACCATATGTACATACATTAAAACCCGTTTCTGTGTTAAATTATGGCAGCAGATGAACCGCTTAAAATTGTTTTAATAAATGTTATATTAATGGCAACCTTGGCGAGTGACATATCCAAAATTTTTGCGCTCTTCAGTATTTTTAGTTTTTTCAACATATACAGTGATTACTGATTTTTAAAAAACATCACCTACGCGTGAAATTATTGCAAACGAGCCTGTTTGTGGTGAATGTACCATAGAAAATTAAATAACTAAGTAAACATTTTTTGATCAAAGTAAGTCACAAAGGTGCTCCCGCAATTGTTTTTGTTTTGACTTTCTTCATTCACTACCAACAACAAGTGTGTTCTACGGAAGTGCAAGCTGTGCTTAGCGCCACCTGTGGACAAATAGCGCAATCATCAAGTACACTTGTTACTAGAGCTGCCATCGGCGTTTGTTCAAGTCATTTTTGGTACTTAAATTCTTTCATTGCTACTGATATAAATGGCTCCAGGTTACAGAAAGCGTCGCGCAGACAATCCTGAAATTGACGCTAATCTAGCAAAATCGCCGCGAATCAGTGATTCATGCATTAACCAAGGTTTGCTTCGCTAAATGGAATGAGGTAGTTACGAAACTAATTCAAGATTCTGAAAGCCGAATCTCGGACCTTTTCTGTCGCAAGTTCGACCAAAAACTCGAGGGTATCCAGAACGACCTGCTTGCTATGACCGAAAGAGTAAACCGTTTGGAGGCAGCGTGTGAGCGTATGTCTTGCCTTGAAGCAGAGCTAACCAATTTGAAGCTAAGTGCGGCAAAGCAGGAAAACCAAATTGCGGCATGTGATTTGCGATTGCACGGTATTCCCTTTGATGATGGGGAAAATGTACAAAGTATTTTCCATCGCCTGTGCTTCTCTTTGGAGATTCAACCACCCCCTTTGAAAGGAATCTTCCGTGCACGCAAACTCCATAATACTCCAACTGATCCGGCAATTATCATCAAGTTACAATCTAGTTATGAAAGGAACAAGCTACTAAGCGCTGTATTTAATCTTAGACGCTCTACCAAAGGTGAGCTGAAGCTTGCTCACGTGGGAATGAACTCTGAAGCCCCTATATATTTAAACGAGTCGCTGTCAAAACATAATCATGAAATCCTAAAGTCCACTCTTCAACTAAAAAAGCGTAAGATAGTCGCATCTGTTTTCACAAAACGAGGCTTAGTTTATGTTAAAATAAAACAAGATGATAATCCTGAAGTAATTTATATCAAGGACGGCTTAAAAGACCTCGAACAGACTGGCCCTGGTTTGAATAATTCCTTTCGGGATGCTAGCCTACAACCTACTGATATGTCAGCTCAGGACGCAGCCCGATAATGCTTTATTTTATTATTATTATTTTTATTTTATTCACATATATTTGCTTAGTTTTCTGCTAAATTTCTCAAAACTTATGTACAGTGCTCATATTTCTTCACCTTTAAGCTTTTATCATGTTGACTATAGACCATAAGCTACAGAGTTCCAAAAACAGCTTGTATACCATGTTGCGCATTCTCAGCAAACAATCTATAGGCATTAAGATCATACACTTAAATGCGCAAAGTCTTTATAATAAACTTGACGAGTTTCGATACTTATTTGAAAACTTGAAGATTGATGTAATATGCGTTTCTGAGACCTGGTTTTCGTCATGTCACTCTAATGACTTAACTAGGATGTTTCGCTACCAACTTTTTAGATCTGATAGACGTGGCCATGGTGGTGGTGTAGCAATATACGTTAAAAATACTTTATCCTGTAGACTATGTTGTGTTTCTGATGGTAGTGATGTTGAGTATGTGTTCGTGGATGTGTTTAATGATAATAGTAAACTTTTAGTTGGCTGTGTCTATAGGCCTAATCGTAATATAAATATTGATGACTTTACGGAGAACCTTCCATCTATCCTCCAAAGCTTCAACAACATCGTTATCGCAGGGGATTTCAATTGTAACTTGCTCGTTGATACAAGTCTAAAATTGAGCATGGAATCTGTTGGGCTATGCCCTACTAACACTTGCATGCCGACTCATTTCACCAACACAAATAGTAGTCTTGTGGACTTATATTTGTAAATGATCTTAGTAAATCTCTTTACTTTAATCAACTCTCTGCTTCCACGTTCTCTAAGCACGGCTTAATCTATTTGATTTATGATTTCAAAACCACTGAAGTGCCAGTAACTCTTTCTTATCGTGATTTCAAAAATATCGATTATTGTGCACTTCGAGCAGGTGTTGGGGCAGTAGAGTGGAGCTTGATTCGGTATCTGACTTCGACTGATGACCAAACAAAGTTTCTCCAGGACAACATTAACTGCCTTTTCGACAATTATGTGCCTACCCGAAGCAAGCTAGTTAAAAGCGTCAGACCCTGGGCTCAATTTTAGGTCCTTTATTATTCGTGTTGTATATCAATGATTTACCTAGTGTTCTTAAGTCTTGTTCGGTTCACATGTACGCTGATGATGTGCAATTATATGTTTCCTGTCGTCCTGAATGTCTTGGTAACTGCATCGTAGATTTAAACTCTGATCTTGGGCTAGTAGGTGAGTGGGCTGCCTTAAATGGACTGTGTTTGAATCCACAAAAATCCAATTGTATTGTTCTTGCCAGGAAAAGTGTTAGTAATAGTGAGTTCCACAACGTACTTCTGGACAATTCAGTCGTTAGATATGTGGACTCAGCTAAAAACCTTGGTATTGTATTTAATAAAACACTCACATGGAAGGATCATATTTTTAGAAGAGTGGGTCAAGTGTATGGAATGCTTGTTGTTGTTGTTGTTGTTGTTAACAGCAAAACACTCCCCGAAGGTTTTGGGGAGTGATGCCGAAGTTGACAGTCCTTGGCCGGATATGACCCCGGTACGCTGCGGTACTCCCTTGCGGTACTGCCCGACTGTCGTGGTAGCGATTTGGTATGACCAGTGGAACCTTCTAGGTCATGGCATCCCTCCATCCATGAGGAAGGAGAATATGGGTAATGAGAGGTGAGAGGCATCATATCCGTAGATCAACCATCGAGTAGCACGTCAATTACCTATATGCATATTAGTCGCCTCTTACGACCGGTATGCCTACCTCGGGCATATTCTAAACCCCTAACCCGCAGGGGGTGTATGGAATGTTTCGTACACTCTGGCTTTCTCAATATTTCACCCCACTAAATATTAGGTTGCTTTTGGCTAAAACGTACTTAATACCTACGCTTCTATACGGTTGTGAAATCTTCGCAAACGACGCGATCATGTTTCTGTTCATGCTGAAAAAATTCTAAACATTTTTTTTGTAAACCTTTTAAAAGTTAGGACACTCTTAGCCTTACATAAAATAATTCAGACTAAGGAACCTGCATACCTATTTGATAGGCTAAGATTTCTTCAATCTTCGAGGTCTGTACGTTTGGTACATCCTAGGTATCGTATACTCACATCTGAGCGCCAGTTCTTTATATAAGTTAACACAGGTGAACATTCAACCGGCCAAAACACCACTTCCACCGAATTTACTGACGGCGCGTCTATAGCCTTACATTTAACAGCAAGCAAAAGTTCAATACCGCTTTAAAACCCCATTCGGCCAAAACACCGCTTCCACCGAATTTGCCGACGGCACTCCTATAGCTCTGTGCGTAATAGCAAGAAATAGTTAAATACTGCTTTAATAGCTCATCCGGCCATTCTGTCGACGGGGCAGTTATAGTCTTGCGCGTGACAACAACAAATAACGTGCAGTAACTAGAATTAGGGCAAGAGTGTAGGTATTTAGACACTAGCGTCGCTTTCATGTACTTAGTTATTTCAACTCATCCGCTGAGACCGGCTGCCCTTGGTAATCCAAGGGAAATAAAGAATTAAAAAAAAAAAACCAAGTGGTTCATATTACTGGCGCCCAACGTGGGGCCAAGCCAGAGAAAATCCTTATAAAAGGACACGCGAAGAAAAATCCCCGTAAAACGGCACGCGAACGCGAGTTTGGCCGTGGGTTCGAACCCACCTCCTAATAACTAAAATAATTTTTTCAAAGTGCCACAAAAGCACAAGTGCCACCGTAAAAGTGCCACAAGACAGTTTAAAATAATTTCTTCTAAGTGCCACAAAAGCACAAGTGCCACCGTAAAAGTGCCACAAGACAGTTTAAAATAATTTTTTCAAAGTGCCACAAAAGCACAAGTGCCACCGTAAAGTGCCAGACAGTTCAAAAATTTTTTTTTTGAATGAAAAAACAAAGAATAATAGAAGACAAAAAAGATTGCACGTCATAAGCGTTGCCGTCGTGAAACAACTTTAATATCATAATCAACTTTAATCCACCGCCATCAACATACAAAATAGCTAAAGGACCGACAATTACTCAATTTGATCTTAAACACACAAAAAGGAAGGAGTTAAAGCATTGCACGCCACAGGCGTTGCCATCGCTGGACATTCAACTTTAATATCATAATCAACTTTAATCCACCGCCACCAACATACAAGAATCTGAATAGCTAAAGAACCGACTACTCAATTTGATTTTAAACACACAAAAGGGCGAGGAGTTAAGGCATTCACGCCCCAACCATCCACCACCATCAGTACCACAATAAAAATGAAATTATTCATGTAAGTAGAAAACGCAGCAGCTGTATGAAAGCATAGGGTGTATTTTGTAAAAAGTAAAAATTCCGACTCCAAATTAAAATTAAATCAATTAATAAACGAAGATAGTACTTGAATTTGAGAAGTAAAAGACAGTGCTTGAATTTGAGATTTCCCCTAAACGATGGACGCCCAAACTCTCCAGACCCTTCTTAATACCGCCATCCGTACGGCAACGGAACATTCCAGGCAGGAATTCCAGACCCGTATAGATGAGTTGACAAGCAGCCTAGGCAGAATTGAAACTCCAACTCAGGTCGTCCAATATGAACCAGTCACAATCCAAGCAAACGCAGCGTGTGACGAACCTTTGGATCTGGTAAAAACCATGCCAGAAGTCAAGGGCGACCCTACCCGCTATGTATCTTGGAGACAAGCCGCGCACACTGCCTATAAGGTTTTTGAGAATTTCCAGGGTAGCTCTAAGCACTACCAAGCGGTAGGCATCATCAGGAATAAAGTGGTAGGCGCATCAGATGGCGTTCTACCGTCCTTCAACACCTTATTAAATTTCCATGCAATTATTTCACGACTAGATTTTGCCTACGCCGATAACAGGCTCATCCATTTGATAGAACAGGAGCTCTCCACTTTGAGGCAGGGTAAACTATCAGTAATAGGATTCTACGATGAGGTTGAAAGGAAGCTGGCCCTTATAATTAACAAAACCATTATGACCCATGGTGGAAATGCCACCCTAATAGAATCCCTCAAAAACAAGTATCGCGAAGACGCTCTTCGTGTGTTTGTCTCAGGACTAGCGATCTTCCTTCTGCATTAGCCTTAGCACAAGAACTTGAGGCAAACCAAGCCAGATCCATGTTCGCCCATTCCTTTAGTAGGCAAGCAACTCAAAGTCCCGGTCACTACCCGTATTCACCACAGTACCGCAGAGTACAACCAGACCAACAACGACAGACCCAGACACAAACGACTGTACCAATGGACATAGACCCATCACTCTCCAGGTTTAGACAAAACAGACCCCAACCAATAAATGGCAATAACGAGAGGAACCGTCTAGGAACCTATCCAACAACATCTCGTCCATATGCTGGTATCCCAGGTGGCTGGTCCAACCGAAACACCACCAACCAGACTATTGGACAGGTAGCAGCGCGACCAGAAAAAAGATCGCACGGGAGTGATCAACAGCCAATACAAAAGGTAAAACGAATAAACAACCTTGTCCAAGAACATGATGAACTCGAGGAAGACTATGGTAATGATGCTCTATATGACAATTACTACCATAATAACGATTGGAACCCAGTCGAGTGTCAAGACCAACCCAAAGACGACGTGAATTTTTTAGGACGAAATCCCTCTTGCCCTACGTCGAGCGGACAGTTGGGGGAAGAGGCTTAAACTCCTTATAGACACCGGTGCAGCAAAGAGCTACATAAAACCGCTCAAAGACTTAAAGAGAATCAAACCCGTAAGTCACACCTTTACGGTGAAATCAATCCATGGCACTACTAGGAATGGCAAATACTGCACCATAAACATTTTTAATAGAGACTGCAGCTTCTTCATCCTACCCAGTCTTAACACCTTTGATGGTATTATAGGTTTCGAGCTACTCAAAGAAGTGAACGGTAAAATAGATTTGATGACTGGACTTCTAAGTTACAAAGGCGGTCAGAAAAAGCTTTTATATCGTGATTGCCCTGACATTAACAAACTAATAGAAACGGATGCCGAAACACCGAAACACGAGTTAAGTATTCCTGCAATGTTGAAGCGGCACGCTAGAGTATTTGCGGACCCTAACGAGGCACTACCTTATAACACCCATATTGTAGGAACAATAAGGACCACTGACGATCTTCCCGTTTACTCTAGGAGCTACCCATATCCCATAGCTTCAGCCGAATTCGTCAATAAGGAGATAACCAATTTGTTACAGGATGTTATAATAAGACCATCCCGTTCTCCTTACAATAATCCAATTTGGGTAGTAAGTAAGTAAAAAGGGCGTGGATGAAGATGGTAATAGGAAGTCACGACTCGTAATTGTCTTTAGGAAACTAAACTTAAAAACAGTGAGCGACAAGTATCCTATACCCGACACGTCCGTAACTTTGGCAAACATGGGAAATGCTAAATGTTTCTAAACGATAGACCTTAAGTCTGGTTTTCACCAGATTAAACTAGCTGAGAGGGATCGGGAAAAAACTGCATTTTCGGTCAATAACGGAAAGTACGAGTTCTGTAGGCTTCCCTTTGGCCTAAAAAATGCTCCCAGTATTTTCCAGAGAGCCATTGACGATGTACTTAGAGCAGAAATCGGAAAAATATGCCACGTCTATGTAGATGACGTCATAATTTTTTCAGAAAGCGCTGAACAACACTTAAAGGAAATCGACCAGGTATTAAACAGGAAAGCGTCGAGTTTCTAGGCTTTACAATATCCAAGGGGGGTATCAGGACATGCCCCGATAAAGTCAAGGACATTTTGGACTTTGCCACTCCCAAATCACTTTGAGCTTTACGATCTTTTTTGGGATTGGCTGGTTATTACAGACGGTTTGTAAAAGACTACGCCTCGGTTACCAAACCCCTAACAAAATACCTATGTGGGGAAAATGGGAACACTAACCAATCTCGGAAAATAGAAATAAACTTAGATGAAGAAGCACTTAACGCGTTTAATAAAGTTAAAAATATTCTTGCATCAAAGGATGTGCTTCTCCCTTATCCCGACTATAAACAACCATCTGACTTAACAACAGACGCTTCTTCACATGCCATAGGCGCCGTTTTATCCCAAAACGGCAGACCTATCACCATGATCTCAAGAACCCTTTCTCCAGCAGAGGAGAACTATGCAACCAACGAAAGGGAACTCTTGGCGATAATGTGGGCCCCACAAAAACTTCGCAATTATTTGTACGGTGTAAAGCACCTGAACATTTTCACAGACCACCAACCGGTCACCTTCGCTTTATCTGACAAAAACTCAAATGCAAAGATGAAAAGGTGGCGCGCTTTTGTGGAAGAATATTCACCAACGTTTCATTACAAACCAGGCAAGGAAAATTTTGTTGCTGATGCGCTCCCGGGCAACATATAAACACACTAGGCCACGAGCCAGACTCAGAAAGCATGGTCGCTAACAGTGAGCTGTCACTGACTCAAACGATAGCCACAGTAAAAAACCCGATTAACTGCTTCAAAACCCAAATTATTCTGGAAGAGGGAAAGACATTGCCAGTTAACACAACTATTATTTTTAGGACACGAGTGAGGCATCGAATATCTTTTAGTAACCTACAAGATTTATTGAAAGCCATGAAACAATGCGTAAATCCGAATGTTTCTAACGGGTTGCTATGCGAACTCCCAACCTTGGCACTAATCCAAAACGAACTTACCACATCTTTTCCAGGGGTAAAGTTCCGTTACACTACAAAGCAGGTTATCGACGTTTTTAATAAGGAGGACCAAAGAGAAATCCTCCAAACCGAACATAATCGTGCACATAGATCCTGTCGCGAAAATGAGCAGCAAGTCCTGGAAAATTACTACTTTCCTGACTTGAGGAAAATCCTAAAAGAAATAGTTTCAAATTGCAAAATATGTCATGAAGCAAAACACCGACGACGCCCCCCAAACCCCGAAATAGGATCAACCCCCATACCCTCATACCCAGGAGAAATCCTTCACGTTGACATTTATTCAACAGACAAAACACATTTTCTCACAACAATAGATAAATTCTCAAAATTTGCAATGGTTTTCCCAATAAAATCCAGGACCATAGTGGATATTAAGGAACCAATCTACGAACTCCTCAACTTTTGCAAAAACACTAAATTTCTGGTTTGCGATAACGAGAGGTCGCTGAATTCAGAAACTATTAAGGCAATCTTAAAAAACCACTTCGGAGTCAATTATACCAGCTCCCACTACATCCCAATAACAACAGGGAAAGTGATCCTCCACGAAAATTACGAATTTCTGCTACACAAGACAAACTTGACGGAGTTCGAAACGATAGCGGAAGAAACGGATATAATTTTAGAGCAGTTTCCACTTTCTCACGCCAGACAACTTCTCCGAAACGACGATAACCAAATATTAAAACTACTAGACGCGGTCAGAATACATCACCGACATGCTAGAGGCATTAATATCCTGAGGACTGCATTAAAATACATAACCGGCACCCCAGACTTTGATGACTTCCAAGCAATTGAGACCAGCACCCAGTTTCTGTAACTTTTTAACGAAATTCGTTATTGTCGTTAACATTGATTTTGACAAATTTTGTACAGAAAATTGTGTCAAAATTAACGATTTCAAGTAACGAACTTCGTTAAAAAGTTACAGAAACGACGTGCAGAGCCGAAGCCCTCATAGAAGCAAATGAACAACAAGCAACGATTAATTCAGTTACACAGGGGCAAATTAACGAACTGACGGTGACAGTCAATAAACTTTTGGCACAGGCAAAACGGACGCAGATCGATACGGGAAATCTCTTTTCTTTAGTCAGCACTAGAAGTAGAGCGGTAATAATGGAGTTAGAATCTATTATAACATCAGTAGCTCTGGGAAAAGTAAATGTTATTAACCCCATTCTGCTTAATAGCATGGAAATAAACAATATACTAGCTGCTGAGCTCTCTGCAAATACCAGTATAACTGACATACTTTCTGTTTCTAAATTTCAGATATTTCAGAATACACAGTTATTTATTTCATTATTAAATACCCAAAAATAGCTAGGATTTGTAATAACGTAAAGCTACTGCCCGTTATCCAGAGGCGAAGAATTATTTCCTTAGAAACAAATGTTATAGCTGAATGCAACGGAGAATACATCCCCCTTTATAACTGCAGAGAAGCCATAACAGCAAACTTCTGCCGACCCTTGAAAGAAAGTCCCTGTGTACGACAACTACTTAACCAACACATAGCAAAATGCAAAACCAAATCTGCCGATCACGTGCCCGCCATTGAGGAGATCGATAACGGCATAATTTTAATTAATGACCAGCCCGCGATAATACAAAACGGAAATTTTACAAGATTAACAAGAGGTACTTTTTTGATAACTTTCAAAGGTAATATTATGATAAACACCACTACTTATAACAACTGGAATGAGGTGATGCGTTCACATCCCGAAGCAGTACCCACACAGTTACGTTAACTTCACCGAACATATCGAGTTACTATCACTTCCATACCTGCAAAGAATTAATGTGGAAAACCTGAAACACATAGCACACATACAGAATCTTTTTGATACTCGCTCGATACAATCAGGAAGCGCTTTACTCTTAATCCTATTAGCCATAGCTACAAGCATAGCAATATTTCTGAGGAGACGGCAAAGAAATATGGTAGTACTGAAGAACATCATAAAAGAAACCGAGGACGCTTTCACTACAAGAAGGGGAGTAGTTAACACAGGTGAACATTCAACCGGCCAAAACACCACTTCCACCGAATTTACTGACGGCGCGTCTATAGCCTTACATTTAACAGCAAGCAAAAGTTCAATACCGCTTTAAAAACCCATCCGGCCAAAACACCGCTTCCACCGAATTTGCTGACGGCACGCCTATAGCTCTGTGCGCAATAGCAAGAAATAGTTAAATACTGCTTTAATAGCTCATCCGGTCATTCTGCCGACGGGGCAGTTATAGTCTTGCGCGTGACAACAACAAATAACGTGCAGTAACTAGAATTAGGGCAAGAGTGTAGGTATTTAGACACTAGCGTCGCTTTCATGTACTTAGTTATTTCAACTCATCCGCTGAGACCGGCTGCCCTTGGTAATCCAAGGGAAATAAAGAATTAAAAAAAAACAATAAAGGAAGTCTAAGTTCGGGTAAGCCGAACATTAAATACCCAGTGTATGGAAACAATAGCAGTACCTATAAGTTATATATTTTCTATATATATTATAATTTGGGAAAAACGAACTCAATAAATTTATTAGTTAGTTTATAAAATTAATATTTATTTATGCTATGGTATAACATATATGTACATTGTTCGTGTGCCCTCAAAATATTACTTATAGTTGAATGCATTTCTTACTTCTAATATACTTACGCCCAATTTGTGACAAAGTTTTAAATTGAAAAAAATACGTTTGGGCCAGTTTTTCGAAATTCAAATTATTTTCAAAGTTATAGCTATCACCACTTTTCGAAATTCCTTACTTTTTGTTGTAAATAACTTCCGCTCCCTTAAAGTGCCAAAAAAAATTTTTTTGCTAATAGTTACTAATGCAATGCCCAACAACATCATACAAAAGCGCCATCTCGCCACGATGGAGAAGTTAAAAATTGCGAATAATGTTTGCAAAAAAAAATTTTTTGCAAAAATTGGAAATGTCCTTTTGTAGAAGATACCATCTTTTATATATATTTAAAAAATTAGCAAAATCGGTTTGACCAATCGTGAGAAAATCATCAAAAAGTGAGGAATTTCGAAAACTGTTGATAGATATAACTTTCAAAATAATTCGAATTTTGAAAAATTGTATACGTATTTTTGTTTAATCGTTCTGAGCCATACTACCCACTTTCAATAAAATACATGGCCGTCGAAAAAATTATAGGTGGCTCACTTAACAAAATTAACTCATCTTTTAAGACTCGTTAATAGTAGACAATTCCTTACAAATTTAACTACCAAATTATACTATAATTATACTATTTTAGTTATTTACCTTACCGAATTATGTCAATTTATGTGATTTTCGAAATTTTCCATATTGAAAGTGGACGTGATTGGGAAGCGATTTCGTTTAATTTCAACAGGTATACTTCCTATAACTCTAGTATACCTTGTGCCGAATTTCACGATTCTACCGAAATCAGTTTAAAACTTACGACCAGTCTTTTAGGTGATTTTCTAAATTTTCGATATCGAGAGTAGCCCAACCACGGGGATTTTATCCAATTTCATCACGTATACTCCGAAAAGTACTAGTATGATTTTTGCCAAATTTCATCGTTCTACCATAATTTGTTTAAAAGTTACGACCAGTCGAATTTTCAAAAATGCCTCCCTTTAAAGTGGGCGGTACCACGCCCACTTTTTAAAATTTAACAGAAAATCATAATAGAATGATAAGAGAGATTCACCTATGAAATTATATCATTTTATCAATTTCAGCTACCGATATATGTCAGTTTATGTGATTTTCGAAATTTTCGATACCGACAAAAGGGACGTGATTATAATCCGAGTAATCTGTATACCAAATTTCATGCAAATTCCTCAATTTTTACTCAAGTTATGTTAATTTGTATGATTTTCGAAATTTACGATCTCGAAAAAGGGGGCGTGGTTATCATCCGATTTCGCCCATTTTCAATAGCAACCTACCTCGGCCAAAAAGTAACCTGTATATGAAATTTCATGCAAATATCTTAATTTTTACTCAAGTTATCGTGTACAAAGACGGACGGACGGACGGACAGACGGACGGACATGCCTGAATAGACTCCTCTTTTCAACCTAAGAACTTTCATACATGGATATTGATTATTTTGCGCCGGTACATAGTACAGTTATGTGGACAAAATTATAATACCCCTGTACTAGTACGCTTGGTATAAAAATGGCTCCCTTAAAAGTGGGCGGGGCCACGCCCACTTTAAAAAATTTATCAAAAAATCATTATATAATGACCATGGGGATTCACCTATAAAATTATATAATTTTACCCATTTCCGTTAGCGAATTATGTCAATTTATGTGATTTTCGAAATTTTCGATATCGAAAGTGGACATGGTTGGAGGGCGATTTTATCCATTTTCATCAGGTATACTCCCAACGATACTAGCATGCTTTGTGCCAAATTCCATCGTTCTATCGTAATCTGTTTAAGAGTTAAGACCAGTCAAATTTTCAAAATCGCCTCCCTTAAAAGTGGGCGGTGCCACGCCCACTATAAAAAATTTATGAAAAAATCATAAGAGAATGACCAGGGGGATTCACCTATAAAATTATATCATTTTAGCAATTTCAGCTGCCGAGATATGTCAATTTGTGTGATTTTCGAAATTTTCGATATCGAAAGTGGGCGTGGTTGAAGGGCGATTTTATCCAGTTTCATCAGGTATACTCCCAACGATACTAGTATGCTTTTTGCCGAATTCCATCGTTCTATCGTAATCAGTTTAAAAGTTACGACCAGTCAAATTTTCAAAAACGCCTCCCTTAAAAGTGGGCGGTGCCACGCCGACTATAAAAAATATATGGAAAAATCATAAGAGAATGACCAGGGGGACCCACCTATAAAATTATATCATTTTAGCCATTTCAGCTGCCGAGATAAGTCAATTTGTGTGGTTTTCGAAATTTTCGATATCGAAAAAGGGGGCGTGGTTATCATCCGATTTCGCCCATTTTCAATAGCAACCTACCTTGGCCAGAAAGTAACCTGTGTACAAAATTTCATGCAAATATCTCAATTTTTACTCAAGTTATCGTGTACACGGACGGACAGACGGACGGACATGGCTTAATCAACTCCTCTTTTAATCCTAAGAACTTTCATATATGGAACTCTATATCTATCTCGATTATTTTGTGCCGTTACAAACAGCCGTTATGTGAACAAAGTTAATATACCCTTGTACTAGTACTAGTACACTGGGTATAAAAACCAAGTGGTTCATATTACTTATACGCGATACGGCTTTGGAACTCCCTTCCTGTTAGGCTGGGTTTAAAAAGAAGTGCAGAGCACTTTAGGAAAGAACTTTCAAATTTGTATAATATCTTGTAGTTAATTAGAAGAAAACGATTTATAAATAAATAAATTAATAAGTTTACATACCTTTATCCATTAATTATTGTAATATTTTATTATCTTTTTACTATTGTTAAATCTGTAATTCTCGTCTCTATTTTATTTTAAGATTTAATCATGAATATACTTATATTGTGACTAGCACTAAATATAAATTTCAAAATTGCTGTGCTAGGATGAATATCTAATAATAAATTCAAATTCAAATTTACTTATAAATTTATCAAGCGTGTGCGTGTAAATGAACTGTCAAAATTTGTATGGGACGAATTTTACAAAAATTTGATAAACTTCCGCGTCGATTTTGGTGTGTAAAAGAGTTAGTAAATTTATCCAATACAATGACGCCGGTCGACATTATTTTTTTTTTAAGCATTCAATGCACACTGAACAAAAATGGAAGAATATGCTGAAAACGGGTCGAAAATTACTTTGAATTTCGAAGTAAAATTTTTTTGTTTGACATCAAGTACACATAAATTTATCTAGGGCGTTGTTGTTGTTGTAGCGAGGTGTAGCCCTGCTTAAATGTCAGACAGGGTCACCCCGAGTGTATTGCTCTTGGCCGGGTCGATATAAGAAAACGGCCCGGGTCGTTTCGGCACGATGGGTACAGCACAAGTACTGGTACCGTTCTCGTAGAACCGGCAATACAAGAAACTAGCCGTGTAGGCTATGTAGGTCATTTAGCGTTACCCAGGGTGCACCAACTGGGAGGCGACCTACTTTTACACCTACTTTTACGACTTAATTTTACACACGTTCATCTAACTTAGCTGATAAATGTATAAATTTACGCATTTCGTAAACTTATACATAAGGTTCGATGAATCCCCCTATTGTTTGGCTAGCAAATTCTTTTGGTACGTTTTTTTCTGTTTGGTACGAAAAATTTTAGGCAAACGGCAACCGTGTCCCGGGATTCTGCTATGTGGAAAATCCCAACAACTCAGGGATTTTCCATATGGCTGGGTCCCGGGACTGACTTTCCTTGTGTTGGTGGTATCACCACGGGCCTTTCAAAACCGGCCTAAGTGTGCCTCTGCGGCAACCACTTGAACCTAACCTAACCTTACCTGCAGACTAGGGATTCCAATTTTCAGGATTTCCAGCCTCTCGGGATTTTCGGGATTTGAAAGTTCAATCCCGGGATTGTCCCGTTTTTTATCTATGTAATTAAGTAGACTAAATTATAGTAATTCATTTAAGTATGTATGTATGTATTTATTAAGGCAGTCATTTTTATAACGAACGAAAAGTAACATTAAATTTGTAACGCAAAGTTACTATTCAGGAACTTGAAACATAAGTTGTTTGTACTACTGGTAAACATAGCCAAATATAGTACATATTTGATTAATAACGACTTACATATTTACTGACATGAAATAAATTTTACAGGAGAAGCAAAAAAACAAAATATTTTTTTACATTGAACGCATGCAAAGATAGCTTTGTAAATTTGAAATATCTCCATTATTACTGCTAGTAACTCCTTAAAATTTGTAGTGAGTGTGTATTTTACTATATCATACTTAAATATGTGAAAAAGTCATTTTCGAAAAATGTGTCAATTAGGGCCTTTGTGAATTAAGGTAACGATATGTAAGAACAAAAAAAATTTACATTAAATATGTAAATAAAATATATGTATTCAGGAATTTGGTACAATTTTTTTGTACCACCGGTACAAGTAGCATAAATGACTAAAAATTCTACAGCGATAGTGGCGAAAACCAGACCTGTTAAATAATGATTAATTTTTTAATTCCATGGTAAGGTAAGCAGAAATGTTTTTAATCATTAATTGCCAGTAGCTACACAATATAAATGATCAATTTTAATTAATTAAAAAAATGTATTAATTAATGATTAAAAAAAAAAAAAAAAACTAATGGCGGCGATATACCAACAGGTTATCATAACCTCTAACGAGATTTTTAGCCGAGCTTCTCTTTCCAACTTGTGGTGTGTTGCTTTTGAGTTTTTCTTACAAGTTGGCGGGACCTACAGTTTTTTGCCGACTCCGAACGGCACTTGCAAAGCAAATGAATTTTTTGCCGAGAAGCTTCTCATAGCAGATATACACCCGGAGAGTTTGCCAAACTACTGCCGAGGGGCGACCCCGTTTAGAAAAATCGTTTTTCTAAATAATTTTTGATGTTACTTTTGCCGGGCATCGAACCGCCACGACTTGGTGTAGAAGGCCGAACACTTAACCGCTACACCACGGCGGCCGCCGTGCATGATTAATATAAAAATTTCTTATTATTTTTAATGCGTTTTAATTACATCTTTAAAATGATTAACGTAGTTAAATAATTATTTTTGTTATTTTTAATTATGTGATTAATACGATTAAAGTAATTAAATGATTATTTTTGCTTAATTTTAATTATATGATTGGAGTGTAATGGGGTGTGGTTGCTGAGTGACCGCGCTCAATCCCGACTATTGCGTCCTCGTTCGTGCACTCTGGGCAACGTTGAGCTACCTAGGCTCGCGGCAGAAAGAGAGGGAGCCCCGGGGGGGCCACTCTGACATACTTGGTTTAAGGGCTCACCGGGGTCTTTTTCGCAGCGTCTGTACACCAAGAGGTGCGGCTGTAAGCGGGCGTCTGTCTTGAAGCAAGCGGCTCGCTATATAAATGTGCAAAACTTTTCCCTCCCAATCCAGGGTGTTATGCGATACCGTGCCCATTGGACGTTTGCAGCCGGGAGGCAAATCGTGGCTGTAGTCGAACGGAGCCTCACTGATACCGGGCCGCCTCAGGGAGTAACTATGGTCTTACCGCGGTATGGGGCTCTGCCGCGGCGGACGACACACTTCCCCTTACACTACCCTTGACCCTAAGCTGGCCGTGTCCGGCGAGGGGTCGTACGAACAAGATGAAGAACACACAAAATACAAAGCAATTAACGACTTCGTTTACTCCGCAGCAGAGAAGAACTATGCTGGAGCAAGCGAAAACACAACGCCGGAGGACAAACTCCGCCTCAAAGTTAACTGGGAGGCCGACAGCGATGGAAACTACGGGTCAGTCATCCCCCAAACTGCTATCAAGTAAGAGTGACTTGACGGGAGCAAGCAACAGTGCGGCTGCCTACGCAGTCAAGCAGAAAACGGCGGAAGCTAAACTTCCATCAAGCGCTGGTACGAAACCCTATCTCTTCACATCTGGGGCAATGGTCTCACGACCTGGTTTCAGAGTTTCGAAAGAGAAGGACGACGCCGCAAAGGGAGAGACCGCGATGGCAACTACGAGTCTGAATCCCCCCAAAGAGGCATCTCCCCGACGCTTTGCGTACTGGGATAAAAGAAAGGCCGCAAGGATCCTTAAAAAATATGAGGGAGCATCGCAGGAGAAGCTGTCGCCGGAAGAAAGGAAGATGGTGGAGGAAGCGAAAGCTCTGATACCAAATTTCCAGAGGCCCTATGTGCCTAAGAGGGTGAACGGTAATCCCTTCAAACGCCAGAGATCGGACGGAGAGGTAGACCCCCATCCGAAGCGGCATCAGGTCAACCCCGTAGTGGGAAAACTCAGCTTTGCTGAAGTAACCAAGGACAGAATCCTTATAGGTTTCATTGACCGAGGTAACGACCGTTGGTCCATCCCCAAAGACCAGTGGCTGTATGTCCGAAATGAAATGGGCAGGGCCCTCCTCCACTTAATGCGTGAGTCTCCGGGTAGTCCGCCGCGAGGTACTGACGCGGGCTGGCACCAAGGTCAGATCAAAATATTCGCGTGCGAGGATGCAAGAACTGTCGCACTGTATAAGGCAGCAGTTGCAAGACTGGGTGAAGTCTATCCAGGGGCAAGACTAGATGTCGTCGACTGGAAGGACATTCCTGCTCGGCCAAGGGCAAGGGCATGGATTCCTGCCGTCCCTGCAGAACCCGAGAATATTCTTGAGATGCTGCAGGTCTGGAATCCGTCTCTCCCGACGCAGCATTGGGGCGTCAATCTGGTCGATGATGTGGTTGGGCCCAATAGACAGGTGGTTATCACTCTGAATAAGGAGGCGCTCGAGCCCCTTAAACGGTGCAACGGACGAGTGCATTACGGCTTGGGTCAGATCGTGATCCACGTATACCGTGGCGATGCACAGCGCGCTGCTATTCCGGACGCTCCGGAGGACTCGGAGATCGAGGCATCGGAAGGGGAAGCAGAGGAGTCCGACGCGGAAAGTATGTTATCCGCCACGTCAAATTGCGATGGTGCTGCGAACAACTCGGCGATAGAAGAAAGCCTGCTTGACGAAGAAGGCCTCGACGTCACGATCGTGGCTAAACCTGAGCACACTAACGTTGATGCTGCTTCAGACAGCAGGGTTCCCGCCACGCCAAATCGTGCAGGTGCTCTGAACAACTCCTCGTTGAGAGACAGCCCCCGGAACAGGCCAGACCTCGACGACACGCTGGCGGCAGGGATGTCTGAGCTCTCTCATGTTGGTGGTGCTTCAGATAAATCTGCACAAATCTAAAGCAGCCTCGGCTGTTTTAAGCAGTCGTCTTTCTAAAGGCGACGTAGACGTGGTCCTTATCCAAGAGCCCTGGGTCAATAGCTCTAGGATCTGTGGATTGGGGACTAAGGGGTACAAGCTCATCCAAGCCAATGATGAGGGCAAGGTCAGAACCTGTATTTTGGTAAAGTCTGAGCTAAACACCTTTCTATTACCCAACTACTCAAATGGTGACGTTACAGCTGCCAGCTTAACAGTCGGCAGCACCAGCCTAACGATGGCGTCGGTCTATATGCCCTATGACGCCGAAGAACCTCCTCCACAAAAGGAGGTGAAAGATCTGGTGGATAATTTCTGTACGGGCCGTCTTATTATTGGAGCTGACGCTAATGCTCATCACGTCCAGTGGGGAAGCTCCGACATTAACGCTAGGGGCGAGTCTCTGTTTGACTACCTACTAACAACTAACCTGGTGGTTTGTAACGTGGGTAACGAGCCTACTTTTATAACTAAAGCTCGTAGGGAGGTTATAGACCTCACTATTTGTAGCGAAGGCGCTTATGAGTGGGTCAGAAAATGGCGTGTTCTTGATGAGCATTCATTTTCTGACCATCGGTACATAGAAATTGTGTTAGACTTTATTGTTGAGCAGCCAGTTATGAAACGAAATCTACGCAACACTAACTGGCAGCTACATAACCAAATATTAGCTAGGGACCTACCAGTATTACCTCCACAAGCCCCCTCATCAGTGGGAGAACTGGATGATCTGGTAACGATCTTTACAACGGCGCTCTCAAATGCCCTAGAGCAGGCTTGTCCAGTACCAAAACCACGCGGCAAACATAGACCCCACTGGTGGTCTTACGACCTGGATTCGTTCCGTATATCATGCAGGAAGCAATTTAACAAGGCCAAGAGCATCGGTACGGAGCCTGAATGGCTCGAATATAAAGCTAAACTGAGGGCCTATAAAAAGGCTCTAAGGCAAGCGAAGAGAACTTCGTGGAGAAATTTCTGCACCGGGGTCGAAAAAGTCGATGATACAGCGAGACTTAGACGAGTGCTATCAAAAACTCAAACAGCCATTAGCTATTTACGGAAGCCTGACGGATCTTGGACCAGCACGGAAGGGGAAACCCTGGAGCTGCTCCTGAACACACACTTTCCGGGGAACTTGTATAATGCACCTGTAGCATCTGCAACAAACCTGGCGGTAAACATACCCATTACGGAGGAAAGGGTAAGGTGGGCAATCAAAAGCTTTGAGCCGTTCAAGGCAGCTGGGCCAGACGGGATTTTCCCCGCACAACTTATAAACACGCTGGAAATATCAGCTAAATGGCTGGTAGTTCTCTATTCAGCCTGCCTGGCTCTTAATTACATTCCGTGCTCCTGGAGAAGCGCCACGGTAGTCTTTATTCCAAAGGCTGGGAAGGCCTCACACTATGAGCCTAAAGACTACAGACCGATCAGTCTCTCGTCTTTTGCACTTAAAACCTTCGAGAGGATAATTAGCGATTATCTCTCCTCTACTATTGATAGCAACCTTATTTCTAGCTATCAACATGCATACACCAAAGGTAAATCAACGGAAACTGCGCTCCACAGCCTAGTCTCTATTGTTGAAAAATCATTACACGAAAAGGAGTACTGTCTCGTGGCCTTTCTGGACATCGAAGGGGCTTTCAACAATATAAGGCCGGAGGCTATTAACACTGCTTTAACAAACCTGGGCATAAATAGGTCTCTTATTGGTCTAATTGATCAACTACTAAAGGGAAGGAAAATAGTTTCTTCACTGGGAACAGTTGATCTTTCACGCTATGTCACAAGAGGAACGCCTCAGGGTGGTGTTCTCTCCCCGCTCCTATGGAACCTCACCGTAAACTCGCTGCTAAGAGACACAAGGTGGGGGGGCGGGAAGATAGTGGCATATGCAGACGATTTAGCTATTGCATATAGGGGCAAATTCCCACAAACCCTGTGTGACTTGATGCAAGTAGCACTGCGAGAAGTTTCTTCATGGTCCTCTCGCTGCGGACTTAGCATCAACCCGGGAAAGGTGGAGCTTGTCCTTTATACCAGGCGGTACAAGATACCACCGCTGAACCTACCAGAACTAGATGCCGTGCGCCTGAACTTAGCTGATAAAGCCAAATTCCTAGGCACAGTTCTAGATAGAAAGCTTAACTGGAAGGAGAATGTCATCCAGCGCCAGAGGAAAGCGTGCATTGCACTTTACACGTGTAAAAGAGCCATTGGTAAAAAATGGGGGCTCAGCCCCAAAATTTGCAGATGGATCTACACTGCGATAATCCAGCCAATTATGCTGTATGGAGTCGTGGTATGGTGGCCTGCGCTAGGAAAGGCAACAAACCTAAATCTGTTAGGAAAAGTCCACAGATCGAGCATGATCTGTATAAGCGGGGCGTTAAGAACAACGCCCAATGAAGCTCTCCAGGCCATTCTTGGCTTTTTGCCACTCGATCTGGAAGGGTACCGGGCAGCAGCAGCATCGGCTCTGCGTCTAAGGGAAACGTCCGTCTGGGGCGCAAGCACTATTGGACACTCCTGTATTCTAAGATCTTACAGCTTTCTCCCTCTGAGCACAGATCGGTGTGCGACCACAACAGTCGGAGATTGTTGTTTTAGAATAAACATTCCCAGCAGGGAAGACTGGGAGAACATAGATCGGTGTCCCGCTACTAATGGCGGCACTTTTATATACACCGACGGCTCGAAGTTAGACGGCAGAGTCGGAGGAGGGGTTTACTCAAGACTACCTGATCACTGCAGCGTCTTCCAGGCTGAAGTTTCTGCAATCATGGACGCCGTGACTTGGATAGGTGAACGCACCATCGGACAGGATATCTGTATTTTCAGCGACAGCCAAGCGGCCATCAAATCCCTTGGCTCTTACTCGTTCAACTCTGAACTGACGCTCAGCTGTCGTCGATCTCTTCAAGAGATGGCCCAACAGAACCGCGTGAACCTCACATGGGTCCCGGGACACAGGGACATTGAGGGAAACTGTAGGGCAGACGAACTTGCCAGGCAGGGCACGACCAAGCAGATTCTTCAAGATAAAGAGCGCATAGGTATGCCGTTTGCCACGTGCAAGCTAATGCTGAAGGAGCATACACTCCGCGAAGCCAACGAAAGATGGCTACAAGCCCCAGGGTGCCGGATATCCAAGCAAACCTGGCCAAAATGCGATCTTAAAAGATCTAGACACATATACGCCCTAAAAAGGAAGGAAATCTCCATATTAATAGGTGTTTTAACCGGGCACTGCCTTATTGGTAGGCACGCAGCAAGGCTAGGCGTTCCCTACCGACGATGCTGCAGGAGTTGCAAAGATGATGAGGAAGAGGAAACGGTGGAGCACCTCATCTGCAACTGCCCGGCCTTAAGCGGAGCGAGAAGGCGCTCTCTGGGAGTTCCCTTCCTGGTTAGCTTAAGCCAGGTCGCGGAGCTAGACATAAAGGACTTGATGGCCTTCATCAAGTTATCAAAATGGTTCGAGGAGGGGTAGCGGTGTCGGTTAGGAGTGTCAGTCCCGGGTTTCGGCTATATGGAGAGTCCCGACAGCACTGGGATTTTCCATATGGCCGGGCCTCGGGACTGACTTTCCTAGTGTTTGGTGGTATCACAACGGGCCTTTTATTACTGGCCTAGGTGTGCCTTTGCGGCAGCCACTTCTACCTACCTAATTATATGATTAATATAATTAAATGATTACACTGGATCACAAATTCCAACTTTTTTTCTGCACCAGAGACGCCATAGTGAAATTCCTATGTAAAATCACCTCCTAATTCCAAAAATCAAAGTTATTTTTACTTGAATGGTACCGTTTTTGAGATATTTACGATTTACCGTTATTTCAAAAAACAAAAAAGATGGCTCCACTTAATCGTGTATATCTCAAGAACAAATTGAGCTATTCGAAAACGGTTTGAAAAATTTGAAAGCTTATAAAATTTACTATAATCAGTGCATACAACACTTTTTGCTAGGTCCTGCAGATTCAAACATAGTGAACAATCATTACGGATTTTTAAAACTTAAAAATATAAAAAAATTTGTACTTTGCGAGGAAGCATCTCGAAAACTTTTTGTTTTTTAGCAGATATTTCCCCCCCCCCCCCTCTAAGCTCTGTTTTATTACAAAAAAAAACAAGCTATCAGTGAACAAAATCGATGAACTAATACAAAAGTTATAAGCATTCAAGTAAATATATCCATTTAATACTTAAGTACCCTACAAATAATAGCATATGTACATATTGTTCTGTCTTAACTCTATGATCTTATTTTATAATTGAAAAAGTTATGTGTCTTGTTTTGACGCTTATTTAGATTAGGATCGGTTTCTCTTATGAGAAACCAACAGTAGTCGCCCATCATAGCGACATCCCAGAATCCTTGATACCGACTTTCAATCACTTTCATTTGCTGGTGAAACCTTTCGCCATGCTCGTCACTTTCGTCGCCAAGATTTTGCGGGAAAAAATTTAAGTGGGAGTGTAAGAAATGAATTTTTAAAGACATATTTACTCCTGAAAGAAAATAAAAAAGTAAATTAGATAAATACATAAGTGACACATTAGTATATAATTTTCTGAGGCTGGATTTGTCTTTCAATTCAGAACAAATTTTTTGTTTATATTTTTCCCGTTCTTGTTTGTTCGGAACTGGACGATGAATTCAGATTTATGGCTATATATTCTCATGTAAATTTATATAATATATAATTTATTATAATATGTTTTTTTATTTACCCATTTCCGCATAGTTTTTGATTAAGTCGTTCACTATCATCTCGTAGTTAGGACTTTTGTGTTTGCCTAAAAAAGAAGTAACGACCTTTTCAAAGGAATCCCACGCTGCTGCCTCCACTGGTGACAATAGTTCTTTGAAATGGTTATTGGTCATCATTTTCCTTATTTGCGGTACCACAAAAATCCCTTCCTTTATTTTTGCTTCTGAAATCTCTGGGAAGATTGTCTTCAAATGATGAAAAGCTTCGCCTTCTTTGTCCAAAGCCTTCACAAAGTTTTTGATAAGGCCGAGCTTGATGTGGAGCGGAGGTAGAATTATTTTTTCCTTCTTTATAAGTGGAGAGTATTTTATGTTATCTACCCCAACTTGAAACTCGATTCGTTCTGGCCAATCCTTTATGATGTAGTGGTCTTGACGAGCTCGGCTATCCCATTTGCATAGAAAGCAACAGTATTTTGTGTATCCACTTTGTAGACCACATAGCATTCCAACGACTTTAAGATCGGCACATATTTTCCAATCATGTTCTTCGTATTTGATTAACTTGAGCAATTTTTGCATTATCTCATATGTTTCATTCGTATTTACTGCATGCGCGATCGGGATAGATGGCTTTTGGTTGCCAACTTAATTTATTGCCGTCTATGAACAATCGCCACTCTTTTGAATCATATGGTTCACCAAATTGTTTGAATAGACCAGCAATGTCTTTGCAGTAACAAACGCTGTCCTCCTTCGTATAGTACTTGGAAAATTCTTCGTGACGAGTTCTATAATGTGTTACCTTAACATCGGATGAAACAAATTTAAATTGTTGCATTCGAGAGGCGTGTAGTTCGGCCTTTTCCTTTGACAATTCCAAATCCCTTATCCAATCATTGAGTTGTGCTTGTGACAAAGAATTTCTTTCGTTTTCCGTTTGAAATTCAGTACAACATGATGCCGCGTAATCAGATACTACTGTTGACAATGAAACTGGAGCCGGAACTAAAGTTAAATTTGATTCTGGCAATGTCGCTTCTGTTGAAATTAGTTCTGGTAATGACACTGTAGATACGCTCGCATAGGTTACTTTTCTGGACTTTCCAACCCCAAGTACTTTTGTAGTACAAATATAGCAGTCCGTTGAATGGCAAGTTGGTTCCCTCCACTTCATTGGTGTAATAAATTTCACACGTCGCCTAAATAGATAGTTTCAGAAATTAGTCAGCTATGCATTAAAAGGGAACAAATTCCTAATTTTTACAACGTACCTTTTTGTTCCGGTTTCCGAAGAAATCAATTCGACTCGGCATGTGGTGCACACAGTGTTCGGTGTCCATGGTTTTTCATTGTTTTTAGGCTCAATTCCAAAACACTTATAGTATGTAACTTTCAAAGGATTTGAAAACACACGTCTCATACTTTTAACAATAAATTGACCGCAGATGAAACAGAACATATCTGGATAATTTGTACACTCAAACTCTCGCGCCCTTTTATTCATTTTTTATTTTTAAGTAAATGACGGGTTATAAACTGCAATTATAAACTGAACAGTATCCGGCGAGCCTTGCAGATATTATGAAGGAACAAGGCGCATGTACTCTTATTTATACTTAGATCTAGTAAAAATTCAAGCCTACCTAAACAAAAAGGTTCCCTAGTTCTACAAAGAAAACACTACCTGCCTCAAAAATATAAAAAAAAAAAAAACTAATGGCGGCGATATACCAACAGGTTATCATAACCTCTAACGAGATTTTTAGCCGAGCTTCTCTTTCCAACTTGTGGTGTGTTGCTTTTGAGTTTTCCTACAAGTTGGCGGGACCTACAGTTTTTTTCCGACTCCGAACGGCACTTGCAAGCAAATGAATTTTTTGCTGAGAAGCTTCTCATGGCAGAAATACACCCGGAGAGTTTGCCAAACTACTGCCGAGGGGCGACCCCGTTTAGAAAAATTCTTTTTCTAAATAATTTTTGATGTTACTTTTGTCGGGCATCGAACCGCCACGACTTGATGTAGAAGGCCGAACACTTAACCGCTACACCACGGCGGCCACCCAAAATATGCTCTTGTTTAAAATGTACCTAGGTTTGAGAAAACAGCTTTTTGCATCTAATAACTTTTCGAAAATCTACCTGCTAACTAACTTATATACGAATACTAACACATATGTACCAGTAGGGTACTTAAGCATTAAATGGATATATTTACTTGAATGCTTATAACTTTTGTATTAGTTCATCGATTTTGTTCACTGATAGCTTGTTTTTTTTTGTAATAAAACAGAGCTTAGACATAAAGGACTTGATGGCCTTCATCAAGTTATCAAAATGGTTCGAGGAGGGGTAGCGGTGTCGGTTAGGAGTGTCAGTCCCGGGTTTCGGCTATATGGAGAGTCCCGACAGCACTGGGATTTTCCATATGGCCGGGCCCCGGGACTGACTTTCCTAGTGTTTGGTGGTATCACAACGGGCCTTTTATTACTGGCCTAGGTGTGCCTTTGCGGCAGCCACTTCTACCTACCTAATTATATGATTAATATAATTAAATGATTACACTGGATCACAAATTCCAACTTTTTTTCTGCACCAGAGACGCCATAGTGAAATTCCTATGTAAAATCACCTCCTAATTCCGAAAATCAAAGTTATTTTTACTTGAATGGTACCGTTTTTGAGATATTTACGATTTACCGTTATTTCAAAAAACAAAAAAGATGGCTCCACTTAATCGTGTATATCTCAAGAACAAATTGAGCTATTTGAAAACGGTTTGAAAAATTTGAAAGCTTATAAAATTTACTATAATCAGTGCATACAACACTTTTTGCTAGGTCCTGCAGATTCAAACATAGTGAACAATCATTACGGATTTTTTAAATTTTTTTTGTAAAAATATAAAAAAATTTGTACTTTGCGAGGAAGCATCTCGAAAACTTTTTGTTTTTTAGCAGATATTTCACCCCCCCCCCTCTAAGCTCTGTTTTATTACAAAAAAAAACAAGCTATCAGTGAACAAAATCGATGAACTAATACAAAAGTTATAAGCATTCAAGTAAATATATCCATTTAATACTTAAGTACCCTACAAATAATAGCATATGTACATATTGTTCTGTCTTAACTCTATGATCTTATTTTATAATTGAAAAAGTTATGTGTCTTGTTTTGACGCTTATTTAGATTAGGATCGGTTTCTCTTATGAGAAACCAACAGTAGTCGCCCATCATAGCGACATCCCAGAATCCTTGATACCGACTTTCAATCACTTTCATTTGCTGGTGAAACCTTTCGCCATGCTCGTCACTTTCGTCGCCAAGATTTTGCGGGAAAAAATTTAAGTGGGAGTGTAAGAAATGAATTTTTAAAGACATATTTACTCCTGAAAGAAAATAAAAAAGTAAATTAGATAAATACATAAGTGACACATTAGTATATAATTTTCTGAGGCTGGATTTGTCTTTCAATTCAGAACAAATTTTTTGTTTATATTTTTCCCGTTCTTGTTTGTTCGGAACTGGACGATGAATTCAGATTTATGGCTATATATTCTCATGTAAATTTATGTAATATATAATTTATTATAATATGTTTTTTTATTTACCCATTTCCGCATAGTTTTTGATTAAGTCGTTCACTATCATCTCGTAGTTAGGACTTTTGTGTTTGCCTAAAAAAGAAGTAACGACCTTTTCAAAAGAATCCCACGCTGCTGCCTCCACTGGTGACAATAGTTCTTTGAAATGGTTATTGGTCATCATTTTCCTTATTTGCGGTCCCACAAAAATCCCTTCCTTTATTTTTGCTTCTGAAATCTCTGGGAAGATTGTCTTCAAATGATGAAAAGCTTCGCCTTCTTTGTCCAAAGCCTTCACAAAGTTTTTGATAAGGCCGAGCTTGATGTGGAGCGGAGGTAGAATTATTTTTTCCTTCTTTATAAGTGGAGAGTATTTTATGTTATCTACCCCAACTTGAAACTCGATTCGTTCTGGCCAATCCTTTATGATGTAGTGGTCTTGACGAGCTCGGCTATCCCATTTGCATAGAAAGCAACAGTATTTTGTGTATCCACTTTGTAGACCACATAGCATTCCAACGACTTTAAGATCGGCACATATTTTCCAATCATGTTCTTCGTATTTGATTAACTTGAGCAATTTTTGCATTATCTCATATGTTTCATTCGTATTTACTGCATGCGCGATCGGGATAGATGGCTTTTGGTTGCCAACTTAATTTATTGCCGTCTATGAACAATCGCCACTCTTTTGAATCATATGGTTCACCAAATTGTTTGAATAGACCAGCAATGTCTTTGCAGTAACAAACGCTGTCCTCCTTCGTATAGTACTTGGAAAATTCTTCGTGACGAGTTCTATAATGTGTTACCTTAACATCGGATGAAACAAATTTAAATTGTTGCATTCGAGAGGCGTGTAGTTCGGCCTTTTCCTTTGACAATTCCAAATCCCTTATCCAATCATTGAGTTGTGCTTGTGACAAAGAATTTCTTTCGTTTTCCGTTTGAAATTCAGTACAACATGATGCCGCGTAATCAGATACTACTGTTGACAATGAAACTGGAGCCGGAACTAAAGTTAAATTTGATTCTGGCAATGTCGCTTCTGTTGAAATTAGTTCTGGTAATGACACTGTAGATACGCTCGCATAGGTTACTTTTCTGGACTTTCCAACCCCAAGTACTTTTGTAGTACAAATATAGCAGTCCGTTGAATGGCAAGTTGGTTCCCTCCACTTCATTGGTGTAATAAATTTCACACGTCGCCTAAATAGATAGTTTCAGAAATTAGTCAGCTATGCATTAAAAGGGAACAAATTCCTAATTTTTACAACGTACCTTTTTGTTCCGGTTTCCGAAGAAATCAATTCGTCTCGGCATGTGGTGCACACAGTGTTCGGTGTCCATGGTTTTTCATTGTTTTTAGGCTCAATTCCAAAACACTTATAGTATGTAACTTTCAAAGGATTTGAAAACACACGTCTCATACTTTTAACAATAAATTGACCGCAGATGAAACAGAACATATCTGGATAATTTGTACACTCAAACTCTCGCGCCCTTTTATTCATTTTTTATTTTTAAGTAAATGACGGGTTATAAACTGCAATTATAAACTGAACAGTATCCGGCGAGCCTTGCAGATATTATGAAGGAACAAGGCGCATGTACTCTTATTTATACTTAGATCCAGTAAAAATTCAAGCCTACCTAAACAAAAAGGTTCCCTAGTTCTACAAAGAAAACACTACCTGCCTCAAAAATATAAAAAAAAAAAACTAATGGCGGCGATATACCAACAGGTTATCATAACCTCTAACGAGATTTTTAGCCGAGCTTCTCTTTCCAACTTGTGGTGTGTTGCTTTTGAGTTTTCCTACAAGTTGGCGGGACCTACAGTTTTTTTCCGACTCCGAACGGCACTTGCAAGCAAATGAATTTTTTGCTGAGAAGCTTCTCATGGCAGAAATACACCCGGAGAGTTTGCCAAACTACTGCCGATGGGCGACCCCGTTTAGAAAAATTCTTTTTCTAAATAATTTTTGATGTTACTTTTGTCGGGCATCGAACCGCCACGACTTGATGTAGAAGGCCGAACACTTAACCGCTACACCACGGCGGCCACCCAAAATATGCTCTTGTTTAAAATGTACCTAGGTTTGAGAAAACGACACTAACAGCTTTTTGCATCTAATAACTTTTCGAAAATCTACCTGCTAACTAACTGATATACGAATACTAACACATATGTACCAGTAGGGTACTTAAGCATTAAATGGATATATTTACTTGAATGCTTATAACTTTTGTATTAGTTCATCGATTTTGTTCACTGATAGCTTGTTTTTTTTTGTAATAAAACAGAGCTTAGAGGGGGGGGGGGGGGAAATATCTGCTAAAAAACAAAAAGTTTTCGAGATGCTTCCTCGCAAAGTACAAATTTTTTTATATTTTTCCAAAAAAAATTTTAAAAATCCGTAATGATTGTTCAATATGTTTGAATCTGCAGGACCTAGCAAAAAGTGTTGTATGTACTGATTATAGTAAATTTTATTAGCTTTCACATTTTTAAAACCGTTTTGGAAGAGCTCAGTTTGTTCTTGAGATATACACGATTAAGTGGAGCCATCTTTTTTGTTTTTTGAAATAACGGTAAATCGTAAATATCTCAAAAACGGTACCATTCAAGTAAAAATAACCTTGATTTTCGGAATTAGGAGGTGATTTTACATAGGAATTTCACTATGGCGTCTCTGGTGCATTTTGGCTGTAAACCAGTGTTATTTTTGATCAAATTTATATATGACTTTCCTGTTTGATATGGTATTAAATAAAACATTAACAAAGAAAAGAGTACATTATGTACAACGCTGTATAAATGTGAACTGGACCAATCTAGTAATATTAAGGAAGTATGTACATATAAATACATACAAGTGATATTTTTACACTTTAATTTTTATTTAGTAGCAAATTTATTGATGTCTTATAATTTCGCCTATTGACTAACGACTGACTTGAGCTTCACTCAGGACAGCGAGTCGAAATCTTAGCTCTAAGCAGAGAAGGTACATAAACAGTATGTATAAATAATTAGTACATACTTGCATATGTCACTCCTCCCACCAAAATGAAAGAGCAGTATCCTTATTTATCTAAGTACATTGATTTCAGATAAATTGATCATGTCTTACAACAAAGGGAACTAGTATTAATTAAGCTTCAATTTTAATACAAAAGACTTAAGCTACGAACTTAAATTTCTACTTAGCTTGTTAGGACTTCAATTAAAGTGAGAGATTAAACAACTGTCGAAATAAAGTTAGAAAGTAATCAAAAATGAAAGAGAAGTAGTATTAATTAATTTTTAGTTTTAATACAAAAGACTTAAGCTACATACGAACTTAAATTTCTACTTAGCTTGTTAGGACTTTAATTAAAGTGATGGATTAAACAACTGTAAAAAATAAAGTTAGAAAGCATTTGAAACGATATACATAATTCATATGGTGTAGAATATTTTAATTTTCTTTAAATTTTTTCTTTCTTTTAAATTGAGTTTTGTATTTTCTTACCTTACAATTCTTAAATTTTACAATAAAATGTTCATTGTCATTTTCAGCTTTAACTAACGCCACATTTCTGAAAGGATTTTTTGTCTTGTCTAGACGCTTTCTAGAATTTTCTGCTTTGATTAAAGAAGTATCTATGATGTTTTCTCTACGCGTTTTATTTGCATTATTTATTCTTTTTTCTTTTATAAGTTGCGCATTGAACTTAGGGGATAAACGATTGAAAAATATGTTATATGGAGTTTCACCGGTAGTAGCATGTATTATATTATGATTGTACGTAAACAGAGTTTGTTCAATTTGCATGTATTTCAGCTCTTTGTCGTCTGAACTTTTAATTATGCGAAGTTTTTCATTCAGAGTCTTGTGAAAACGTTCAATATCTGCAATGCCCGTTTTGCCCGTAGTAACTTCTACCTGAATATTGAGTTGATCACACCACTGTTTTATGTTAACGTTATTAATACCTTGGTCCTGAACGATTTTTAACACCTTTGGAGGTCCATAGTAATAACAACTTTGGTAAGAGCCCGTTTGATCTCTAACCAATTTAGTGTTTCGACTGCTTCAGCAGTTCCAAATTTCGAATACAAATCGATACAAGTAAGATAATGTTTTTTATCCCATTCCCAAAAGTCTATTATAAATTTTTCCCTAGTTTCGTACACAGGTGGTGTTATTTTAAATGGAATTTTGTTGCTAATGTGGTCATATTTGCACTTATTACAAAGCTCACATTCATTAACAATTTTAGTAATTTCTTTTAAATAATTCGGATAGTAATATTCACTTTTAAAACGATTCGCAATTTTTTCAATACCCTGATGAAGACCTTCCAAATGTATTTCGATAATTTTAGTTTTTAATTCGGGAAAATCGATAATATTTTGGAGTTCTTTTGTTGCTCGCAATATTTTATGTCGCCTATTGTTAATAAGAGTTTTAAAAACATTTTGAAATTGCACAAAATCTTTATCAACAGGCATAAAAATAGTTACGCTTTTACCACTTAAAAATGTTTTTATTATTTCTTTCATTTGAACAGTGCTTAGGTCGATATATTTAATTGTTGTAACAGTGTTTTTGAATATTTGTTCTGTTTGTTTTAACTGTCGTTTAAAAACATTGAGGGGTCTTGCTGAAATTGGAATATAGGATTCAGAGTCTTCTGTTGCGGAATGAATAGTAGCCATGTTGGATGAAGTGTCACCATAATAGCATTCTTTAAGCTCAATACGTGACAATGTATCAGCTACAAAGTTCTCGTTTCCTGGTATGTACTTAACATCAAAATCGAAGTCGTTAAGTTTCCATTTCCACCGTTGTAGTTTTGAGTTCGGCTCCTTCAAATTGTGGAGCCATTGAAGGGATCGATGGTCACTATTTATGACAAATTTTCTTCCATATAAATATGGGCGAAAATATTTAGTTGCCCACACAATAGCCAACAATTCTTTCTCTGTTGTTGAATAGTGTAACTCATGTTCATTGAGAGTGCGGCTTGCAAAACATACAGGGTGACCTTGCTAACTTAAAACAGCCCCAAGAGCTACATTCGATGCATCCGTTGTTAACGTAAACTGTTTTTCATAGTCTGGGTATGCCAAAACTGGACCTTTTGTAATTAGAAGTTTTAGCGTATCTACAGCATTTGTATACTCTTCGTTTATGACTATTTGGTTGCATTTCTGTAGGCACCGTGTTAAAGGCTTTGAAATTTTAGAAAAATCCCTAATAAACTTTCTGTAAAAGCCAACTAGTCCCAGAAATTGCTTTATCTCTTTCTCAGTTTTTGGCAATGGGTACTCCAAAATTGAGTTTATTTTATTAGGGTTGGGTTTGATTCCTTCGGGTGTTACAATATGTCCGAGGAATTCCGTCTCCTTTTTAAAAACTCGGTCTTATCGATGTGTACTTTTAAATTTGCTTCATCGAGCCTGCGGAAGACTCTTTCAAGAGCTTCGATGTGCTCATGAAGTGGAGTGCTAAAGACGATAACATCATCCAAGTAGACCATGCAAATTTTTCCAATCAAGCCATCTAATACCGTATTCATTAGTCTTTGGAAGGTCGACGGTGCATTTTTAAGCCCGAACGGCATGCGCAAAAATTCGAAATGGCCGCTCTGAGTGGTAAAAGCTGTTTTTATTCTATCATCTGGATCCATTTCAATCTGATGGAATCCTTTTGTTAGATCGATAGTGCTAAAATACATGCATTTACCAAGCTTATCAAGTACTTCATCCATGATCGGAATTGGATACTTGTCGCTTACAGTGATGTCATTCAACTTGCGATAGTCTACTACTATTCGCCATTTTTGAACATTAGAAGCATCAAGCTTCTTCGGCACAACCCAGATTGGTGCAGAATAAGGTGATTTGCTGTGGCAAATTATACCCTCTTGCAACATTTCTTTTATTTGTTTGTCTACTTCTAATTTGTGTATTTGAGGATACCTATAGGATCTGACGTATATAGGATCTTCATGTATCGTCTTAATTTTATGTTTAATCTTATTTGTGAACGTTAGCGTGTCACCTTCCCTATAAAATATACTATTGTATTTATTTAAAAGTTTTTTTATAATGGTAAGCTCTTCCTTATTCAGATGTTCGAGTCGAAATCCAAAATCTTTGGAATTACTAGTTATACTTAAGTTTTCGAAAAGTTCGCATGGCTTTGTAGCAATATTATCTACAAACTTATATACTACATCGTTTAAAATAATAGATTCGCGAACAATATCAATTTTAGCGTTCAGTTTTTTGAGTACATCGAACCCTAACAAACCATCATATTTTGACGAAAAATCAAAAACGTAAAATATTAAATCCACTTTTTCGCTCTTATTATGCACTTTTTGAATTTTATTTAATGTTATATCCCCTGTAACTGTTGTCAGAGTAATGGATTTCGTTTCTAAACCTTTTGATCTGAAAAGGTTAGGTCTAATTAAGCTTACTGAGGAGACTGTATCAATTAGAAACTTTAAAGGGCGGTTTTCGAATTTTAATTCAACTTTTGGTAAGTATCCGAGGCCTCTAGCCGAAAATTCTCGCTATCCTGCTCCATAGGTTCAGGATTTCCGAAGCGCTTAATTCTAGACTGATTTGAATTACTTATCCGATTATTGTACATTTGTTGTGAATTCACTACTGAGTTATTATGTGAATATTGCGGGTTACTAAAATTTTTAGGAATATTAAATTGTGGGTGATATGTTTGATTTTCTGCATTATTACTAAAACGGGCATTGTAGTACGGCGTTTGTTGAACATTAGTAAAATCATGACTAATTGGATAATATTGCTGCATATCGGTAAAACTATTATTATTGGGAGTATATTGTTGAGCATTCACAAAAGTATTGCTAGCTGAAACTGAAAGCGCATTTGAGTTTCGATGATTACTAAAATGCTGTTTTGTTTGTTTGCTTTTTAATTTTTTTTCAGTTACACTATCGTAAAGTAAATTTTCTTTTAAAACGCGAATGGCGGAATTAACATCCGTAACCATATTAGCATTAACTAACGCTACTAAATGAAATGGCACTTCTCTCTTAAGAGTTTTTAGACTAATTTGTTTTAACTCAGAACTAAGAAAATTTATAGTTGAAGTATTTGACTCTCTTAATTTTATGCTATCTTTTATTTTACATACCTCTGTATTTATTTTTTTCGCAAAGTACACTACCTTTATACCTTATGTTACTAATTAATAATATTGCAGTTGTGACTGGTGTGGGATCTGCAAACTCATCAATTAAAAGAGCTCTCAACGTTTCCCATGTCGCAGGTTGCTCTCTTCTTACTACGCCCAGTGCCGGGCCACGAAGAGTACTTATTATGCATTGAAAATAAAATGGTTTCTCTTCCTCACTAAGAGTATGCGATGCTGGAATCAGCGCATTTAGGCAATCAAAAAACATTGCTAAATAATTTCTATCCCCATCAAATGGAGCGACCAACTTAAGGCTTTGTACGGTACGCGCTCTAGCTTCAGCCATTGTTGGTGATGTTGTTGTCAATAAGCCTGTTGAAGTTGTTGCTAATTCAGCTATCGACTGTGCTGCTATTGCACTCACCTGTGTTACCTCTGCTAGGTTAACTATTGTTGTCTGTGAAGTAGTTGTTGTAGTTTTGACGCTCATACACATTAATTGCTGACAAAGCTTATTAACTTCTTCGTCATTCATACGTATATTAACTCACTCGTGAGAACTAAATGTACGAATATCGCCCAGAGGTTGATTGATGTACTCTCTATACCAATAGAGGTCATTAAAGGTGAACTTGTGCAAATTATTTGCAGTTATTAATATGTATTTGGTTTTAGTGTTCTTTTATTCTATAACGAATTTTACGTATATGTTGATTTATATACTTATGTGCTCTCTATATAGAGGTCATTTAATGTTAACTTTTGCACTTCACGTACACTTAATGTAAATTTTATATCCATACAAAATTTTAAACAGTTGAACAGGTTTTTGGTTTTATTGTTCTTTTATAGTATAACTTTATTTTTTAATTTCAAACAATTTATGTATACTTATTTAGAAAGCAGTACGTAGGTTCTTTAAGGGGACTGCGCCAGTGATATTTTTACACTTTAATTTTTATTTAGTAGCAAATTTATTGATGTCTTATAGTTTCGGCTATTGACTAACGACTGACTTGAGCTTCACTCAGGACAGCGAGTCGAAATCTTAGCTCTAAGCAGAGAAGGTACATAAACAGTATGTATAAATAATTAGTACATACTTGCATATGTCACTTACATATTTTCATACTTAAACAAGTAAGGAAAGCTGTCTTCGGCTGTGCCGAAGGCTATATACCTTTCATGAATAAGCGTCACGATTTTGACTGTTCGATCCCCAGTACAGCCTGTTTCAATTTAACTATATTTACTATACACATTACACATCTTTGTTATAATTTAAAAAAACTTACAAAATAATAGGATCCGAGTTATCGGAATAATCGATTGTATGGAGGCTATATATTATACGTGTTCAATTGTACTGACTTACACTATACACATTACATATGTAGAAAGTACTAAAGGTGCAATATTTTACGTTCCTAACTTTTTAAATGCGGAAGTATTGGCCAAAAAACCTTATATCGGAACAACCGGTTGTATGGGGCTATATGTTATATTTACCCGATCTTCTTGATTTTCCTCTACACACTACATAAATTGAAAGTACTCAAGTTGCAAAATTTTATGTTCCTAACTTTTTAATTGCAGAAGTTTTGGCCAAGAAACCTTATATCTGAACAATCGGTTGTATGGGGGCTATATGTTACATTTGCCCGATCTTGTTGATTTTCACTATATACACTACATAAATAGAAAGTACTCGAGTTGCAAAATTTTACGGTCCTAACTTTTTAATTGCAGAAGTTTTGGCCAAAAAACCTTATATCTGAAAAATCGGTTGTATGGGGGCTATATGTTACATTTGCCCGATCTTGTTGATTTTCACTATATACACTACATAAATAGAAAGTACTCGAGTTGCAAAATTTTACGTTCCTAACTTTTTAATTGCAGAAGTTTTGGTCAAAAAACCTTATATCTGAACAATCGGTTGTATGGGGGCTATATGTTACATTTTCCCGATCTTGTTGATTTTCACTATATACACTACATAAATAGAAAGTACTCGAGTTGCAAAATTTTACGGTCCTAACTTTTTAATTGCAGAAGTTTTGGCCAAAAAACCTTATATCTGAACAATCGGTTGTATGGGGGCTATATGTTACATTTGCCCGATCTTGTTGATTTTTACTATATACACTACATAAATAGAAAGTACTCGAGTTGCAAAATTTTACATTCCTAACTTTTTAATTGCAGAAGTTTTGGCCAAAAATTCTTATATCTGAACAATCGGTTGTATGGGGGCTATATGTTACATTTGCCCGATCTCGTTGATTTTCACTATATACACTACATAAATAGAAAGTACTCGAGTTGCAAAATTTTGCGTTCCTAACTTTTTAATTGCGGAAGTTTTGGCCAAAAAACCTTATATCTGAACAATCGGTTGTATGGGGGCTATATGTTATACTGGTCCGATCTTGTCAGTTCCGACAAATGATTCCTATATTACAAAATGGTGGCCACATACAAAATTTCAGCCAGATATCTCAAAAATTGAGGGACTAGTTTGCGTTCAAACAGACAGACGGACAGACGGACATGGCTAAATCAACTCATCTCGTCATCCTGATCATTTCGGTATACTTATTGATGGGTCTATCTCTTCTTCTTCTCATATTTACAAACATCGGACCAAAGTTATAATACCATTTCATGTTCATGAAAGGTATAAAAAAGCGTAAAGAACCTGAGGAAACACTAAGGCATTTCAAGGATGCAGTTGGTAGCCTATTCAATAAAGGAATGATACATCTCTTATTGTTTCCTAATTTAGCTAGTACATGGTGGGAAGTAGGCGGCACTGGCTGCTAGTAGACAGACTAGCATACATAGGTCCCGTTGTGATACCACGCGGATCTGAATGAATGTCTTAATTCTAGATAACTCGCCGAGTTTGTAGAAAATACCAGACCCCAGAATTTCACTGTTTCAGGTTCCTCCTCGTCTCTGTAGCTTTTGCAGAATTCATTAAAGGGAATACCCAACCTTTTTACATGTCTACCTAAGCGTATATTCCCTGTGAGAAGTCCCATAAGTAAAAGAGCTCCTCTCTTTCGAGTTTGAGTATTTCCTAGTGTTTTGGCCGGTTAACAACTAGACCTTTTCCCAGTCCACTTTTCGACTAACCTAAGGTTTCTTTGCATAATGTTACAGCGCGTTTGTAGATATTTTCTCCAAGGAGGTCCGCGTACGCTATTACTTTAGACCCCCCTGGGGGTGTACCCAGGGTGCGGCGTGCTTCTATTGAAAACCTTGTTCACCGACGCCCCGGCTAGATCGAGTGCACAATGCCGTCAGGGCTGTCGTAATCGTTTCCGGCGTGACGTTATTGAATCCCATTCAATGTTCATAAAGGCTATTGGTAATTCCTTGGTAGAAAAGGATTTTTCGATGTGCTTAACCATATCATGTAGCGCTATTTTTATAGATCTACATTTCATATATGCATGCTGCGATGGTGCGATTATGCCCTCTACCTTATTCCTAACGTAGGTCTTAGTTAGCCTCTCCAGTACCTCAAGTTGGAAGGACGGCAGACTGAGAAACCTAAAATCCTTTGGGCCAACATGAGACGTTCTACCAGCCTTAGGTCTTAAAATTCCCCTGGAATTTCACCAAGAGTTTGGAATGTAATTAAGAGTAAAAATAAATAAAAATATAAAAAACTACTTACTTTTGCCGGGCATCGAACCGCCACGACTTGGTGTAGAAGGCCGAACACTTAACCGCTACACCACGGCGGCCGCAGACTCGCTTATATAGCTAGCAACCAAGGAATGCTCCATTCCATTGATTGCTGAACTTGTACGGGCGATATCCGATCTAGACCCAGTGCTTCAAACGCTTGAATGACCCGATGGCCCATTCAATTCTTTTATTAAATAGGTACTGCAATAGGTCGTGTACCCAAATTCGGCGGATTCCTAAGACAGCTTTCCGCTTCTGGAAAGTGGGTCCTAAGGAGAAATTGGGGCGTTTCATCCCCAGTATTTATCCATGACCCATCAGGCCTTATCGACATCGCGGTGTGCTATGAGGTGATTTAGCTAGTATATACATAAGCTCAAATTTGTTTACCAAATTTTCTTTTTTAAAAGTATTCACCAAAACTCAAAAACGTTTGGCAGTTTCCGGTAAGAATTATATTCTGCCTTAAATAAAAAAAATAATTAAGTGCAAATTGCATTTTCATTTATTAAATACTTACATTTAAAGTTTATACTGTTACTGCTTTAATTTAAAATAATAAAATAATTGGAATAATTAAATAAATGAAAATGATCATATAATCAAATTTAATTATTTAATTGTTCAATTAATATTAATCATTTAATTAATTTTAATGCTTTAATAAATTTTAATTGTTTGATTATTTTTAATTACTTGTTTGTTTTTAATCACATAATTGTTTTTAATTAAAAATAATGGGTAATTTTTTGATTATTTTTTTACTGGCCATTATGATGATGGGCTTCATAAAGTCATCTAAGTGGTTCGAGGAGGAGTAACGGTGTCGGTTTAGGAGTGTCAGTCCCGGGATTCTGCTATGTGGAAAATCCCAACAACTCAGGGATTTTCCATATGGCTGGGTCCCGGGGCTGACTTTCCTTGTGTTGGTGGTATCACAACGGGCCTTCAAAACTGGCCTAAGTGTGCCTCTGCGGCAGCCACTTGAACCTACCTACCTACCTACTGGCCATTAATCATGATTATTTTTTAATTTTTTAATTAATTAATTAATACTTTCTGATTAAGCTCCACACAATTAATTAATCATTAAAATTAAAAAAGCCGAAGTGATTAATCATTACCCTGCAGTCAAATTCCGAACTACTCAGCAAACATACTAGTTCATTGACTAACCATTTTGTGGCTTATGCATACCACTTCATTGTTGATTAGTTTTAAAACCAGTCAATGCCAAACTACTCAGCGAAAATTCTAGTTCATTGACTATACATTTTGTGGTGTATTTATACTAGTCAATTGCTGGTTAGCTTCAAACCAGTCAAGGCCAAACTACTCAGCAAACAATATAGTTCAATGACTATACATTTTGTGGTGTATTCATACTAGTTCACTTCTGATCACCTTTAAACCAGTCAAGGCCAAACTACTCAGCAAACAATATAGTTCAATGACTAAACATTTTGTGGTGTATTCATACTAGTTCACTTCTGATCACCTTTAAACCAGTCAATGTCGTTCTACTCAGCAAACAATATAGTTCACTGACTATACATTTTGTGGTGTATTCATACTAGTTCATTTCTGATCACCTTTAAACCAGTCAATGTCCAACTACTCAGCAAACAATATAGTTCATTGACCATACATTTTGTGGTGTATTTATACTAGTTCATTGCTGATTAGCTTCAAACCAGTCAAGGCCACACTACTCAGCAAACAATATAGTTCAATGACTATACATTTTGTGGTGTATTCATACTAGTTCACTTCTGATCACCTTTAAACCAGTCAAGGCCAAACTACTCAGCAAACAATATAGGTCAATGACTAAACATTTTGTGGTGTATTCATACTAGTTCACTTCTGATCACCTTTAAACCAGTCAATGTCGATCTACTCAGCAAACAATATAGTTCATTGACTATGCATTTTGTGGCATATGCATACCAGTTCATTGTTGATAAGCTTTAAACCATTCAATGCCAAACTACTCAGCGAAAATTCTAGTTCATTGACTATGCATTTTGTGGTGTATTTATACTAGTTCATTGCTGATTAGCTTCAAACCAGTCAAGGCCACACTACTCAGCAAACAATATAGTTCAATGACTATACATTTTGTGGTGTATTCATACTAGTTCACTTCTGATCACCTTTAAACCAGTCAAGGCCAAACTACTCAGCAAACAATATAGGTCAATGAGTAAACATTTTGTGGTGTATTCATACTAGTTCACTTCTGATCACCTTTAAACCAGTCAATGTCGATCTACTCAGCAAACAATATAGTTCATTGACTATGCATTTTGAGGTGTATTCATACTAGTTCATTTCTGATTTCCTTTAAGCCAGTCATTGCCAAACTACTCGGCAAACAATGTAGTTCATTGATTGTACATTTTGTGGTGTATTTATACGAGTTCATTTCTGATTACCTTTAAGCCAGTCAATGTCAAATTACTCAGCAACATTATAGTTCTTCGACTAAACATTTTGTGGTGTATTCATACTAGTTAATTTCTGACTACCTTCAAACTAATCAATTCCAAACTACTCAGGAGACACCTAGCTCGTTTACTATACATTTTATGGATGTTTTTATACTAGTTCTTTGCTGATTACCCTTAAACCAATAAATGCCAATCTAATCAGAAAACATACTAGTAAACAACTATAATTTGCTGGGCGAAATCATACTAGTCACAAAAATCCTGGTTCGTACTAGTATGCAAGTATGTATGAATCTCGGGTTGAAATTATCCTACATCTTTTTCAGTTTATATTCAGAAAGTTTTCTGAATATCAATTGTAATTTTCTGAATTTCAATTGTATTTTTCTGAATATCAAATGGGAATCCTGATATGAATTGTAATTTTCTAAATATAAATTGTTACTTTCTGAATATAAACTGAAAAGGTGTAGTCAGAAAAAGCCTAATCTATTTTAGAAAAATACTAATTAGAAAAATTCCATTTCATACTACATTATTATTATAAGGCCTTATTACACCGCAACCATTAGTACGATCTATTGTACTACATGGTACTATGCAAACATTATTTGAAATTTTTGGTTTTCTTCTTTTTTTCTCTTGTAATTCACAGATGCTTTTTCGTGTTTGGCTAAATACAAATATGATGCTGATGTATATATGATCTAGTATGTCAACTGCTATATTTCTTGTGTACTTATATACACAGAAAAAAGGCACTGGTAAAATCTACAATCTCGTGCTGTTATCCTGAATTTGACCAAATTTTGGTTGTTTGAACGGTATTTTTTGTTGAAGTAACTGTATCAGATCTTTTATGATCCCTCTAGATCTTTTATAATCCCATTTTGGCCAGGTTTGTTTGGATGTTCGGCACCCTTGGGATTGTTGCTACCATTCGTTGGCTTGGAATACACACTCTGTGGCAACAATCCTCAAGGTGCCGGACATCCAAACAAACCTGGCCTAAGAAGGAGAGAAATCTCCATATTAATAGGTGTTCTAACTGGGCACTGCCTTATTGGTAGGCACGCAGAAGATGTGCCCTACCGACGATGCTGTAGGAGCTGCAAAGATGATGAGGAAGAGGAAACGGTGAAGCACCTCATCTGCAACTGCCCGGTCTTAAGCGGCGCGAGAACGCGCTTTTTGGGAGTTCCCTTCCTGGATAGCCTAAACCAGACCGCTGAACTGGACATAAAGGACTTGATGGCCTTCATAAAGTCATCTAAGTGGTTCGAGGAGGAGTAACGGTGTCGGTTTAGGAGTGTCAGTCCCGGGATACTACTATGTGGAAAATCCCAACAAAAATCAAAGCAGCACACTATAAGTTGGAAGAGAAGTTCGGCAAAAGTCTCGTTAGAGGTTATGACAACCTGTTGGTATATAACCGCCATTTTTTTACGTTGCGGCATAAACTTGAGTATATTGACAACAACAATGTAAATTGACTCTAACAATGCTCCTTTAACTCGAGTGTATGGCCCAGCATGAAAGCAGTCTTACTTTGACTCTTTTTGATGTAAAAATAAGACTTACTTTTATCTATATATACATATGTGGGACCGGAACTCCGCAGTGGACGACAAACTTAACCTTGAGTAACCTTAATTTACCTTACCTAAAAATACAACACCAAAGCCCCAATTACATAAAACTTGCGCGCCTCGTTTTTGAGCATTTGCAAAAATTTCGCTTCGCTTTACGTTTAAAAATTTTTGAATGAAAGTGGATCCTACAAAGTTGAATACAATTGGGCCTTCACCTATATAATCAAACTTGACGAACGCGGAATTTGAAAGGAGCCATTGCAAGTTGAATTCAATAATTAAATTAAAAATACAATAAACAACATAATTTAAAAAATATAGAAAAAAAAATTGTGTCAACTTTACCGAGAATCGAACTCAGAGCCTTTAGCTCGTTTTTGGCTGTGTATTAACTAGTATATAAACTGGTATAATGCTGATGCAGAGGCTGACTAGTATACCAATTGGTATGGTGCTGATGCAGAAGAGGACAATTGCTTTTCTTTTCCTCTTGTAACTGCTTCTTTTTTACCTTGTAATTCACAGATGCTTTTTCGTGTTTGGGTAAATACAAATAGTCGCTGCTTTCTTAAGAATAAACTGGCAATAGATGTAGAGGCTGACTATGATACTGGTGCATAGACCGACTAGTATACCAACTGGAATGAATGTCAAATTCGTGGACTAGTATGACAAGTGGTACGATCTGAATGGGCATAATGATTAGTATGTCCTGCCGCATAGACTGAGCAGTATGTCAACTGGTATGATTCTGATGTATATATGAACTAGTATATCAAGTGGTAATATTCTGATGCATATATGAAGTAGTATGTCAAATGGTATATTTCTGATGCAAATTTGAACTAGTATGTCAACTGATATGATTATGATGCATAAGTGAGCTGGTATGTGAACTGGTATGATTCTGATGCATAAATGAACTACTATATCAACTGGTATGATTCTGACGCATATATGAACTACTATGACAACTGGTATGATTCCGATGATTTTTTTAACTAGTCTGTTAATTGGTTGATTCTGATGCATATATGAACTAGTCTGTCAACTGGTATGATTCTGATGCAAATAAGAAGTAGTCTGTCAACAGGTATGATTCTGATGCATATATGAACTAGTCTGCCAACTGTTATGATTCTGATGCATATATGAACTAGTCTGTTAACTGGTATGATTCTGATGCATATATGAACTAGTCTTTCAACTAGTATGATTCTGATGTATATATGAACTAGTCTGCCAACTGGTATTATTCTGATGTATATATGAACTAGTCTGCCAACTGGTACGATCCTGACGCATATACGAACTAGTATCTTAAATGGTATGATACTGATGTATATAATAACAAGTATATCAACTGGTATATTCCTGATGCAGAGGCTGGCTAGTCAGCCAATTGGTATGGTGCTGATGCAGAGAAGGACAATTGCCATCTCGTAGGACATCGCCGTGTTAAAAATACCAGTTGCTAATATGGAAAAATTACAGAACTCGAACTAGTTGAGGCCGCCCGGCTGACTGGTATTTGATTAGTATAAAACTAGTTAAGTTGACTGCAGGGTTATTAATGTTAATTGCATTTTAATAGGTCTGGCGAAAACTACGTACATTGTTATGGTTTTTTTTTTTAATTACATTTTTTCCATTTGGTCTCCGACAATTCAGGTATGCATAGTAATAATAAAAATTTCATTGTAGATAAAAATAATAAAAAATATTTTTAATTTAAAATGTTTTTAAAATGAACTAAAAACTGGAAAATAATTTCCCCTCTGCCTACATAGATTCTTCACCACGTAAAGCTTATCTGGAACATTTGTGAGTGTGAATTCTTATAGGTATTAAATAGTACTTGGACTTTGAAATGTATAAAAACATTGGCGCACGCTAAAGATGGTTCGCATTAATTTCTAACAATCTTATTACCGATATGAGCTTTTCTAAAAAAAAACATCTTTTCACGATATAGCAAGCGCCAAATGTTTTTATACATTTCAAACTCCAAAAACTATTTAATACCTATAAGAATTCCCACTCACAAATGTTCCAGATAAGCTTTACGTGGTGAAGAATCTATGTAGGCAGAGGGGGAATTATTTTCCAGTTTTTAGTTCATTTTAAAAACATTTTAAATTAAAAATATTTTTTATTCTATTTTTTATTTTATACTTTTTAGTTGTGAGTCTGTGAAAATTTCTAAGATTGTAATTGGATATTCTGTGTCATATTAGTGGTACTCATGTAACCATATAACTTAACAAAAGCGTAAATATATACATTTAACAGCTCAGTTAGATGAACGATATAGATAAATTTATGTGAATACTTTTTATTTTGAAATTCTTATTAATTTAATTTTTGACCCATTTTTTAGAATATTTTTCTATTTTTGTCTAGTGTGCATTGACTGCTTTGAAAAACTGCATGTCGAACAGCGTAATCGAATTGGGTAATTTTTCGAGGTGTTTACACACTAAACTCCTCGCGGAAGTTTACCGAATTTGTGTAAACTTCGTTCCAAGGCGAATTCATTACAGGTGGCATCCTCCCACCATATGGTTTCTTCTTCTTTCCTGAAAATCAAATCGTAGCTGTCAAATTGCTTATGTTGTTGCTTTGTCTGACATTTACAGCCACAAGGAGTGTGTGCGTGCGTGTAGATCTGAATTCGCTCGAGCACACCTGTATGAATTCGCCTTGCTTCGTTCCATAAAATTTTGACAGTTCATTTACGCATTCGGCAATTGTCTACGTTTACACGCTCTAAGCGGTGTGTCTATGGTTACATGAATAAAATTATTTTTTTTTAAGCATTATAAAGCACATTATCTTTCCTTTGTGCAACAGTGACTGCGCCTAAATGTATGCAGATGAAATATTCGAAATTTCGATGCTGTTTATGGCGCTGAAAACGCATTATAGCATGCGCATTATAGCATGTGTACGAAATATTCAGATAGCAATAAGGAAGATAGGCCGATAAATGGGACTTTTGCAATTAAAGCAATATTTTGGATTTTTTTTTTTTTGTATAATGCATTGTCAGCGAAACCTGAACGATGGTGAAAATTTCAAAACCCCAGCTCAATGGGAAGTTAGTTCAAAATCCAAAGCAAAATCTCTGGAAATGAAACTTTTCAAATATCTCTACCCGTGCGCCACCTATCGGAATTATTTTTTTGTTATACTGCGTGGGGCCAGAAAGCTAAACGACGATGAAAATTTCAAGATTCTACTCCAACGGGAAGTTCGTTGAAAAACAAATTAATCGACACCGAAAACAGACCTTCGCATTTCGTAAATAGAGCGACTCACGCGCCACCTAGCGGGTGCAATTTTTTTTTGAACATTTGGAAATTGATTAAGTAAAACACACGCTAAATATCAGCTAAATCGGTCCATAATTAGGATTTTCAGTTTTTATTACCCCGATCTCAGCTCCACCTAACGGAATTTTTTTTTAGGAAAATATTTCTTTTCATAGTAGTAATACATGTTCCGAATTTCAGCCAAATCGGACCATAAATGCGATTTTTGAAAATATAGCGACCCACGCGCCACCTATCGGAATTTTTTTTCCATAATATTGCATTGTCATCGCGACCTGAACTGTGGTGAAAATATCAAGACCCTAGCACAACAGGAAGTTGTTTCATAATCGAATGCAAAAATCCGGACACAAGAACGACGAAAGCGACCTAATAAAAACATTTTAAAAAGGAATGCCATTTGACTTGGTGAAAAATTACTTTTTCTGAAGTTTGAAGTGTAATCTTAAAGAAATTATTGCATTAATAGTGTCATCTCTTAACCTGGACCTGAATTTGTTGCATATATAAATACAAGATAACTTAAATGTATTTAAAAATTTATTTTCGGTGAACCCGAATATAATGAGTAGAGTTAGAGTAAATGCAAATGTTATACTCATATACATATATGTGTGTATGTACATAATAACGCATACGTCAGTTACAGGTGCACATATATAAGTACGTGCTCTTGTTGGGCATGTTCTCATGACATCCTCTCTTTTCTGAAAAAAGCGAAAATTAATAATAAAGATTTGCATTAACCTTGCTATTAGATATCAATTTGAACATTTGATTCGAATTTCGCTTGTTGCTTTGCTGTAATCCCGGGATTTTCGGGACTTAAAAAAACACGGGATCCCGGGATTGGAATCCCTACTACAGAACCAATAGTTCAATCGCCGCGATTTTCAACCTAATTTGAATTTATTTCACACATAAAATGGGGATTTCGCATTGGGATTTTGATTTTGGGGATATTTATTTTGGGGATTCTGAGTTTGGGGCTTTTGAATTAGGGTATTTTGATTTGGCGATTTTGTTTTTGGGGATAATGAGGTACGCCCATAAGTCTGAACTTTTATAATTTTATTCTATGATAATAAATATTACTCCCCATAAATTTTAAAAATTAACTCTACTTTTTTTATTAAAAGAATGATAGAAAGGAACGTTAATATGAGTGATGCTTTCTGAGACCGGACACTAAACAATTTTTTTCGGGTCTCGTAAATTTTTTCAATGGCTTCATTCGACTATAGTTCAATTTCCTCTTTCAGAATTTTGATATTGAGCTCAGACCGAGTCTTTTGTAAGGAAAATGATTCAGGGTAGTCTTTGGTAAAATGAAATATGTGTTCATAAAAAGAAGACATTAAAAAAATACACAACCGTTTGGAACCGGTTCCGGCTTTTGAAACGGTTTCGGTTTCGTTCTCTTTCATATCCAAATAACGGTTACGGTTTCGGTTTCGGATTTGAAAAAAGAATCGGTTTTAATCGGTTACGGTTACGGTTTCGCTCCTTGGTTTAGATACCGTGTTATTAATCCAATTGTTAAATTATGCAAGTTTCACAGTCTTGGATTTTTTTGTCGTCTTGGTCCCCTACCAACACAGAGTTACGTACAATAACAATTGCAAGGAACTGACACCTTATAAGGGAGCATGAGACCGAAATTTATCGAATACATTTCTGACTGCTAAAATTTTAATAATTCAACAATGATTAATCCGAATAACGTTTTCCACTTCGTATTACACTACATATAATTTTACTTACTTTCCTAAAATGTCGTCCATATCCCCACGAGATGGCGTTACTCCGCGATAACGTCCTTTGCATGAAAGCGGCATTAGTTCATCTGCTGGGTATGCGTTGTCCATATAGGATTTATAGGCATGATAAAACATATCACGGGCTTCATCCCTAATCAATTATTCAAAATAAAAAATTATGAAAATAATGTGCATAGTATAGTTGGCTGCAATAACAGCTTAAGTCGGAAACTCCATCGCCGAAAATTTTAATGTAAATTTGTTTTTTTTAGTCAACTACACCTATTTCAGTTTATATTCAAAAAGGTACAATTAATATTCAGAATTTTCATTTAATATACAGCAAAATACAATTTATATTTCGAAATTCACAATTACACGGTTAAATTTTTTAAAGCGTATTTCCCGGTGAGTAGTGTAGTTATTAGTTAATCGGGTATACAGATCGGTGGGTATTGAATGGGAAATTAGTATGCATAGCTCAAAATTTAAGATTTTTGAATTAGCTCCCTTTAGATTTAGGTGTGCGATTTGATAGTTTGGGAGAATTAGTGGTTTCTTTAAATATATTTTTGTAACTTTTTTTTGGTGTTGTGATAACTGAACTAAATTTGTGTTTTTCTTCGCTAAGGTTTAAATGAAAATTAGTTTAGAAATAGTTAAATATATTTTTTCCAATTTTTCCAGTTTCTGATATCTCTCACGAATTGCCCTTATTTGTCGTTTGTACAAATATTCATAACTAATAAGTTATGGCAATCTTTCAAGATGAGGCATTTGGTTTTATACTACATTGGTGCAAGACAATGAATTACAAAAGAATACTGTGACGAGAATATTCTAACCGTGTAAAGTATAAACACCGAGTGCGAGGTAAAGACTGACTTTATTGAATATCAAATATAATGAGTAGAGTTAGAGTAAATGCAAATGTTATACTCATGTACATAATAACGCATACGTCAGTTACAGGTGCACATATATAAGTACGTGCTCTTGTTGAGCATGTTCTCATGACATCCTCTCTTTTCTGAAAAAAGCGAAAATTAATAATAAAGAGTTGCATTAACCTTGCTATTAGATATCAATTTGAACATTTGATTCGAATTTCGCTTGTTGCTTTGCCCTGCATTCATACTATATGCATATAAATTAACTTGCTTATGTACATACATTTTAACTTATGTGTATATAAGCATATGGAGAAGAAAAAAAATGTTTATCACTTTTATAATACAAGTGAAAGTGTTAACAGAATTTAAATACAAAATAAAAGTAATAAAGAATGTATTGATGATGTATTCTTTTCGCCTAAAATTAATATTTAGAAGAATCGTATTTCACTACAGGTTTGATTTTGCGTCCATATCGTGAGATTTGTTGGCCTGTACCTTCGCCGGTGTACTGAGTTTGTATATTGCTGCTGCTGCTGTTGTTTTTGTTGTTGTTAGCAGTGCTGATAGCAGGTGTTTTTTCGCTTGGCGTAGTTTCATTGTACTCATTTGACACAGGTATACGAGCGTTATTGGATTCGCATTCCAAAGTTGTTGAGCTTGCCGAGGGTATATTGGCTTTTGTTGTATGGAGATGCTTGCTATTTCTACGATATTTTTTGCCTTCGGGAGTTTCCACTATGACTGAGCGTGGACTTGAAGTCAACTCGACGACTTTAGCTGGTTTCCATTCGCGATGACCAGTTTGCATTCTAACGTTGTCGCCGGTTTTAAACGCTGGGCGAGGCGTGGCGACTCGACCGGCGTAGCGTTTTTCTTCTACTACACCCTTTACGACTTTCGGCGTTAATTTGTTTTTTTCAGTTGCCATAGTGGTTCGAGTTTGGCGGCTGAATAATCGTTCGCTTGGAGATTTTAGTATATCGTTGCGTGGAGTATTTCAAAGCAACAACATCGCTAGGTATGGATCGCTTCCATCAAGCCAGCACTTCTTTAAAATGTTTTTTACAGTTTGAACGTTGCGCTCCGCGAATCCATTGGATTGAGGGTAATGTGGCGAAGAAGTTCTAAGCTGGAATTTCCATTTTTTCGCAAACTCTCTGAACGTTTGGCTAGTGTACTGTGGACCTCCATCAGATTCGAGTATCTCTGGAATACCATGTACGGAGAACCACTGACGTAACAAAAATGTGACCTCCATTGATGTAGCAGATTTAAGTTTTCGGAAGTCATTAAACCCAGAGTAGTGGTCGGCAATAAGTAAGAAATCATCACCTTTGAATTTAAAAATGTCCGTTGATACTATTTGGAAGGGGTATTCTGGTATGTCTCGTAATATTAAAGGTTCTTTATTGTTTGCTCGTTGCGTTTGTTGACATACTGCACAGTTTTCAACAAAATTTTTTGTGTCGCTAGTAAGCCCATTCCAAAAGAATGATTGGCGGATACGATGCGTGGTCGTCGATATACCTCTATGCGCTTCTGAAATGACAGATTGTATTAAACTACGTGGTAAAATAATTTTGCTACCCTTCAACAACAAGTCATCTTCGTAAGTAATTTCGTGTTTAAAAGCCAAGTACTTTTTAATGGTGGCCGGTATTTCTACCTGGTTTTCTGGCCATTTTCTCATGATCGCTGCTTTAAGTGTCTGTAGTTCGGCGTCAGCTGCAGTTTTTTCAATAAGACTTTTGCGCATTTTGTCTCCAATTGCGTGAATTAAGTAAACTGGTTCGTCTATATCAACTTCTGCTTGTTCACAGTCGCGATCAGTCAGGGTATCTGCAATTGGTACCATCGTTCCTTTTGTGTACGTAATTTTCGGCGAGTATTGTAAAATGTCATATAGTACACCTTGTAGGCGTATTGGCGCATTCTGAATCGGATTGCTAAAAATGGTTTGCAGCGGCTTATGATCCGTTTCTATTTCTATGATTTTTCCGTAAACGTAATCGTGCAACTTCTGGCATCCGAAACGAATAGCCCACGCTCCCTTGCTGATTTGCGGCTGCTTCTGTTGTGATTGCGTGAATGCTTTGGTAGCATATCCCAATGGTCTACCGTCTTGCATTAGGCACGCTCCCATGGATTGGCTGCTGGCTTCGACTTGCAGTTTTACTGGTTTCTTTACATCGTAATAAGCGAGTACGGGAGTTGTTGTTAGTGTTCGTTTTATAGCTTCGAAAGCGCTGGTGTGCTCGTGCTCCCATTGCCAAACGTTTTCTTTACGTTGTTGCGTTCACCCTGTCCCCAGAAGCAACCCGAGCGATCTGGCAGCACCAATTTCAGGACACTTCCATACACGTCACAGAACGTCATGCCACGTCAGCAAACGTCAATCGCAGCTAAAATGGCGGGTTTCCGGTTTCCGCCTTTTCATCATTGACAGCGGAGGCGGCAACAAGTGGAAAATTTTAATCCGGGCAAATTCCCGGTATCGTGTCAGGTAGGCTATCGTGTGTCATAGTTTTGAGTCCCAGGCATCCTGGGAAGTGCGTGTAACAAATCCGCACCATTATATTTGAAAGCGGAAAGAAATTGCGGTGTCCGCAAGGTATATCTCCCGTGGAAACTAGGAGAAGTGCAAGTTCCCACGTTCTGGCCGAAAAAAGCAGCGCTACGGGTAAGTTAAATCCTTCCTGCAAATGGAAATGTGCTAATTGAAGGTCGTTTCCATTTCAGGGTATATTTTCCGACCATTAGAGTGCAACACCTACCGAGAATTAAGCAGGAGCGGGCCACGGCACGGAATAGGAGCAGCCACCACAAGCGTAGCCTACCGCGACGCCGATCAGGCCACCGCAACACAGGTCCTAGGGCTGTAATAAGTGCCCCACCCGCAGTGCCATCGGCAACACGGTTTGCAGTCATCATTCGGGCCTCATCAGCAGGAGTAGCGCGAATAAGCGCATCGGAATATCTCACATCTACGCTAGCACGACGACGGCGCAACCCACAACAACGCAAGGTACGTAATCGCGAGTGCCACAATTCCCATTTACACGAGCGGGCATTTGCGCGGCCGTTAGAGCGACCTCCGAACCAGCAGCGCTACAATATTGCCCAGTTTCTCATCACCGCCAAGTAGGCTATCGCCAACGGCACATCAGCGCTGTAAGGTCGTCACTATCACAGCAATCGAGCCAAACTCACAGCTGTACCCTTACGCTACCAGAGTGGGTCACCGACAAGTGGTAGGACAACGTGGCCAACGTTTATTTGCATACCTTTTGCCGCATCACCGCGCATAGCAGCGCCGCAGCGCATCCAAACAACTGTCACCGGGGCCAGCTGGTGGCGACACCACATTGTCGAAGAGGAAACGACACTCCCATACAGCGAAGTGAGACAGGCAGACACAGGGTAAGAAATACCAAATTTTAAAGTGCATGGTGTTTTAATCAGAACGGGTATCCACAGATAAAAGTGTAGGCAGCCCGCCACAGACTGGGACATTCGCCGGCGCTGTCGCCGCAGCAGCATCATCAGTCGGACACTAGCGTCACTGCAGCACAGCCGCATATTCATCTCCTCAGCCATCGGGCCACAGCGACAAAACCTACCAGCATCGGGCCACAGCAATAACATACCAACACTAGCAAACGAGCAATAACCCAACGACTGCAACTAGGCTGCAACAGGTTTTTAGGTTTAAGTGTAGTTTGTGTAGTCATCATCATCATCATTTATTGGCGCTTAACCGCCTAAGCGATTTTGGCCGTTGCATATCAAAGCACGCCAGTCATTCCTTTTTAGCGATAACTGACGCCAATTGGAAACCCCAAGGGAGTTCAAGTCATCCTCCACCTGTTGTTTCCATCTCAGTCGAGGCCTTCCCCTTCCTCTGCTGCCGAATTCAGGCGACGATAGGAAAACCTTCTGTGCTGGAGCTTCTTTGTCCATTCGCATTACATGGCCCAGCCAGCGGAGTCTTTGGGCTTTAATTCGCTGGACTATGGTCAGATCTGCGTAGAGCTCGTACAGCTCATCGTTAAATTTCCTTCGATACTCGCCGTTGGCATCACGGGAAGGACCATAAATCTTCCGGAGAACTTTTCTCTCAAATACTCCAAGGGCCATCTCATCTTCTCTTGACATTGTCCATGAATCTGAGCCATACATCAGGACAGGTATGATGAGAGACTTATAGAGCGTGATCTTTGTTCTTCGTGAGAGGACTTTACTTCTCAATTGCCTACTCAGTCCAAAGTAGCACTTGTTGGCAAGAGTGATTCTCCGCTGGATTTCTAGACTGATATTATTTTCGGTGTTGATACTGGTTCCCAAATAGACGAAGTTCCTCAAAGTTTCAAATTTGTTGTTGTTTTATTATAGTTTGATCGTCGTCACGAGTGGACGTGTTTTTCGGTGTGTGTGGGGTGCGCTCATTTGATCATTTCGTTTCACTTTTCTTGTGTTTAAACCTAATTACTATATTGAATTAAATAAACATGAACTGCCAAGTTTGCAAGCAAAAAGTTGACCGAGCAGATACGGCCAAAGTCACCTGTTCGGATTGCAAGTCCATTTTTCATTGTTTGTGCGCCAAAATGGGCAAGGATGATGTGGAGTATATGAAAGCGAAAAATCTTAAGTATAGATGTGATGGATGTTCCATTATCCGTCGCAAATCGATGCAGTCGCAGTCCCTGATACCATTGGAAGTTGGTTCTGAGCTTCTCATCGCCTCCGCAACTCCCACTGTGCTAGACAAGAATTTGGCTACAGCAGGTGCAGAACAACAAAAAAAACAGTGTAATACGATGACAAACAAAAGCCACAACCTATTGAAGTCGCAAACTCAGGCTATGGAATCTACGGGTCAACAAACTTGCGGTTTAGCGGATAACAACAAAAAGCCAATCACTCTTCAGTTGTTATATGAAGAGTTAGTTGCGCTCAGAAGTGTTAACTCTGAAATGCTTAGCACACTGAGTATGCTTGCTGATGAAAATAAAGCATTAAAAGAAAAAGTGACTTCGTTAAAGAGTAAAATTAACTGGAGAGAACAGAGAGACCTTAGTAACGCTATTGTTATTACTGGCATTCCGCTTGAACACAGCAACAATGCGGATGAATGTATGAAAAAAATCGCGAACTCTTTGGACATCTCATTATCACCATCTGAGATTGAGAAATGCGTGGTTAGAAGCATAAAGCAAAATAATGTCTCTTCACCCACCCGCAATGTGATTTGCGTGCATTTTTCTTCTAATGCGACGAAGAAGAGAATTATGGCTGCGAGAAGAACAAAAGCACGTAACCTGACAGCGCGAATCTTTGACGGATCCAGCAACAATAAAATATACTTAAATGATGCTCTCACTGGTTTTAATCGAGCTTTGTTTACGGCGGTATATAAATTAAAAAAAGAGAAACATTATAAGTACTTATGGTTAGGGAAATCGAGCTTCTTAGTAAAAAGAGCTGAAAATGAGAGGGTTATCAACATCAGAAATTTCGATGACTTAAATTCTATTGTTGATTAGCTACTTAGTAGCAATATTTTTTCGTTCTTTTTTCTTTATCAATTTTTAACCTATGTTTGTTGATGTTCTGATTGATGATAACCCAATCATCGCTAGCAAAAATTTTTTTCATGAATCGCCCTCAGTAGGTTTTAACGATATAAAAGTTATACGCCAGAATATACGTAGCCTTAGGCAGAATTTTGATTTATTCATAAGTCATATCGATGCATTAGGTTGCCTACCAGATATTATATTCTTATCTGAAATCTGGATTTATTCTTATGAAATAAGTGATTACAGCATACCTAATTATAATTTTTTTGCCAATGCGAATGATAGTTACAGTGCAGGAGGTGTTGGAGCCTTTGTGCGCGATACTTATGAGTGTACCGCAGTAAGTAAAAACCTAAATAGTGCTGATATGTTACAACTTTCTCTTAATATAAAAGGTGAACAATTTAATATCTTAGGGGTATACAGACTACAATCTGTTCCTCAATCTGTATTTATTCAAGAATACTCTAGTTTCATGCTGTGTGAGAAAACGACGAACTTTTTTATATTAGGTGATTTTAATTTAGACCTTTTGAATCTTTGTAATACAACTGACGATTATTTAGCGTTAATGGCTGGAAATGGCTTAACTTCCTACATTAACGAGCCGACGCGCTTAAGTTCTGGTACGTGTATTGATCATATTTTTTGTCGTTTTAATGCCGTACCTTATAGATATTGCACTAGTTTTAACATTGACTTGCAAGTAACTGATCACACGATGACAGGTTTGCAAATTAATGGAATTGTTCTCGACAAACCAACCGGTAACCGTGTTCAGATACCATTCACAAAGGTTAATTTTTCCATGCTGAACCATAAGCTTTGCTTCGAAAATTGGTCGAACGTCCTCGCGGCTAATGACATTTCAGTTGCTTTTTCCCTATTTCTAGACACGTTAAAAGCGCACATTCAAAACTGTTCGTATACTGTAAATAATCGTAAGGGAAATGTGAGACTTAAGCCCTGGATTAATTTTGATCTCCTCCAGAAAATAAAACTCAAAAACCAATCGAGAAAAAAATGTGCTAAGCATCCTAGTAATAGAAGGCTTCGAGTTAGATATAATAAAATAAGTAATAGCACCAATAAGGCCATACGTCTGGCGCGGGAAAACTTTTTTCGTAACAAGTTTAATTCAGCACTTGGTAATATTAAACAAGAATGGGGAGTTATCAATAGTCTACTTAACCGGAACTGCGTAAATGACAATGAGCAAATAGTACTGCAAGCTGAGAGTCAGTTGATTACAGATGCTGTGGATGTAGCTAATAAATTTAATACGCACTTCACAACGTTTGCGAACACCATATTACCTAACTGCAATTGTCAGTTTTCGACCGATCTACCCTTGTGCCACAATTCTCGAAATAGCTTCTTTTTTGAGCCTATTACAGGTTTCGAAATTATAAATATTATTAAAACCCTAAAAAGTTCACGTTCATGCGGTGAGGATTGTATTTCCAATTTAATTTTAAAAAATATATCTTTTAATATAGTTGATATTCTTTTGCACTTATTTAACTCTAGCATTTCGCAGGGCATTTTTCCTGATGCTCTGAAACGTGCTATTGTAATTCCGCTTTTGAAAAAAGGTGATAAAAAAGATGTAAACAACTACAGACCTATATCACTGCTATCGGCCATATCTAAGGTTTTTGAGAAGGCCGTTAAAAGAAGAATGGTAAATTTTTTAAATAATGCGAGCTTTTTTAGCGCCATGCAGTTTGGCTTCCGTTCTGGGCTATCGACAGAAGACGCTCTGCTGGATTTTTGCACTAACGTCTACCAAGCTCTGGATGTGAAAAGAAGTTGCGCTGGTCTCTTTATTGACATAACCAAAGCTTTTGATATGGTCGATAGAGGTGTGCTTTTGGACAAACTATATAGTGCTGGATTCCGCGGTGCTATGCATAAGTGGCTTGAATCATACCTTTCAGGCAGAACACAAAAAGTTAAAGTGGGTTGTAGCTACAGTAACTTTCAGTGTGTTAATCTGGGCGTTCCCCAAGGCTCAGTTCTAGGCCCAGTACTGTTCCTGATCTACATTAATTCAATATTTAAGCTTCCTTTGAGAGGCAAGGCCTCTGCCTCGCTATTGCATACAGTACGCCGAATTACTTTGAGTTAATATGTGACGTTAATCATGATATTCATTTGCTGCGAACCTGGTTCGCTTCACACAAATTGATTGTAAGTAGTAAAACTAGACTTATGTATTTCAACCATGTTATAAAAGGACAACCAAGCTGTGATGTCATATTTCATTCCGCGGCATGCTCCCGTTTTAGCATGCATCATGCGGCGCTCAAAATGTCGCGATGAGGTCTTTTGATTGCAAGAGAAACTGTAGTGAGAGCTGCTTCAGGGTTGAAGTTGTTGAAAGTTTCAAATACCTAGGTATTACAATAGACAACCGCTTGAGTTGGTCTGAGCACATTAATACTTTAAAAAAATACTTTCTTTACACTACTCGTCACTTTTATCGTCTGAAAAAGTTATGTTCTGTGTCAACTCTAAAAACAGTTTCATCATCATTTATTGGCGCTTAACCGCCTAAGCGATTTTGGCCGTCGCCTATCAAAGCACGCCAGTCATTCCTTTTTAGCGATAACTGACGCCAATTGGAAACCCCAAGGAAGTTCAAGTCATCCTCCACCTGTTGTTTCCATCTCAGTCGAGGCCTCCCCCTTCCTCTGCTGCCGAATTCGGGTGACGATTGGAAAACCTTCTGGGCTGGAGCTTCTTTGTCCATTCGCATGACGTGACCCAGCCAGCGGAGCCTTTGGGCTTTAATTCGCTGGACTATGGTCAGATCTGCGTAAAGCTCGTACAGCTCATCGTTAAATCTCCTTCGATACTCGCCGTCGGCATCACGGGAAGGACCATAAATCTTCCGGAGAACTAAAAACAGTTTACTACGGGGTATTTCAATCAAAACTGCAATATGGTATAACATGCTGGGGCGGCGCTTCAGCTAATAAGCTATCGTCAATTGTAACAATCCAAAAGGGGGTTATAAGGCGCATCTGTAGTGCAAACTATAGGTCTCACCCAATGCCATTTTTTAGAAAACTAGATATATTTCCGTGCCGACATCTGTATCTATACAAAGTTTTAAAAACGTTTTTTATAAGGTGTGGCTACCTAGTAAGCTTTCCCTCGGAAGCCTACAACTTACGCAGAAATCTACTTCCGCTCGTACATATCCCGTATACAAGAACGTCGCACTTTAGAAGTTTTTACACATACACGTCGTGCAAATTTTTCAACGCCCTTCCTGCCACTGTACAGGTAATAAGAAATTTTAGCTTATTTAAAAAAGAAGTTAAGCTGTTTATTTTTGGTTACAATCACTTTGATCTAGAAACGCTGCTGAGGACGACCCTTTAAACTGTATTTACCTTAAGAAGCTTAAACTTTTTCAAAATTTTTTCAAGTGTTTCTCTTTTACTTTTAATTTTAGTTTTAAATATAATATAATTTAATTTTATTGTATAACTTAATAATAACTGCATTCTGTACACCCCACACAAATAAATTTATAATCGCTAAGTGTGGCATTTAGTACTATGTTAATATTTTAATATATAAAATGCCAAACACTTTTCTTATGCTGCTTAATAATTTGAGTTATGTAATGTAATATTGTGAGCCTTAGTTAATAAGTATGCAACAAGAAAATGTTTAATAAATACAATACAAATACAATACAATACCATTCTATCAACAGTGACATGGCTGCCAAGGCGCAGGTGCGCCGATTCTTTCTTTGATGACAGCAAATACTTCGTCTTGTCCTCGTTCACGGCAAGACCCACTTTTTTCGCTTCCTTATCCAGTCCAGAGAAGGCAGCGCTTACGGCCAATGATATCAATATCATCGGCATACGCCAGCAATTGCACGCTCTTGTAAAAGATTGTACCATTGCGGTTTAGCTCTGCTGCTCGAATTATCTTCTCCAGCATCAGATTGAAGAAATCGCACGAAAGGGAGTCGCCCTGTCTGAAGCCTCGTTTGGTTTCAAATGGCTCAGAGAGGTCCTTCCCGATTCTGACGGAGCTGTTGGTATTGCTCAACGTCATTTGGCAAAGCCGTATAAGCTTTGCAGGGAAGTCAAATTCAGACATGGCGGCATATAGGCAACTCCTTTTTGCGCTGTCAAAAGCGGCTTTGAAATCGACAAAAAGATGGTGTGTGTCGATTCTTTTATCATGGGTCTTCTCCAGGATTTGGCGTATCGTGAAAATCTGGTCGATGGTAGACTTACCAGGTCTAAAGCCACACTGATAAGGTCCAATCAGTTTGTCTACGATGGGCTTCAGCCTTTCACACAACACGCTAGAAAGAACCTTATATGCAATATTAAGAAGACTAATTTCGCGGTAGTTGGTGCGGTTAGCGGGATCGCCTTTCTTGTGGATTGGGCAAAGCACACTTAAATTCCAATCCGGAGGCATGCATTCGTCTGACCATATTCTGCATAAGAGCTGATGCATGCTTTTTACCAGCTCTTCGCCTCCGTGTTTGAACAGCTCGGCGGGTAGTCCGTCTTTTCCAGGCGCTTTGTTGTTTTTGAGCCGGGATATAGCTATCCTCACTTCATCATAGTCAGGTGGTGGGACGATTTTTCCATCGTCAGGGATTGGGGTATCGGGTTCGACGTCTCCCTCGCAATTTAGCAGTGAGGAGAAGTGCTCCCTCCATAATTTAAGTACACTTTGTACGTCGGTTACCAGGTCGCCATTATTGTCCTTACAGTAGCTTGCCCCGGTCTTAAAACCTTCCGTCATCCGCCGGATCTTTTCATAGAATTTTCGGGCATCATTCCTGTCAGCCAGCATCTCAAGCTCCTCACACTCACGCCTTTCGGCCTTTGTGTAGTCAGGGGCAGGAAAAGTGGCGGGGCCATAAGCGCCGACCACTTAGTTGAAAATCATTTCTATATTGTAACGCCCATGAGCGGTGCCTAGCACTAGAGTGCAGTGTTACAAGCCAGCGCGGCTGTGAAAGCTTTGCGACGACCGTGTAAATTCTGAAAGCGGGCGCCGTCTCATACCCCCCACATTCGGGAACGTATTATTTTCATTTTCCTTTTTTCTTTTTTTCCCTTTTTTTAATAACCATCTGTGCACTCACCCTAACCCCTGTCTCAAGACGTCTTGTAGGCCCGGGCGGGATTAAAACATACACCTTGCGTCCTGAAGTGGGCACTTGGACGAAGCCCTCGATGTCTTTGGTAGCATAGACGACGAGTCTGTTGCTAATTTTGATTTCGTTTATTAATTTTGTTATATTTTACATTTTATCATTTCTATCATTTAGTTCGTAATATAGTCGGCAGAGTGTGGGTATGTGAGCGTGTGTGCACATAAGCAATCAACATCCCAGACTTTAGGAGTCATACTGGGTGACCAGTCACGACCTGCCAGGGTCGAGTGAAGGTACACACACACACATGCGCACACTCTTAAAGTAGCTAGTATACCACTGAGGTGGACAGACACTTTTGTACACACACAAACCTTTTTTTTATCATTTTATTTGAATTTTTGTTCAAGTTTAGATTTAAACATTTGAGTTCACATATCCGTGCACCGAGCGTGGGCGTCTATGTGGGTAGGAGCATTGGGCACGGGCTTCCATGACTTAAGATCATAGGTCGCCAACCGCCTCGAACCCTTAAGGTCACCTAAACCCCACCCACATGCACGTACACCCTCAGGGTGCAGAACAATGCACCTCTAAACTGGGCATTTACGCTCAACCAAACACATGCAATTGAATACCCACACACGCATGCCCGATAGAGGACGTAATTTATTTTGGAGTTTTCTTTTCATTAGTTGATGTTTTATTTCATTGATCGCATTCTGAATCGAGACCTCTGGTTCGGTTACCGGATGCAGAAGGATTTCAGTCAGGAGCTGCGGTTCACATGCAGGCGCACGCCTATATATGCGTACACACCTATATGTACATATGCTGTATAAGTCGGTTCTTATTTTAACAATATTTTCATAGTTTTAGTTTTTTTTGATTTTCTTGGTCTGACACTTTGTCAACTATTTTGATCTTTGAATTTTGGTTTAGTTTTCGATTTTAAAAACTTTTCTGTTCGCCAAGTTGAAAGTACGGAGGGTGGTTGTATGAGTGTGTGAGCATATCATATACCGGCATCCCGATCTTTGAGCGATCATAGTCTATCGGCGGACGACCTAGCAAGGTCGAGTAAGCACACACCCATACACGCGCACACTCCGACTTCGAGATAACATACCCATAGAAAATGGGTATATAAGGGTAGCGTAGTTAGGATTATATACATTTTGTTCATACTAGCATAGCCTAGACGTAAGCCGAAACCCATTTTATGAATATGATTCAATAAAAATACCATGTATTGCTAATTTGTAAATCGAAATTGAGTGTTCTTCTTTTCAGGTGTGGTGGGCGGACTGGACAGGAACGGGGATGGGGATTCGCTAGAGGGGATTAAGGGGGTATTTATTGGGGTCGGCAAAATATGTTGCCACTGCCGACCATGGAAGGGAGGGTTTAGAGTGGCCCGGCCAAAATACCATCTAAGGCCGGAAGGGGGATTAGAAAAGGGGGGGTTCAAGCGCGGACAGACCTGAAGTACAAGTGATGCATGGTCAGGTATGAGATTTTTTTTGTATGGTGCGGCTGACATGCCTCGGGGGGCCAACAATCCACCCCACAGTCCGGCGAGCTAGCTCGTGCATATACAAGCATACCTGCACGGCTTTCCCGGGGTATGCGACGTGAGGGTAGGAGGACGCCAGGGGACATAGCGGCCTCCGCCCAAAGGCCAGCACGTAACAGAAATGGCGCCCAACGTGGGGCCCCACAGTGAGTGGAGCCTTAGAGAGTTTCGGACATATTTCGGGTTTATGGGTAATTGAAATTTGAGTTTTTTGACATTATTTTTTTCAAGAGTTTGTTTTCGATTTTTTTTTGCGATCATTTGTTAAGCGCTCGGCGTAGTTCGAGAGCGCAGGCGATAGTTTGGGTTAGCTTTTATTCAACTTCGTCTGCATCAGCGTTTTTGTTAATCAGCGCGCGGCGACATGTCAAAGGATCCGAGTAAGGTGGAGCGGCGTAGCAGCGTAGGCGCGGGTGGCGACGAGGAATTGGAGAGTGGAATGGCGCACTTGGAAGCACAGCACCGCGACGAGGAAGACGGCGGCGAGGGCGGGCGTGGAGAGGCTGGCGCGCAGGGAAACGCGGAACAGTTGGGAGCGCGCGGGCATTCAACGCAGGTAGGAGCAAGTCCTAAGAGCGCGACGGCTGACGCGGTAGGCGAAGCGCTGATGCGGAAGTTCGAGGAAATGTTCTTCCAGTATCAGCTGGAGATGAGCCGCTCGACAACGGAGGCGGTCAAGGAAGTGGCGCAAATTTTCACGGCGGTGAGCGCGTCACCAGTGCGCGGAAAACGCCAGGTGCACGCGTGGTGGATAGGCACAACAAAGCGGGCGCGCAGTATGAGAGATCGGCTACGAAGGCCATACGCGATTGGCGCCTCAAGTTCGACGCGGGTCCAAAGGTGATCCCGATCGAGCGCTTCCTCTTCCACGTAGACACGCTTCGGAAAAAACACAACATTTCGGCTCAGGACTTATTCGCGAACTTCCATCTACTGTTACGAAGGTCAGGCGCAAGAATGGTACTGGCTGTACACCGAGGAGCACCCGGACGATAGTTTCGTGGACTTTCAGGCGTTTCGGAAGGCGATTGTGGAGCAGATTAGAAAGGCGGACTGCGATGAAGAAATCCTCCAAGCGATGAACGAGCGCAAGCAGGAGTACAACGAAAAGTTTGAGGAGTTTTACGCGGTGGTTCGGGGTATGGAGCTGACGATGCGGACCAGGCTGCCGGAGCAAAGCCTAGTCAACCTGATGCGCAGGAATCTGAAGCCGCGGATAAAGAACCTATCTTTGGTTGCCGGATCGAGTTGCTGGAGGATCTCAGGAGGGAGTGCCGCAGGGCAGAGAAGCACCTGGCGGAGTACGAGACAAAGCCGTATCGCAGAAAGGCGCTCGAGGAGCTGGAGGACGACCGCGCTGAGGCAGAGCCAGAGACGCTGGAAGCGTTTCACAGGCCCACCAGAGATAGGCCGATGCGGAAGGAGCCTACGTGCGACCTGAAGCCCAAGAGCGAGGACAAGCCACAGGAACGCGCAGGCGGACACAGTTGCGATGGGCGTCTACACAGCATGATTTGCTACAAGTGCAACTTACCCAGCAAGCAGCTCTGCGAAGGATGCCAGGCGAAAAACCAGGAGAGCGACAGGAATACCGGGGAGCCCTGTCAGCGTCGGTCAACCCCGGAGAAGTAATTTTGCCATTTAACCAAATTTTGAAGAAACCAGACAATACAATTTTTTTAAACCAATCAAAGACATTTTTTAATAGTAAGCGCGTGGGGGAAAGCGCGCATGGGGCGACAGCACATCTGTCTCTAACCGAGCGACAGGCCAGGTACGACGCGGCGCGAGGGCGGATATTCGAGACCTCTTCAGGGATGTACCCTGTGAGCGACGAAGGAAGCGCGCCAGAAGTAGCAGAGTACGGACCGAGCAGGAAATGGAGGAAAGTCATCAAAATACGCAAGCGCGCGCGAGACAAGCGGCGCGTGGCGAAAGCAGTTGAGGAAACTGTAATTCGCGACGCCGTCGATAAGCGACCGTACGTGCAAGTGGAAATTGAAGGAGTAAAGATGCAAGGCTTGTTGGATAGCGGAGCCTCCATAAGCTGCTTCGGCTCGGTGGCACACGCATGGGAAAAGAAAATGGGGGGCAAGTTGCTCAAGCTTAGGGAACATTTGGAGACGGCAGACGGGAAAGCGCAAGCTGTGGTCGGCAAGGTCGAGGTGGAGATAGGTTGGCGCGGGAACCTGAAGCCAATGACGCTCTATCTAGTGCCCAGTTTAAAGCAGGAGTTGTACCTGGGGATCGACTTCTGGGATACCTTTGGGGTGGCGCCCATGGTTGTCTCAGAATTGGAGACCCAGGGACAGCTGGACCTGACCGCCGACCAGAGCAGAGAGTTAGAGCGCGTGAAGGGGTTGTTTCCGTCGTTCACAGAACTTGGTCTCGGAAGGACGCATCTCCGATCGAGGTCGCAGATGACACGGTCCCGGTGAAGCAACGGCATAATCCGAAGTCTCCGGTCAAACAGAAGTATGCCTATGAGGAGATTGAGCGGATGCTCAAGCTAGGTGTCATAGAAGAGAGCAACAGCGCTTGGAGCTCGCCGATCGTTCTAGTTGAGAAACCCGGGAAAAAGCGGCTGTGTGTGGATATGCGCAAGCTCAATGAGCGCACGAAAAAGGATGCATATCCAACACAACACGTGGAAGGGATCCTGGCGCGTTTGCGGGAGACGCACTTCATTTCGGGGATCGATTTGAAGGACCCCTTCTGGCAGATCCCATTGGAGACGGGGTCGAGGGAATTGACCGCGTTCACTGTTCCGGGCCGACCATTGTATCACTTTAAGGTGATGCCCTTCGGCCTGTGCAACGCCAGTCAGCGGTTATGCAGACTGATGGACAAGGTGATCCCCTCGCGTTTAAGAGAAAACGTTTTCGTTTACATCGACGATCTGCTAGTGTGTTCTCCGGATTTCGAGTCACATCTCGTGCACTTAACAGAAGTGGCTGAGTGTCTCGCCAGCGCTGGGCTCACTATCAACGTAAACAAATCCAAGTTTTGCCATCGCGAGCTGAAGTATTTAGGCTTCATAGTAGGGCAGGGTGAGCCGAAGACGGACCCCGAGAAGGTGCGCGCAATTGTGGAGTTCCCGGTACCAACCACTATCAAGCAGCTACGCCGCTTTCTAGGCATGTGCGGATGGTACCGGAGATTTATATCGAGCTTTGCCACAATTGCCGCGCCGATGACGGAGTGCCTGCGCAAAGCCAAAACGTTCGCGATGACGCCGGAGGCAGTGGAGGCGTTCGAACAGCTGAAGACAGCGCTCACCTCGGCCGAGTTACTCGTAAATCCCGACTTCAGCAAGCACTTCTTCGTGCATTGCGACGCATCCACGCAAGGTATCGGCAGCGTGCTGTTTCAAAAGGATGACGAGGGCAACGAGCGACCGATCGCGTTCATGTCGCAGAAGCTGAATTCCGCCCAGCGAAACTACACAATAACAGAGCTGGAGTGCCTAGCCGCGGTCGTGAGCGTCAAAAAGTTCCGCGCGTATCTGGAAGGTCTTCCATTCACAGTGATCACTGATCACATGAGTCTGAAATGGCTCATGGGACAAAAAAATCTCTCGGGACGGTTGGCTAGGTGGAGCCTGAAGCCACAGGGCTTCGATTTCAAGATAGAGCACAGGAAAGGCGCGCAGAATGTTGTTCCAGATACTCTGAGCCGTATGCACATGGAAGAGGTGCGCGCGATGGAAACCATGGCCGAGATCGACTTCACGTCGCCGGAGTTTGCCAGCGAAGACTACGTAACACTTTGACGTCAGATTGCACAAAACGCCGAACGGCTACCGGATCTGCGAGTCACCGATGTCATCATATACAAAAGGGTGCGCCCAAGGCGCGCAGAAGACGAAGAAGAATCCGTGTGGAGAGTATGGGTGCCAGAGGGGCTGAGGCAGGAGCTGTTAGAAGAGGCGCATGGAGATAGGTCGGCGGGTCATGGCGGTACAGCGAAGACGCTGCACAGGCTAAGGAGCAAGGTATTTTGGTCGGGGATGGCTGGAGCGGTTCGGAACTTCGTCGCCAGGTGCGAGTTGTGCAAATGCGCCAAAGCGCCGAACATTGCGTCGAGACCACCAATGACAGATCGTTTTCGGACGGAGCGGCCGTTTCAGAGTCTTTACGTGGACTTCTGCGAGCCGTACCCGCGTACGAGGTCGGGAAACACGGTAATCTTCGTAGTTCTGGACCACTTCACAAAATTCGTATTTTTCAAGCCTATGAGGCAGGCAACGGCGCAAGAGGTGATAAAATATCTCGAGACGGAAGTGTTTCACATTTTTGGCTGCCGGAGACTTTACACTCCGACAATGGTAGACAATTTATATCAGATTTGTTTGTGGGGTTTTTAAGGAGCTACGGAGTGAATCATGTCAAGACCGCGCCGTATGCGCCGCAGGCGAACGCGTCCGAGAGGGTCAATCGGTCGCTGCTCGCCATGCTGCGCACATATATCGCGGGTGCGGACCAGAGCAGTTGGAATGAACACGTGTCATTGGCGGCTTTCGCAGCTCTTACAGACCTGAAGTGCAAGTGATATGCGGTCAGGTATGATTTTTTTTTGTATGGTGCGGCTGACGTACCTCGGGAAGCCAACAATCCACCCCACAGTCCGGCGAGCTAGCTCGTGCTTATACAAGCATACCTGCACGGCTTACCCGGGGTATGCGACGCGAGGGTGAGTGGACGCCAGGGGTCATAGCAGCCTCCACCCAAACGCCAGCACGTAACAACGTAAAAGTGGGCGCAATGGCTCTGTTAATTTCGATAGGTTTTTTATGAATTTACCAAGATATGTTACCATTCCCAACAGGCGCTGCTACTCTTTGACGCATGTGGGTGTTTTGAGTGTACATATTGCTTTTATCATTTCATCGTCTGCTTTGTACCCATCTTCGGTGAAAATATGACCTAGAAACTTTAGCGAGTTTTTCTCGTACTCGCATTTTTCGGAATTTAGCGTAAATCCAGCCTCTTTTAATCGCTTACTCACATTTTGCGTCGTTTTTCGTAGTTCGCTTAGTGTCGGCGCGTGTATAAAAATATCGTCCATGGCCACTTCGCATCTGTCTATGCCTTCTAACGTTCGGTTCATTACGCCGCAGAAAACTTCTGGTGCGGAGGAAATTCCGAACATCATCCGTAAATAGCTAAAACGTCCCCACGGTGTGGAGAATGTTAAATATTTCGAAGTTCGGTCAGTTACTTTGATTTGCCAGAAACCTTTCTGGCAATGAAGTTTAGTGAAAAATTTGCTGCCATGAATTTTTGCCGCCACCTCTTCTACCGTTTTCATTGGGTATATTGGACGTTTAGGGTAGGGTGCATGCACACACGTAGCTTATTTCTTTTGTTCACTTCAAGCATGGGACTAACAGCTGGTGTGGGCTCACTAACGCTTTTAATTACACCGAGTTTTACCATTTTTTGTATTTCTTGCTTCACGCTTTTTTCTATTGCATGGGGAATCTTTCTCGCTGGAATGACTTTAAATTTCGGGTTATCAACGAAATCTATGTCGTATTCGAAGGTATTGCAGCAACCTAGCTGGCTTACACGTTTGACAAACCCTAGATTTTCACAGTCGTCAGCTCCTAAAATCGCGTGAAAATTTTCTGCAATTACTTTGAAACGAATGAGCTTTTTGACATTATTGGTTGTGCGTAGCGTGTGACAATTTTGCTTCGCCTATCACTTTAATAAAACCGCCGTCATAAGCCTTTAAACGCTTTATATTACTCGTGCTTATTCGAACACCGAGCTTTTTAGCAACTCTAATCGGTAGTACATTACAAAAAGCTCCAGTGTCTAATCGCAGTTTTAGCTCATAATCACCAATTCGCACTTTTTCTGTCCATTTCTCTTCATTTTTTTCGAAGAAAAGGAGTTGCTTATATTGCCTACGAACCTGAATTCTGATCTATCGCTATCGCTTTCGTTATCGGTTTCTATAGCATTCACATTTTTCTTTGATTTTTTATTTTCTCTTTTCTTTTTCGCTCTTGGAGTGCTGTTTTGTATTTGGCTTTGATCTGCATGCGACCACTCGCTCCACTCACGTGCCATATCCACGTCGCTGTTTATTAGCAGTGGTTTTGGTGGTTTTACCATTTTAATTAATTTATTTAGCGCGAAAAATTATTTTCGGAGTCTTAAGTACTTCCTTTTTGTATTTTCGGTTCTTAGTTTATTTTCTTTGTTTTTGTCAAAACGGGTTTCGGCACCAAGTGACGAGAATAATCTAACCGTGTAAAGTATATACCGAGTGCGAGGTAAAGACTGACTTTATTGAATATCAAATATAATGAGTAGAGTTAGAGTAAATGCAAATGTTATACTCATATACATACCTATATGTGTGTATGTACATAATAACGCATACGTCAATTACAGGTGCACATATATAAGTACGTGCTTTTGTTGGGCATGTTCTCATGACAAATACCACATTATAAAAATAAAAATGTAGCTGTGCCAACAAAAAAACATGCTACCGTAAAAAAGTTACGCATCAGAGTACCTCGACATTTCTGCCTCTACCTTCAAAACAAAAGAGAGCACATCAAGCTCAAAAACACAGAAAGTTTTGCCTGTATAATGAAGACCTGCATAGTGTCATCTGTTCGGCGTAACAACCCTACAGTCAAAATCCGAACTACTCAGCAAACATACTAGTTCATTGACTAAACATTTTGTGGCATATGCATACCAGCATTAATCCAGTCAATGCCAAATAGTGCCCTGCACGAATGGCCAAAAACATACTTACGAATGCAATCACAAAATTTTCCACATGTTGGTTGGTTGGTTGCCGTGCTGCCCGGTCAGAAGGACCGGGCCCAAGTAGCGCGCTTGGCGCCGTTTTGATGCACTAACTGTGAAACCAATTACACTTAATTGTCTAAGGACTAGATGGATATTGGTCAAACCATTTGGTGAGCCGCCGTGGTGTAGCGGTTAAGTGTTCGGCCTTCTACACCAAGTCGTGGCGGTTCGATGCCCGGCAAAAGTAACATCAAAAATTATTTAGAAAAAGAATTTTTCTAAACGGGGTCGCCCCTCGGCAGTAGTTTGGCAAACTCTCCGGGTGTATTTCTGCCATGAGAAGCTTCTCAGCAAAAAATTCATTTGCTTTGCAAGTGCCGTTCGGAGTCGGCAAAAAACTGTAGGTCTCGCCAACTTGTAGGAAAAACTCAAAAAGCAACACACCACAAATTGGAAAGAGAAGCTCGGCTAAAAATCTCGTTAGAGGTTATGATAACCTGTTGGTATATCGCAGCCATTAGTTTTTTATTTTTTTTTTATTTGGTGAGACTTATAAATTTGCTTATGTCAACTATGGAGCACTTAGACACATCCTTCAGGTCAGTTAGAACGAACCTACCTAAGGTCTTGTGTCTTATATTGGCCAGGGCAGGACACTCGTAGAGGAAGTGAGTAACAGTTTCTTTACAGCCATCTAGGCCGCAACTTCTACACACCTCGTTGAATGGTAGCCCAATTCTTTCCGCATGTTGGCCCAGTGGCCAGTGTCCTGTTATGGTGGCTGTGATTCTGAAAATCTCCTTCCTAGATCTGCATAGCAGGCTCTCGGTTCTACTCTTGTTGTATTCAGGCCAAGTTTGTTTGGCAATCCTACAGCTATCTGAGAAGTACCACCTACGAATGGCCATAGCTTTCTATTTTTTGGGAAAAAAAAATGTTTTTGGTAGTAAAAAATGATTAAGGTAAGAATACTGGCGGCTTCCAAGCCATGAATAACGGTGTACGGCTCATTAAAATCGGACTTAAAATGGCGACGTAGTGTCAAAAGAAAGTAAATAGCCGGCGTGGAAAAAAAAAATTTGTTTGGGATCGCCTTCAAAATATTTTTAATCCTAGGGGTGGACTGGAAAAACTTTTTTTTTTGTATAGGGACCGATCCGCACTAATGCACACATGTTTCATTGTATAGCAACGCTTGTTTGCTTTAAGCCGCTCAGCAAACTGACAGCACAGTTTAAGGGCTACAGCTCATGCAAATTTACACATACCTCTCTCACACAAAACAAGCTCATTGCCGGCGAATCTACGGAATTATGTGTAATACACATGATGATTCACTGTGCATTTTTATGGGAATGGAAAAAAATTATAATTTTGGCCGGAAAAACGGCTAAAAATGTTTAATCAACTTTTCACTCGTTTTATTCGCTTTTTTTCAATATAATATAAAGGGGCGTTTTCTCATCTAGCCTTAAATATTAAAGTTCACGCTAAACAAAAATTTTGAATGAAAAAATTAAGATAAATTTTAAAGTTTACTTCAGAAAACGGGGCCAATTTCATAACAATAAAAAAGTTTCGTATACAGATGCTTTGCATCCGAATCTACCGAGCTATAATAAACATAAATAAAGCTTACATGTATATTTGTTATATCCAGGCGCGTATTCAGGGACACCCCGAAATGCGCAAGTTTATGCAATTTTTTTGTATGTGACTGTAAAAAATAGAATTTGGAATATGAGTCCCAAACTCATGGGATAATATTTTTTGATTTCCGGTCAAATCAGACATTTGAAATAACAAAAATTGCGACAAAGCCAAACTTAGGTAAAGAAAGAAAACTTCAAAAGTCCCCATTAATATCATGTGTGGTAAAAAGTTATTTGGGGGCAAAGGTGAACATTTAGGGTTTTACGAATTTTTCTCGTAAACGGTATTTTTTCAAATTCACTATAAAAATCGTTCTAGAATTTTTATAAATTAAGCTGTCCCGGCAGACGTTGTATCTCCATCCCGATCCCTATCGCTGTCTACATATGAGGTAAAATTCCACAAGCGGGCCACCTAAAAATTCGATTTGAATGAAATTTGGTGAAAGTGGTCTGCCATGTAAGAAAAACATATCACCAAAGCTCCGGTAAAAATATTGGATGGTTACCGAGATATACGGAATTCGCAATTTTTTGTGTGAAAGCCTTTTTTCTTTAAATTGGCATGCTAAGAAGGAACATGGAAACCGTTTTCTAAAGTATTTTCTCCGTTCTTTTCGAATATAACTTTCAAAAAATTTTATTAAAAAAAATTTTGTGAAACTTTAATAAAAAAAGAGTTTTATCAATTTTTTTCAATAAAATTTTTTTAAAGTTATTTTCGAAAAGCTTGATTTTTTCCTTTTTTTGTAATGGACCTCGAAAATTGTTTAATGTTCTTTCAAAAGACAGTAGTCATAGTCGAAATAAAATATGATTTTAAGTGAGTTAAAGCTTTTTGACACAACTTTCCAAGTGCTATCTGTCAAAAATGCTTTAACAAACTTAAACTCGTGTCTAACTTTGACTATGACTACGGGCCAATTTATTTATTTTTTGTTGTTTTTCTCTAGGCTTTGATAAATTTGGTTCGCGTCTGCACTAGTAACAAAATTTAACTTTAGCTAAGTCATTTCCATTTTCCAGTCAAAGTGGTTATTATGAAAAAAAAGGATCCACCCCGAAAATATTTTCTGGAACCACGCCCGGCTATATAGCTATTACATAGATGTGACTTATATAAAAGGTACAACGAGCAAAATTTTAAGCAGAGCTCATTGCTTTAAAAATAATTGACTTAATGAAAAGTCGCAATAAAGTAAGGCATCAGGTAAGGAATATACTTGAAATAACATATACTTTCATGACATAAAATGAAAGAAAAAAAAAATTATAATGTGAGAAAAATGTAGGTATATACATTTTACAATATTTCTATATCACAATTTTCTATATCTTGCTCTGAGCTATCATAAATGTTAGATGCGTTGAACCAAGTTTATTTAAAAATAAATTGTTTACTACACTGGCAAAAACGGCTAGCGGCTAGATTAAAATTTTTCCGGCTAAATGACAAAAAAATGGCTAGATCTAGCCGTAAAACGGTTAAATGGCAACACTGATGATGCCCAATGTTTTCAAGCAACTTCCATGCTATTTCCTCTAAAAAGACATTTTGAGTTTTTCCATAAAAACATTAATGAATTAACCCAAACTAAAAATGAAGAATTATTTAGAAATTTAAAATATTTTTTTTTTATAAATAAGTCTTTCCTTTTAGTTTCGGTTATGCTATGGATAAACACACGGAGATCCAATAAATCTTCTCTAATCAGATCCAAGTTTTACCCTGACACACTCAAAATTGAAAATTAACAATCGCGCCATCTAGGGCTTTGTGTTGTATTACTTGCGGTTTAAAACTAGATGTCGCTGAGGATTGTTTATTTTTTGGTGACTCTAGTGTCCAGTAGCGGTAAACATGTAATTTTGGTAGTTGTCCTTGCTATTTTTGTTTATTTATCGATGAAAGTAGCGGTCAAATCGTTAGCTCGTTTTCTGAAATCTGCTCAAATCTTCTTTATTTTTGGGAGTTTATAATGAAAATGATGCTCAAGTTAACTCCCAAAAGCGGAGTTAATTCGGAATTTGCGCTAATGTATCAGCCGTATTAGATCATTTATGTTTTTATGGAAAAGTTCAAAATGTCTTGTTAGAGGAAATAGCTTAGTACCTAAAGAGATGTGTGACATAAAAGGCATTGGAGTTGCTCGAAAGCATTGGGCATCATAAGGTATGTACGCGCATAGGTTCTTGTCATTTTGCTTGTCCGCAAGCTACTGAACGATGCGACGTTAGCAGATGGGCACTCAACTAGTCGTTTTTCACTAACACTGCTGCAGTTACTAACATTGCTGCAATTAGAGTTTTGGTGACCACTGCTTTAAACTAATCAATTCCAAACTACTCAGCAGACACCTAGCTAGTTTACTATACATATTATGGGCGTTTTTATACTAGTTCATTGCTTATTCCCCTTAACCAATCAATGCCAATCTAATCAGAAAACATACTAGTATACAACTATAATTTGCTGGGCAAAATCATACTACACCTTTTTCAATTGTACTTCAGAAAGCATCAAATGTACTTCAGAATAGTCAATTGTACTTCAGAATCTGTAAAATGTACTTCAGAATAGTCAATTGGACTTCAGAAGATGTAAAATGAATTTCAGAATAGTCAATTGTACTTCAGAAAGTGTAAAATGTACGTCGGAATAGTCAATTGTACTTCAGAAAATGCTAATTGTACTTCAGAATAATCAGTTATACTTCAGAAAACATAATTTGTACTTCAGAAACAGTAAATTGTACTTCAGAAACAGTTAATTGTACTAAAGAATCGTAAAATGTACTTAAGAATAGTCAATTGTAGGGCAGAAACACAGGATAATTGGTAATACATAGGTATTTAGCGCTCTCTCCGTGGCGCCAACTCAATTGGATTCATAATCGAAACTAAGTTCGGTGTACCACGGAGCCGAGGTTCTCTTTTAATCAGCTGCCACCGTTAAGTTCAAGAAATCATCTTCGCTCGTTCGCATAACTTGGCTAACCTAGCTCAACCGCTAGATTTTGTCTCAGGAAAGTAAGTATATTTCCTCGTAAAGATTGTCCACCTCATTAATATATTAATAGCAAAAAAATTAAGTTCTTGGTTAACTTTAGTCTTATAAACCTTGCAAACACTTTGTACTTAAACTACTTAGCAACATTTCTTTCTAATGTCCCTTAAGTCAATATTTTGCTTACCTTCATGCCATTTTGATTTGTTTGCGTTCATAGCAATTACAAAAATATTAGTTTCTTGAAAAAAAATATAAGTCTTTTTAAAATAATCAAATATCATGCGTGTTTTAAGCTTTTACGATCTAATGGGATATAGTGCAAAAAAAAAACATTATTTCACCTTACAGCCCGACGTTTCGCCAAATTTCCTTGGCTTCTTCAAGGGCGACTCTGTATTTATTTTTTAAAAATTATAAAAATACAAAAAACAACATTAATTAACTGGCATAAACATAATAAACATGATCACGACAATGGAAACAGAATTTAAAGACATTTTACTTACATTAAAGGTGTGTTAAAACATCAAATAAAATTAAAAATTAAAAACTAATGCGTAAAATGATACCATCTTTTGTGGTAAACTTGTCAAACTAAAAATTAATTATTAGGTCGTCATAAACATAATGTGTAAATAGCTGCTATATCATCAGTATCTTCTTTTTTATTAATTGTTTTGTCCCTGTTTTGCAAAATTCGTAAACTCTCCAGCGTATACCTTGTTCTTTCTTTCCTTTCTTTATCTATAATTGTTGTGTTTGCAAAGTCTCACCCACGATTGCCGATATTATTATGGATGACATTTTAAACGCCACATACTTGGAGCTCAGCAAAGGACAGCACAGCGTGAAATTTTTAGTGAAGTATGTAGATGACATATTCGCTATCGTCAAAAGAAATGACGCACAAATTATACTCTCAACCAATATCATAATCGCAAAAAACTAAATAAATAAAATACTTACCATCAGCCATCCGAAATTCCACGAAACCAACATAAATAAAATCACAAAAACACTTAAAAACAATAACTATCCTAATCACCTCATTTATGATTTAATACAAGAAAAGCGCAACACAATAACCCAACTGCCAAATCAAACACAAACAACAAACAATAATGAGACAAAGCAATATCACAGCATCACACATATTCCCAGGCTAACAGAAAAATTCGCACACGAAATCATCAAAAAGCCCAACATAACTTTAGCCTACAAATCAAATTGTACCTTGGCAGGTTGCTTTACAAAAACAAAAACCCCAATAAGCACACAACAACAAAGCAACGTGGTATATCAAGTGCAATGCAAAGGCAACAGCAATGAACAATGCAACAAAATATATATAGGCACGACTCGGCGCGCGCTCAACAAAAGGCTAGCTGAGCACGAGGCGGATGTTAGAAAAGAAAAACATAGTACAGCACTCTCACAACATGCAATAACAAATAAACACACTTTTGACTTTGCAAACACAACAATTATAGATAAAGAAAGGAAAGAAAGAACAAGGTATACGCTGGAGAGTTTACGAATTTTGCAAAACAGGGACAAAACAATTAATAAAAAAGAAGATACTGATGATATAGCAGCTATTTACACATTATGTTTATGACGACGTAATAATTAATTTTTAGTTTGACAAGTTTACCACATAAGATGGTATCATTTTACGCATTAGTTTTTAATTTTTAATTTTATTTTATGTTTTAACACACCTTTAATGTAAGTAAAATGTCTTTAAATTCTGTTTGCATTGTCGTGATCATGTTTATTATGTTTATGCCAGTTAATTAATGTTGTTTTTTGTATTTTTATAATTTTTAAAAAATAAATACAGAGTCGCCCTTGAAGAAGCCAAGGAAATTTGGCGAAACGTCGGGCTGTAAGGTGAAATAAAGTTTTTTATTTGCACTATATCCCATTAGATCGTAAAAGCTTAAAACACGCATAATAGTCTTACAAAACGATCGGAAGAATACATGATAATCAAATATCGTTAAAAATGCAAGTGCAGGACAATTGCGTAATTTGCCAAATCAACATGAAGCGAAAAGCAGTGCTAGCCTGTTGCCGTGCAAACATTTATTGCATGCTGTTTGCTTAGGGGAGATTTCGGATGTCGGATCATGTCCGATTTGCAGACAAGATATTATTGGTAACATATTTTGTACACATATTAGGTATGTATGTCAAAATAATTATTTTTCTTTAGAAACTGAAGCAATACAACGAAAACAATACAAGGCTTACACCAGCCAGGATAGAAGCAGAATTGTGGAAGCTGCTAATAAAGGCGAGAATTGGGTGGGATTGGCTGACTCCTTAGGTGTTACGTATAAAACTGCGTATACGTGGGTGGCATCAGGCAGTGCAAGTACGCTTAAGAGAGGAGGCCGAAAACCAAAGTATCTGTCAGATGACGAATTAGAAAGCGTGGTGAAATGGGTTGAAGAGGACTGCACCATTTCCCTTAAACAATTAAAAATCAAGGTGTTGAGTAGCTTCCAAAAAAATGTATAGGTATCAACATTTATGAACCATTTGCATGGTAGGCTATTTACTACAAAAAATGTACATCACCAACCAGCAACTGTAAACAGTTCTGCCAACAAGGTCAAACGCGCTGAATACGTTACGGCGTATTCATAGATGAAACTAATTTTAATTTATTTTGTCGGCGTAAACGCGGCCGCGCTCGGGCTGGGTGCAGAGCAGTGCAGGTCCTGCCAGCTGCACGAGGGCCCAACATTCATTTAATTGGTGCCATCGCCACCTCCGGAGTAGTATCGATGGAACGCAGGCGTGGTTCTTTTAAAGCAGTGGACGCATGCACCTGGCTTCATTCAGTGCTTCAAAAGTGGATTGACTTAGGCAATAATCTTGGCGATTTAGTTGTGGTATGCGACAACGCACCGTGTCATGCCCACCTAGAAAGAGCCATCAACACTTTTGAAGCAACAGAAAAAGCAACGCTCTTACGCCTGGGACCATACTCACCGATGTTAAATCCCATCGAGAACATTTGGTCGAAAATCAAGACCTATGTTAAAGTTAACATTGGAATTCCTGCTACAGTTGGTTCTGGCGTTGTAGAGCAAAGACTCTGTTACTTGGAGCAACTGATTGATGAGGCAAAATCAACAATTAGTGGTGGAGATTGTGGCAGAGCTATCCAACACTCATCTACATTTCACCCTGATATATTGGCTCTATCGATATGACTGTTGGTTCCTGAATACGTAAACGTTGTATTAGATAGTTGATTGTTTAATTATTTATTGTTAAATATATTGAGTTATAATTAAAAAATAAATATATACTCCTACATAAACACAGTTTTTTTCTTTTAAATTACATTACCGTAGTACATTTGAAACTGTTTTTCAGGTTTCAAGATACAAATACTACATAGTTTCTGAAGTACAATTTACGATTTCTGAAGTACAATTGATAATCCTCAAGTACAATTTACGGTTTCTGAAGTACAATTTACATTTTCTGAAGTACATTTTACGGGTAATGAAGTACAATTTACGATTTCTCAAGTACAATTTACGGTTTCTGAATATCATTTTACAGTTTCTGAAGTACAATTGACTATTCTTAAGTACATTTTACAGTTTCTGAAGTACAATTGACTATTCTGAAATACATTTTACAACTTCTGAAGTACAATTGACTAATCTGAAGTGCAATTTACGGTTTCCGAAGTACAATTGACTATTCTGAAGTACAATTTATGGTTTCTGAAGAACGTTTTACGCATTCTGAAGTACAATTGAAAAAGGTGTAGTCAGAAAAATCCTGTTTCATACTAGTATGCAAGTATGTATGAATTTCGGGCTGAAATATTATTACACCTTTTTCAGTTTATATTCAGAAAGTTTTCTGAATATCAATTGTAATTTTCTGAATGTTAATTGTATTTTTCTGAATATCAATTGGAAAATCTGAATATTAAATGTAATTTTATGAATATAAATTGTAACTTTCTGAATATAAACTGAAAAAGGTGTAGTCAGAAAAAGTCTAATATATTTAAGAAGGCGGCCGCCGTGGTGTAGCGGTTAAGTGTTCGGCCTTCTACACCAAGTCGTGGCGATTCGATGCCCGGCAAAAGTAACATCAAAAATTATTTAGAAAAACAATTTTCTAAACGGGGTCGCCCCTCGGCAGTAGTTTGGCAAACTCTCCGGGTGTATTTCTGCCATGAGAAGCTTCTCAGCAAAAAATTCATTTGCCTTGCAAGTGCCGTTCGGAGTCGGCAAAAAACTGTAGGTCCCACCAACTTGTAGGAGAAACTCAAAAAGCAACACACCACACGTTGGAAAGAGAAGCTCGGCAAAAATCTCGTTAGAGGTTATGATAACCTGTTGGTATATCGCCGCCATTAGATTTTTTTTTTTTTTTTATTTAAGAAAAAATACTAATTAGAAAAATTCCATTTCATACTACATTATTATTATAAGGCCTTATTACACCGCGACCATTAGTACGATCTATTGTACTACATAGTAATATGCAAACATTATTTAAAACTTTTGGTTTGTTTCTTTTTTGTCTCTTCTAATTTACAGATGCTTTTTCGTGTTTGGGTAGGTAAGGGGTAAGTTGCAGAGCCAACTTTTTGCGATTTGCTCATCATTTACTAACTTTGTAGGAGATAAGACCCAAAAAAACGTTTTTAATTTGAATCACCCTAATGTATAGATACATACATATGACGGAGTTGTCACATAATAGAGCGTTGCCAGTAGTAAGACTTCAGTTAGACAAGATATTTGGAAATCGGCAAAAGTTCCCGATATAAGAGGAAAAAAGGAACAAGGAGATTTTTTTGGGTTTTAGCAAAAAATCGACAGAAATGCATTTCATTGCAGTTTGAAAGTTAAAAGGGGTCAAAAACGGTCACGAATTTAAAAAAAGGGTCAAAAATGGTACTTTTTTGAAAAAGTAGGGTCCGGGGTTCTGGCTCTAAAAAAGGGTCAAATTGACCCTTTAGAGTCCCCAACGGTAACACTGCTAGCCCGATATCTTTTTGGCCACCGTTGTTGTTGTTAACAGCAAAGACACTCCCTGAAGGTTTTGGGATGTGATGCCGAAATTGACAGTCCTTGGCCGGATATGAACCCGGTACACTGCGGAACTCCTTTTTTTCGTTTTCCGTATTGCCGGTTCTGCGAGAACGGTACATGTATATGTACATTACCTTTCTTACCGAAACGACCCGGGTTGTTTGTTCATCGACCCGGCCAAGAGCAATACACCCCGAAGTGACCCTGTCTAACGCGCCACGACTCCCCCATAAATTTGCCATCCCCGGAACAGCCCCTAGCAGCAGGGCTGCTCCTTATTCTCTTGATCCGGGCTGGCATTGACATGTGCCGGAAAAAAATCTACACCAGACCCTCACATTCAGTCCAGTGTGCGTCCTGCAAAGGTTGGCTACACAAATCTAGTTGCTCCGGACTAGATCCCAAAACATACCGACCCACTAGTTTCTATAAAACTTTTGTGGCGCCCTGCTGTTCACGTCCCGGGACGTCCCGCCTTCTACTTATTCAGTCTCCACGACTCGCAATACATATTTTGCTCTGTAAAACGTGTGTGTCGCCGGCTAAAGCTCTCGCCCCAGTGCGCCAACACCACAAGCATCAACTCATAGCTAACTCTTACGTAGCACATCGGTCGATGTTATGAGCACTGCTGAGCTTCAGTCCCCGCCTTCAAACCCCCTACCCACTTCTTCCGGTACTAGCACGAATTTGAGTCAAGGCCATCAGCTTCTGGTCCCTCACACTTCGTACACTGTATGTCGGCACAGGACATATGCATCGGTGGCATCGGTTAAGTGCACCTCCTGCCTTGGCCGAAGTCACATACGCATATGCTCTCGGCTCGCAAACAGAAATCTCTGGACTGATACGTTCGTCACGCCATGCTGTCGAGCTGCGCAGCCCACAACGCCGATCGATTCAAGCTCGACTCCAACGAACGAAATCCGTCGGCTTCAGGACTGCGACGGCGATCGCGACCTAGCCTACCACCATCCAGGCAAGCGCATCAGTTCTTGACTCCCAGAGTGACCATTGCCTCTTCTTCGCACTTTAAAGTTATGCAACTAAATTGCAACGGCATAACTGGCAAGATAGTGGACATAACCAAATTCATGCAGCTGCATAAAAACAAAATCGCAGCAATCCAGGAGACTTGGCTCTCACTCGGATCTCCGAGCGAGTGGGGGCTACCACGTTCTCCGGCACGACCGTACGGACGGTGGGGGCGGTCTCGCGTTCCTCGTTCACCAAACAGTGCAGGATAGGGAATTTGTAATCAACACCGACCAAAGAGACTCGCCCTTAAAGTATCAGGGTATAGTTGTACAGGCTGGAGGTGTTGATCTCGAGCTGATTATTATCTATATCCCTACCGTCACCTGCTGTCCCAGAAGTTATCGCCCTGACTTAAGTGCGTTTCTTTGTGGCGATAACCGTATCATCATGGGCGATTTTAATGCCTTCCATGATATGTGGTACTCACGCCTTCCTGTGGATGGCAGAGGACAGGAATTTGCTGAGCAAATTGACGCTTCGACTTTCTGCACTGTGAACGGAGACGCCCCTACAAGGATTTTATAACCTCGGAGAAAAGATCATACGTGAACTTCAAAAAGGCTAACTGGGTTGGCTTTATAGAATTCACGGAGACCTGAGACGCCCCAACAAGAGTATCGGGTAATTGCTATAGTTCGCCAGATATTTCTATCGTAAGCGCAGGACTACTACAACACAAATTGGCGACCAATACTCACGTTGGCGTCTGACCATCTCCCAATAGTCATTACCCCGCATCGAACGACCGACGGACTTTATTACACCTGAGCATGGTACATACATTAACTTTACCAAGGCGGACTGGGACAGTTTTGAGACATATACGGACGAATCCTTGGCTCCTCTACACAGAACCAAAGGTAACTAATAAAATAGAACAAAAATTATAAGATATCTGTATAGTTTTTCTTCAAGAAGATGTGCTTCTTATTATTGTAGAGACAGTCTTTTTAATGTTATTAAGAAGATTTTCTTTTAAATATTTTAAATGAAAAATAAAATGATATTGCCTTCACCGAGAATCGAACTTACAATTTTCGGAATGATAAACTCAACTGTTAACCATCAGGTCATCGCTCACTTTGATTGCCAGCGTCTAATTACTGATATGTGTATAGTTGTTAATGTTTTCAAAGGAAAATCTCATAAATATAATTGAGAAGATTTCTTTTTAACATTTCAAATTAGGAAAAAAGGATAGAGATTCGAACTTACAATTTTTCGAATGCGAAACCCAGCTGCTAACCATCCGGCCATCGTATACTAATGATTGCCAGCGTCTAACTACACCTTTGTACTAAATGTATAGTTTTTTTAATAAGAATTTCTTCTTAAAACCAAAGAGATTTCCCTATAAATTTTTCTTCGTTTCCACCATTGCTACTACCCCGAACGAGACTTCCGCAAAATCATTGACTTGGGCTCTAAACGCTTCATTCCTGCTGGTCGAATATCCCAAATAAGACCAAATTTCCCCGCGGAGGCAGCGGCCATGACTAGATAAAGAGATGAAGTACGAAGTCTCAACCCCGCAGACCCCCGCATAAGGGATCTCAACGCGGAAATTCGTAGGTTGGTCGATAAACACAAACTGGCCAAATGAAAACAACACCTAGAGCAATGCAACCTCTCCCATGGTGTAGGCAAACTATGGACTACGGTCAAAGCTCTATCCAATCCAACGAAACACAAAGATAAAGTGGATATTACTTTCGGCGACAGGGTGAAGAAGGATGTGCGAACTCCTTCTGTAGACAATGTGTACTACATTCCCCGCCCGATAGAGCTAAACGTAGGACCATGCGACAGGCGCGTAAATACAAACCAAAACACGCCCATTGACATCACTGCCTCGGAGGTCAGGGAAGCCATCATCATCGGCCCCGACGGCATTGCCATGAAGATGCTGAAACATCTAGGTCAGGGGGGACACAAATACTTAGCGGCTATATTCAGTCTTTCACTGAACACTTTCGTCATTCCTGAAATATGGAAAAAGGCGAGAGTGGTTTCACTATTAAATCCTGGAAAGCCGGCAAACATGGACTTATGCATTACAACTCTGGGGAACGGCAAGTCACTCCAATATAGAAATAGTTCAACGCTATCAGTCAAAAACATTAAGACTCATAACAGGTTCCCGGTATTATCGGGATTTTCCACATAGCAGAATCCCAGGACTGACGTTCCTAAACCGACACCGTTACTCCTCCTCGAACCATTTAGATGACTTAATGAAATCAGGTCCTTTATGTCCAGCTCCGTGACCTGGCGTAGGCTAACCAGAAAGGGAACTCCCAAAAAGCGCATTCTCGCGCCACTTAAAGCCGGGCAGTTGCAGATGAGGTGCTCCACCGTTTCCTCCTCCTCATCATCCTTACAACTCCTACAGCATCGTCGGTAGGGCACACCTAGTCTTTCTGCGTGCCTACCAATGAGGCAGTGCCCAGTTAATACGCCTATTAATATGGAGATTTCTCTTCTCCTTAGGACATAAATTTGTCTTGATTTTTTATGATCCCATTTCGGCCAGGTTTCTTTGGATATCCGGCATCCTGGAGATTGCAGCCATCTTTCGTTGGCTTGGCGGAGTGTGTACTCCTTCAGCATAAGCTTGCATGTGGCAAAGGGCATACCTAAGCGCTCTTTATCCCGTAGAACCTGCTTGGTCGTGCTCTTCCTCGCAAGTTCGTCTGCCCTACAATTTCCCTCAATGTCCCTATGCCCCGGGACCCATGTGAGGTTCACACGCTGGGCCATCTCTTGTAGAGATCGACGACAGCTGAGCGTTAGTTCAGAGTTGAACGAGTAAGGGCCAAGGGATTTGATGGCCGCTTGGCTGTCGCTGAAAATAAAAATATCCTGTCTGATAGTGTGTTGGCCTATCCAAGCCGCGGCGTCCATGATTGCTGAAACTTCAGCCTGGAAGACACTACAGTGATCAGGTAGTCTGAAGAGCTCAAGGTTCAGATCCTTTGAATAAACCCCTCCTCCAACTCTGCCGTCTAACTTCGAGCCATCAGTATAAATGGAAGTGCCGCCATGAGTGGCGGGACTCCGATCGGTGCTCTCCCATTCTTCCCTGCTGGGAATGTTTATTTTAAAACCGCTATCTCCGACTGTTGTGGCCGCACAACCATCTGTGCTCAGCGGAAGAAAGCTATAGGATCCCAAAATACTGGCGTGTCCAGTAGTGCTTGCGCCCCAGCCGGACGTTTCCCTTAGACGCAGAGCCGATGCTGCTGCTACCCGGTGCCCTTCCAGATCGAGTGGCAAAATACCAAGAAAGGCCTGGAGTGCTTCATTGGGCGTTGTTCTTAACGCACCGCTTATACATATCATGCAAGATCTGTGTATTTTACCTAACAGATTAAGGTTTGTTGCCTAGCTCAGCGCAGGCCACCATACCACAACTTTTGTCAGCCAAGCGCAGGCGCACGTCATTCAGTTTTGTTAGTATCAGCGGTGGTATCTTATAGCGGTTGGTGAAAAGGACCAGTTCTACTTTTCCCGGGTTGATGCTCAGTCCGCAGCGTGAGCACCATGAGGAAACCTCTCGCAGTGCTACTTGCATCAAGTCGCACAGGGTTTGTGGGAATTTGCCCCTATATACTATAGCTAAGTCGTCTGCATATGCCACTACCTAAGTTTTATGTTTATGAGTTGTGCGGGGATAATACCGTCTGGAACGGTTCGAAGCTTTTAACCGCCCACCTAACCTTTTCCTCCGTGATGGGTATGTATACAGCCAGGTTTGTTGTAGGTGCTAAGGGTTCCTCATGCAAGTTCCCTGGGAAGTGCGTATTCAAGAGCAGCTCTAAGGTTTCCCCCTCCGTTCTGGTCCAGGATCCGTCAGGTTTGCGCAAATAGCTTGTTGCTGTTTGAGTTTTTGAGAGCACTCGTCTAAGTCTCGCTGTATCGTCGACATTTTCGACCCCAGTGCAGAAATTTCTCCACGATACTCTCTTTGCCTGCCTCAGAGCTTTTTTGTAGGCCCTAAGTTTAACTTTATATTCGAGCCATTGAGTTTCCGTGCCAAGGCTCTTGGTCTATTAAATTGTGTCCTACATGATTTGCGGAGCGAGTCCAGGTCGTAGGACCACCAATGCGGCCTATGTTTACCGCGTGGTTTTGGCACTGGGCAAGCCTGTTCTAGGGCATTCGAGAGCGCCGTTGTAAAGGTCTTTACCAGATCCTCCAACTCCCCTACTGATAAGGGGACTTGTGGGGGCAGTGCTGGTAGGTCCCTAGATAGTATTTCATTGTGTAGCTGCCACTTAATGTTACGTGGGTTGCGTTTCATAGCCGGCAGCTCAACAGAAAAGTCTAGAACGCCATTTTCTGACCCACTCATAAGCGCCTTCGCTGCAAATAGTGAGATCTATGACCTCCCTACGGGTTTTAGTAATAAACGTAGGTTCGTTACCCACGTTGCAAACTACCAGGTTAGTTGTTAACAAATAGTCAAACAACGACTCTCCTCTAGCATTGATAACGGAGCTTCCCCACTGGACGTGATGAGCATTAGCGTCAGTTCCGATAATAAGATGACCCATGGAAAAATTAGCCGCCAGGTCTTTTACCTCCCTCTGTGTAGGAGGTTCTTCGGCGTCGTAGGGCATATAGACCGACGCCATCGTCAGGCTGGTTCTGCCGACTGTTAAACTGGCAGCTGTAACGTCATCATTGGTATATTTGGGCAAGAGAAAAGCGTTCAGCTCAGACTTAACCAAAATACAGGCTCTAACCCTGCCCCCCTCGCTGGCTCGGATAAGCTTAAAACCCTTAGTCCCCAAACCGCAAATCCTTGAGCTGTTGACCCACGGTTCTTGGATGAGGACCACATCTACGTCGCCTTTAGAGAGAGGGCTGATTAAAGCAGCCGAGGCTGCTTTAGATTTGTGCAGGTTTATCTGAAGCACCACCAACATGAGAGCGCTCAGACTTCCATGCCACCACCGTATCGTCGAGTCCACCTCGTCTCGAGGCTTATCTTTCAACGACGATTTGTTCAGACCACGATTTGGCGTGGCGAAAGCCCTACTAACTGTGGCAGTATCAACATTGGTGCGCTCAGGACTAGCTGCTATCACTGTGACGTTGAGATCTTCCCCGTCCAGCAGGCTGTCTCCCATCTCCGAGCTGTTCGCTGCTCCTTCGCCATTTGACATGGCAGATACCATACTTTCTGAGTCGGACATCTCCGACTCCTCTTCCGGCACTGCGATATCCGAGTCCTCCGGTGCAGCCGAAATAGCAGCGCACTGTGCATCGCCGCGGTATACGTGGATCACGATCTGACCCATGCCGTAGTGCACTCGTCCATTGCACCGTTTAAGGGGCTCGAGTGCCTCCTTATTCAGGGTGAAGAACACTTGCCTATCAGGCCCTACCGCATCCTCAACCAGATTGACACTCCAGTCCTGCGTCGGGAGAGACGGGTTCATGACCCGCAGCATCCTGCGAATTCTCTCAGGTTCAGCAGGGATAGCAGGAATCCATGCTCTTGCCCTTGGCCGAGCCGGGATGTCCTTCCAGTCGACAACGTCGATTCTTGCCCTTTGGTAGATCTCACCCAGTCTTGCAGCTGCTGCCTTGTACAGTGCAACAGTTTTTGCATCCTCGCAAGCGAATACCTTGATTTGGCCCTGGTGCCATCCCGCATCAGAACCCATCGTCGTGGCACCCGGAGACTCATCCATAATGTCAAGGAGGGCATTACCGATCGCGTTCCGGACGTACAGCCACTGGTCCCTAGGGATGGCCCAGCTTTCGTTACCTCGGTCAATGACGCCTATGAGGATCCTGTCCTTGGTCACTTCAGCAAAGCTGAGTTTACCCACTACGGGGGCGTTCTGCTGCCGCTTCGGGTGGGGTTCTAAATCCACGTCCGATCTCTGGCGTTTGAAGGGATTTTCATTAACCTTCTTTGGCGCGTAATTGCTTTGGAAGTTCGGTAAGATAGCTTCAGCCATCTCCGCCGTCTTTCTGGAATTCGGCGATAGCGTCTCTTGTGAAATACCTTCGTATTTCTTCAGGATCCTTGCGGCCGATCTTTTGTCCAAGTACTCAGAGCGACTGGGAGATGTCTTTTGGGGTGAATTTCCAACCGTAGTTGCCATCGCGGTCGTTCCCTTATTTGGATCTCTGGGGCCAGGTCGTGAGACCACTGCCACAGACGTTAAAGACTTGGTTTCGGTACCGGCACTTACTGGAGGTTTAGCATCAGCCGTTGTTGCCTTCACTGTGTTTGTACCGGTACTTGCTTTGGGGATTCTAATCTAATCAAGTTAAGGAGCAAGCTTTCGTAGGCTGCGGACGTGTTTATTTTTCGCTCCGTGTTTTTTGTACTATTTCTGCTAGTATGGCAAGTGTTTAAAATTATAATTATAATTAGTGCACTGTATTAAGTTGAGATAGTGACTCCTGCTTGAATCTAAATACTATTCATATTTTATTTTAATGATATACAATAGTATTATCAAAATAATAAATTATTCATAATGCCCTGCGAATGTGGACAAAGGGTTGATCGCAATGCACCTAAAGTGTTGTGTGCCAAGTGCACTGAACTTTTTCATTTGCATTGTGTAAATATGTCATCTGATGATCTCGATTTTCTAATTTCTTCGAAGAAACCATACTTCTGTACTACATGCTCATTTGCGCGTCGCGCATCCATACGTACTCCCCCACCAAGTACTCGCCCTATCGTCTCCAATAATGCTGACAGCATCGGCGAACAGTGTGAGAATATCCAATAACCATCTCTGCTCGATATTGCTAAAGACATTGCTGCATTACGTATGCTTACTATATTACTTACTATATTGACTTCGCTGAAAAATGATAACACTCAATATATAGAAAAGTTAAATGCTTTATCAGACGAAGTTGGCTCTCTGCGCTCAGCAATTGACGCTAAAAACAATATCATCGCCTCATTAACTACGGAAATAAAAGACATGCATATTGTTGTTGCTTCCTATGCTAGAGAACGCGAATCAACTCGCAAAGAAAAACAAAAAGCTAAAGAACCTCCTTCTAAACAGAATAGCAATAAGAGTGGCTTGGCTGCAAAAGCACAAAGCAACAACAACGACTCTGCTGAGAAAGCAAAACAAATCGAGAATAAAGCAAGAAGTTCTGATTCGGATACAGAAACAAAGCAGTTAGTACCTCCGATCGAAGCTGGATCCCTTACTAACAACGATGATGCTGCTACTAAGGAGAATCCGGTTCTCAGTGACAACAACAATGATACATCTGTTGAACCATCTAATACGGGTGTTGATGATAGCGTTGTTATTATTGATACAACTGACTTACATAGTGATCAGGCTACTAACGCGGGGTGGGTGGAAGTTACGAGGAAAAGGAAAGGTGGAAAAAATCAAAGTAATGCTAATGATTTACTCGACATCAATTCCGCCGCATCTCTGTCTTCTTCTGCGTCAGATGGTATTATTACTAGTGCTGATCTTAATGTTGCGCTGTCTGCTGCTCAACAATATGATAATTCGAGTAGCAATATCAAGCACGTTAGAGCGGCTAATATCATTGTTGGTAGTAATTCTAATGCTAATCTTATTGTAGCTGTTCGATTGAAGTGGTAACACTTGTCGTCCTTTAAGCGGGCGGTTAATGCTATCGATATTGTTGAATACCTATCTAATACTATTAATGTATCTCAATCTCTAATTCACTGTTATAAATTAGTTAAAAAAGACATTGATCCAAATTCTTTGTTAAAATGTAATTTTAAACCTGGGGTCTCTAACTCAATTTATAATATGTTGCTTGACTCCTCGGTTTGGCGAACAGATGTCAAAATTGATCATTTCCGTTTTTTTCAAAGGCGGGGTGGCCAACCCGGCAGGCTGTAGAAAATCAACCCTCTAATAATGGTTTAAGCATTTATTATCAAAATATATCGGGTATGAGAACCAAAGCTAAAGACATTTTTCTATCTTCATCATGTTGTGAACATGATGTATATGTTATTGTTGAAACTTGGCTCAATAGTGATTTCTTTGACGCTAAGTTCTTTGACCAACATCTATACAACACCTATCGTAAGGACAGAGATCCCATCAAAACTGGATGTACTAGAGGTGGAGGGGTTCTAATTGCAGTAAAGCGTTCCCTTCCCTCTGCACTTGTTCTGCTATCGAATAGAGACTCTTTTCTTGACCAACTCTGTGTTTCTATTAGTGGTTCATCTGATAATCTGTTTATCTGTGCCTCATATATTCCGCCTCGAAATTTTTATTTCAAGAATGCTAATTTTGATCTTCTTAACACGATCATATCTCTGGTAAAAACCTATCTGATTGCTTTGATACTTTTCTTCAAGAGTTGTCTGGCATTTTTGAAGTAATCTCTCTTTGCTCCCAGTTAAATTACACAAATTACCTTGGTACACTACTGGTCTGAAAAAGCTTAAGAATAAGAGAAACAAATATTAAATATAAATATTAAATTGTATAAGGCAACTGGTGATATCTCATTTAGAGATCAATATCTATGCTATATGAAACAATTCAATACGCTTGATAAGTTCTTGTATAACAAATATATCTCTAGATTCGAGGATAAGTTAAAGGAAAATCCAAAATCCTTTTCGAACTACGTTCGTTCGAAAAAAGGCACGTCTAATATTCCATCCAGGATGAAATTCAATGGATCTTGCTATGGCAGTTTGGCTGAGTCGGTGAACCTCTTTGCTGACTTTTTTAAAGCAAATTTTGTCGCTGACTCTGACAATATTTCTGATGAGTGTGGTTTCGGTACATCCAACTCTTTTTATTTCGGATCGTTGTCTATATCTGAATTAGATATAATTAATGGGATATCCTCCCTATCACCCTCTTTAAAAATTGATTCGGATGGATTGTCTGCTACTTTATTAAAAAGATGTAGTAATTCTCTTTGTGTGCCTTTGTGTATCATTTTCAATATCTCGCTTTCTACTGGCGTTTTCATTGACCGGTGGAAATTGGTGTCTATCACCCCAGTCTACAAATCTGGAAACAAAAATGAAGTGACTAACTATAGACCTATATCTAAGTTGTCAACGTGTTCCAAACTTTTCGAGAAAGTAGTCAAAGCCAAGATTGAATTTGTTGTTAAAGGAATAATTGATCCATGCCAACATGGCTTCGTTAGTGGACGCTCAACTGTCACTAACCTTGCTGTGTTCTCTCAATTCTGTGTATCTGCATTTAAGGATGGACGTCAAGTTGACCCTATTTACACTGACTTCTCTAAGGCATTAGACACAGTGTCGCACAAAATACTTCTCCGGAAGCTCCAAAATTTAGGTTTTCACTCAACCTTTCTGTTATGGCTGAAATCTTACTTGACAAATAGGATTTTGTTTGTCGAAATCGAGAGTGTAAAGTCTTATAATTTTTTAGCAACCTCGGGTGTGCCGCAAGGTAGTATCCTGGGTCCAATATTATTTATAATTTTTATAAATGATGTTGGTCTATATCTAAAACACTCGAATTTTTTACTTTATGCAGATGATCTCCTTTTTGCGTAGGTACGCTAAGGATTTTAAAGACCCGTACACGAGAAAGATATTGTATAGTTCTTTGGTGCGATCTAAATTAGAATACGCGTCAATAATCTGGAACCCGATTTACTTAGTACGTTCTTCAAGAATTGAAAGGGTTCAACGTAAGTTCATACGATTTGCTTTGCAATCTCTCCATTTCGAAAATCCCTTGCCACCCTACAATGCCAGGTGCATGCTCATTAATGTTATGTCGCTAGAAACCAGACGAACTGTTCAACATGTAATGTTTATTTACGATATAGTGTCCGGGGCTATCGATTGTTCAGCTCTCCTTAGTCAAGTATGTTTCAACATTCCGAATAGACCCCTTCGCTCGTACAATACTTTTTTTTACCGAATTTCGTAGAGCAAATTATCTTAGTTTTGCCCCCCTTATTGAGGGTTCGAAGATTTCAATCGAATTTCTAGAAATCTTGATCTCGATTTTTCATTGCCGAGACTCCAGTTTACGTTACGTGTTCAATCTTATTATCGAGCAAATTAATTGATCTCATCATAATTTTTAGTACTGTTGTTATATTTGTAACTAGTTTTAGGAATTACTGTAATCTAGTCAGTAAGGTGTGGAACCATTGGACTTAATAAAGATAAGAAATGAAATAATCTAATCTTGGCTTGCGTCATAATGACGCTTAACCGCCTAGTCGATTTTGGCCGTTTCGTATCAAAGCACGCCAGTCATTCCTTTTTAGCGATAACTGACGCCAATTGGAAACCCCAAGGGAGTTCAAGTCATCCTCCACCTGTTGTTTCCATCACTTTCTGTGCTGGTGCTTCTTTGTCCATTCGCATAACATGACCCAGCCAGCGGAGCCTTTGGGCTTTAATCCGCTGAACTGTGGTCAGGTCTGCGTAATGCTGGTACAGCTCATCGTTAAATTTCCTTCGATACTCGCCGTTGGCATCACGGGAAGGACCACAAATCTTCCGGAGAACTTTTCTCTCAAATACTTCAAGGGCCATCTCATCTTCTCTTGACACTGTCCATGATTCCGAGCCGTACATCAGGACTGGTATTATGAGAGACTTATAGAGCGTGATCTTTGTTTGTCGAGAGAGGACTTTACTTCTCAATTGCCTACTTAGTCCAAAGTAACACTTGTTGGCCAGGGTGATTCTCCGTTGGATTTCTAGACTGATATTATTGTCGGTGTTAATGCTGGTTCCCAAATATACGAAGTCTCTCACCGTTTCAAACTTGTAGCTATCAACGTTGACCTGGCTGCCAAGGCGCAGGTGCGCCGATTCTTTCTTTGATGACAGCAGATACTTCGTCTTGTCCTCGTTCACCGCAAGACCCACTTTTTTCGCTTCCTTATCCAACCCAGAGAAAGCAGCGTTGTTAAGGCCAATGATATCAATATCAACGGCATACGCCAGCAATTGCACGCTCTTCTAAAATATTGTGCCATTGCGGTTTAGCTCTTCTGCTCGAATTATCTTCTCCAGCATCAGGTTAAAGAAATCGCACGAAAGGGAGTCGCCCTGTCTGAAGCCTCGTTTGGTTTCAACTGGCTCAGAGAGGTCCTTCCCGATTCTGACGGAGCTGTTGGTTTTGCTCAACGTCATTTGGCAAAGCCGTATAAGCTTTGCAGGGAAGTTAAATTCAGACATGGCGGCATACAGGCAACAGGCATGGTGAGTGTCCGTTCTTTTATCATGGGTCTTCTCCAGAATTTGGCGTATCGTGAAAATCTGGTCGATGGTAGACTTACCAGGTCTAAAGCCACACTGATAAGGTCCAATCGGTTTGTCTACGATGGGCTTCAGTCTTTCACACAATACGCTAGAAAGAACCTTATATGCGATATTAAGAATACTGATTCCGCGGTAGTTGGTGGGGTTAGCGGGATCGCCTTTCTTGTGGATTGGGCAGAGCACACTTAAATTCCAATCTGGAGGCATGCACTCATCTGACCATATTCTGCATAAGACCTGATGCATGCTTTTTACAAGCTCTTCGCCTCCGTGTTTGAACAGCTCGGCGGGTAGTCCGTCTTTCCCAAGCGATTTGTTGTTTTTGAGCCGGGATATAGCTATCCTCACTTCATCATAGTCAGGTGGTGGGACGACTTTTCCATCGTCAGGGATTGGGGTATCGGGTTCGACGTCTCCCTCGCAATTTAGCAGTGAGGAGAAGTGCTCCCTCCATAATTTAAGTACATTCTGTACGTCGGTTACCAGGTCGCCGTTATTGTCCTTACAGGAACTTGCCCCTGTCTTTAAACCATCCGTCATCCGCCGGATCTTTTCATAGAATTTTCGGGCATCATTCCTGTCAGCCAGCATCTCAAGCTCCTCACACTCACGCCTTTCGGCTTCACGTTTCTTTTTTCTGAAAAGGCGCCTCTCTTCCTTCCTCGCCTCACTATAGCGTTGCCATACACTGCGGGTTGCGCCCGTTCGCAACGTTTCCCTGTATGCAGCGTCCTTTTTGTCCGAGGCAGTGCTACACTCCTCATCGTACCAGTTGTTCTTGCGGGCTCGCTGAAACCCTACAGTGGCCTCAGCGGCGGTACGCAATGAGTGAGAGATATACTTCCATTGCTCAGTTACATCGTTAGGTCGCGGGTTGCCCTCTGATAGCAGGTGTGAGAGTAGAGTGGAGAAATTATCAGCTGTCTGTGTCGTGCGCAGCTTCTCGACGTCAAACTTTCCTTCCGTTACTGTGCGCACTTTCTTCGCTGCACAGAGGCGTGTGCGTATATTGGCTGCAGCAAGATAATGGTCCGAGTCGATATTGGGACCACGTAGGGTACGCACGTCCAGAACGGTGGAGCTGTGTCTGCCGCCAATCATGACATGATCAATCTGGTTTCTAGTTCTTTGATCAGCGGACAGCCATGTGGCTTGGTGTATTCGCTTATGCTGGAACCTGGTACTACTGATGACCATATTGCGAGCAGCGGCGAAGTCAATCAACCTAGTGCCGTTGGGGGATGTTATATCGTAGAGACTGAATTTTCCAACTGTAGGACCAAAGACTCCTTCCTTGCCCACCTTGGCATTAAAGTCGCCGAGCACGATTTTGATATCATGCTGGGGGCAGCGATCATAAGTCTGTTCAAGTTTATCGTAGAAGGACTCCTTCATTGCGTCGTCCGTCTCCTCAGTCGGCGCATAGGCGAAGATTAATGTTATGTTGAAAAACCTCGCCTTGATGCGGATCGCAGCGAGGCGCTCGTCCACAGGAGTGGACGCTAATACTTGGCGGCGAAGTCTCTTCCCCACCACGAATCCTACACCACGCGCTTTGCCGCGTGCCTGGCCACTATAGTAAACGTCACAAGGACCGATGGTCGTCTTTCCTTGCCCCGTCCATCGCATTTCCTGCAGGGCGGTGATGTCGGCCTTTGCGCCTACGAGGACATCAACCAGTCGGGCAGCGGTACCGTCCCGTGAAAGGGTCCGGACATTCCCGGTACATGCCCTAATATCCAAATCATTATTCCTTAGTCGTTTTGCCGGGTCGTCAACATTAAAGGGGGTTCTCATCCGAGGCTTTGGTACATTAGTTTTCATTGGAATTCAGTTTTTTACGTGGCGGGTCCCAAGCCCAGCGCACAACCCGTTTTGGGGTTTTTGGAAAATATTTACACATTTATATAGCGAGCCGCTTGCTTCAAGACAGACGCCCGCTTGCAGCCGCACCTCATGGTGAACAGACGCTGCGCAAAAGACCTCGGTGAGGCCTTAAACCAAGTATGTCAGAGTGGCCCCACCGGGGTTCCCTCTCTTTCTGCCACGAGCCTAGATAGCTCACGTTGCCCAGAGGGTACGAACGAGTACGCAAGAGTTGGGATTGGGCAAGGTCGCACAGCAGCCACACCCCATTACACTTCTTTGCTTTGAGGATTGCCCCCTTATTATCCAGAGCTAATCGACCCGTAGTTGCCATCGCTGTCGATCTCTCGGCTGATAAATAAGTGGAGTTTGTCCTCCGACGTTGCGTTCTCGCTTGCTCCAGCATTTTCCTCCTCTGCTGTGCAGTATACATTGTTGTATCTTTAGTTTTAAGGTTTGTATTACTATTATTCATCTTGTTCGTACGACCCCTTGCCGGGCAAGGCCAGTTTAGGGTCAAAGGAAGAGTAAGGGGAATGTGTCGTCCGCCGCGGCAGAGCTCCATACCGTGCTCCGTTCGATTACAGCCACGATTTGCCTACCGGCTACAAACGTCCAATGGGCACGTGGTCGCATAACACCCTGGATTGGGAGGGGGAAGATCTTAGTCGTCGCGCCAGAGAGGCTTGGCTTCTCTCCTGATGTAGTACCGGGCGGCGCTATGATCACAAGGGCAGCGTAGCCCTGTGGCTATCGACTTAAGCCCTCGTACCGCGGCAAGGTGTCCACCATTCACGAGGGCCTTGGTTTGTTAAAAATGAGGAAATACATAAAGTCCTCAATATACCTTATGTAAAAGAAGAGATAATAAAATATAGCAAAAAGTATGTTAATCGATTCGACAAGCATTGTAATACTTTAGCCATAAATCTCTTGGATAATAGTCAAAGTACACGAAGACTGAAACGAGTCCATATATTAGATTTACCAGATAAATAGTATAAAAGATCCTAAAATAATATAGCATATAATGGTTAGTCTCAGTGGAGACTAAACCATTCCTGTTAAGTACCTAGGTTAAGATTACAAAATTATACAATTTGCTTATTGTCGTGAAGATAGATTGCAAATAAAAGTATACAAAAAAAAAATATTCGAAAAACTTTATCTCTTTCATCAGCACATCAATATTTACTTCTCTGTGTAGTAAGCGGCCCTAAATCTTAAAGCTCACTTAAGTAAAATACATAAAATATATATAAGTGACGAAGAAATGCCAACCTAAATTTTTGAAATGTTTTGTTTTTACTCAATGCTAACCCTACTAGACACATATCAGTCATTTGAATAGTCAAATGTCAGGTATGGCTGAATGAAATCTATTTCAGGCCGTAGTGCAAAGTTTCATTCAGGTTGCCAAGAGCGACATTACAATCCTGAATAAACAATTTGTATACGTGTATGATTTTGGGTCTCTTTCTTACTAATTGAATACTGCATAAGGCTCTCCTTATCTTTGTCCGGGCACTTTTCCTTCATTCGTGACATAGATGTCAGTCAGGCAGAAGTAAACAAAGCTGAACAACAACAACAAGAACAACAAGAAACCCGCATCAACAACAACAAGAACAACAGGAAACCTACAACAACAACAAGAAACCTATATCACCTATATTAATGAAATCGGACCAGATTTAAAATGATGCTATTTATTTTTAACTATTTTTTAAATTAAAATTATATAATACAAAACACTTTTATAATAAACAATGTGGGAATATGTAAAAGTTATACAACTAGTTTTAAGCTCTATCCACCAATTGTATGGCTGCCGTTGCAGTTGGTGTAGTTTGTTCCACGGAAATGTCCTTAAGGCTTTTGTCCTTCACGTGACAGTCGTCATGCAAGGATGCTGGTGGCAATTTCAGTGGAAATATATTTGGGCGACTCCGCATTTGAACATTTGGATGTTTATGCAGTCGGAGAAGGCACAATTTGCTGATATTTCCTCGAAACTTTCACAAAAAACTTTTTGAATTTAAATTCTGCATTTTTTGCTTTGCATTTGAGAGCAAACACACAAGAAATAGGAACACAATTTAATTTTTAAAATTTTTGAAAAATTAAATTTTAGAAAAAACTCGAATAATTTGTTTTCTTCTCACAGGAAAAGTCAAACTAAAAGGAAACAGAAGAAAATTATTTGTCATTGTGTAGGTGTTGTCAAAAATGTTGTAAGTGTGTTGGGGCTTCCTACAGCATGCTTTAGCAGGGAAGAGTTTTTGAAATAAATAATTTGGATTTGTTTTTAATTTATTTATTTTTTTTAATGCTCTAATTTTTTACACGTTACATATTAATTTTTATTGAAAACGCTAATCAACAAACAAGTAAACATAATATGTATGTACATTGTACATAAATGTATATGTCCATACATGCAAAAAAGTCTGAAACTGCGTTTAATGCGAAGCCAATTGTAGCTAATGAGTAGTTAATTGTAGTCGTTCCTATTGCAGTAGTTTTCCCAATGCTTTGACTACGCATCAAAACAAAGCAACAGCTCAAGTTAACAGTTATCTATAAGCAAACAGCTTCGGCTACCGACTTGTGCTTGCGCGTCGTTCTTAGTTCCCAGCAAAGCAGATGTGTTCATTTTTGGTGGTTGCTTGTTTATTTACATTCGACTGCAATCATTTTCGTAGTCATAGCTAAGCAGTTTCGAAGTCATTGAAAATAGTCAAGCAATTACGAACACTACCTTAAACATTTTCATAAATATGCACGTATTATAACGGCCGCTATATAGTATCGCCAATAAATATAATCGTTTAAGGTTCGAACAATGAATGTCTTTCTTTATTGATTTTACTTTCTTTTATACAAAATTCTTACACTAATACTTACAAACTATTTATGGACTAAAACGTATATTTACATACGTGTATATTACTACTACATACTAACTAGAATGCATAATTCTAAAATATGCTACGTCAACATATGGTTGCAATAAATGTGTCGGTATGACAGTCGCACTGGCAAACTGGCGTTGTGACTCAGTTAGGCATTGCGACTGTCTTTGGCGGTGTCTTTGACCATCCGCACAAGTGTAACAAGACTCTCGCTATATGCGGCATGTGCTGTCTTTGCATAAACTGAGTTCATTGTAACTAATTTGGGTAAAGTGTTGTTGTGTACATTCTTATTTGTTTATGCATTTTTGTGCACATGACAATTAAACGAAAAAGGGCGGTGTGTTTATGTAATGCTACACCTTCCCCCTTAACAAAAAAATAGTTATATATATTTGTAGTCAACTATATATGTCTATTTTTCTGAGTTAATGAACCGTTTGACGTTTTGTTTGGGTTGACAAAATTTTAATTGTTTAGTGTCTTGTTACCATTGTTTTGTGTTTGTTTGTATACGGCTTGTGCCGTATATCGGATTGAGTAAATTTGAATGCCTGTGTTAAAAATGCCTTTTTTTTTTTTTGTATTACGAATTTATTATGGATAAAGTGCTATGCTTATTTTTAAAGGTTTTTAAATTGGTTTAAGCCTATTCTTATGAATTACGATTTCCTTTTTGTTTTTATTGCTATCTCCTATGCTATGTGGAATTAATGTATAGTTATTTTTATCAATGGCTTTAACTTTATAGTGTCCTGTATATCTATTCTCTAACTTATGGGAGGCCTCTTCTCTTACTAATACTAAATCTCCTATTTTAATTTCTTTACTATAGCTATTTTTGTCATAATTGGATTTTTGCTTTTCTTTAGCTTCTTGAATTAATTTTCTTGCTCTTTGCTGTGCTATTTGAAGTTTGTATTTTACTTCTTTGTCATACGCCTCATGCTTTTATACCGGGCTAATTTTATTTTCTTCCAAAAATTCATAATTTGGTGGTTGTTTTGCGAATATTAGTTCGAACGGACAATAATTATGTGTTGTTGATGGCGTTGTATTGTAACAATAAGCGAAATACCTGAGGTATTCATCCCAATCGTCTTTGTCACTGGATATGTATGCACGCATATATTCGTTGAATGTCCGGTGACTGCGTTCTACAGTACCCAAGGCATTGTGTATCAATACCAAGTGTGAACTCTTCTTTTGACAACACACATTAAAATGTCGGTTTGTTTACATCCTGCACATATTAAAATGTCGCCAGCACCGAATAACAGAAAAGCAAATGGCGTTGTTTAACATCCTGCACACATCAACATGGCGGTCTCCTATCTTTTACCTAATGGTAGAAAGAGATGGGAAGATGGAAAGAAGTGAGACAAAAAAGGAAATTAAAAACAGGTGACTAAACTCACTTTGAAGTTTTCACGACTATGTCTATGATATCACACTTGTTATTAACCACAATCTCAAACAGGTGTTAAACTCATTTTGGAATTTTGACGTCTATGCAGAAGAGTTAACACTTGGTATTGATACACAATGACCCAAGGTCTGGTGATGGTACGGTGTAGAAGTTTTGTGCTCAATTTTTAACAATTTACACAGTTCTTTGAACAGGCTATTTTTGTATTCTGTGCCCATGTCTGTTAAAATTATTTTTATTTGACCATAAATCAGGATGAAATGCTCGAATATGGCTTTAGCGACAGTTGTTGCATGTTTGCTTGGAACTGGAATCGCTACCAAATATTTGGTTAGATCGCATATAATGGTAACTGCATATTCGTTTCCATTTATTGACCTTGGAAATGGGCCGACTGTGTCGATTTTAACAATATCAAAAGCCTTCGGAGGTGTCTCCGTTATTGTCATTGGTTCTTTTATATGTTTATTAATTTTATTTTTCTTGCAGTGGATGCAGTTCTTTACATATTTTCGTATGTCATTTTTCATATTCAGCCAGCTATATTTCTGCTTGATTTTATCTGTCATGCGATTTATTCCTGGGTGGCCTACACTAATAGGATCGTCATGATATTTGTGCAGAATTTCTTTAATTTTCCCGGGATTTGTCACACATATAAACTCTGGGGTTAGAGCGATTGTTAACCTTTTGAGAACTTTATTTCCCCTTTCCATAAATTTGTCTACTGCAGTATAGTTCTTTTTAAACAATTTGTCCCCTAAGGACAACTGTACTTGTACAAGTCCTAGATTGCCGGCTTCTCTTTCGAGCCTGGTAAAGAATTGTCCTAAGTCAATCTTATTCTCAACAATTAGGTTGCTTGTATCAAAATTGCTACAAATTTTCTTTCCTTTTTTGAAATATAATTTCGGAGGATTGAAAACGAGCTCGACATGTCTTTTTACTTCAAATTTATTTAGCGCTTCGTAAATTTTGGGGTTCTCTTTGTGACTTTCTTTAATTTCAGTTTTATTATTGGTCTTTTTAGCTGATAATCTTGTTGTTATTTTAAATATTTTGTTTGCTTCCACTGACATATCTTTTAAATTTGTAATATTTATTCGGGATAATGCATCCGCGATATGATTTTCTTTACCAGCTATATACTCCACCTCAAAATCGTACTCTTCTAAATCTAATCTTACCCGTGTCAGCTTACATGAAGGACTTTTCATTGAAAATAGGTATGTTAATGGGCGATGGTCGGTTTTTACTAAGAATTTTCTGCCATATACGTATGGTCTGAAGAAGGTTATGGCCCAATGAATTGCGGCCAATTCTTTTTCTATTGTTGCTTTATTTACTTCACCTTTTGTGAATGATCTGGATGCGTAGGCAATTGGTAACTGTTTGCCATCATGTTCTTGGCGAAGGACTGCTCCACAAGCATACCCACTAGCGTCTGTTGTTATGCAGAATTCTTTATTGAAATCTGGGTATTGCAAAAGTTTTGGACTAATTAATGCTTCCTTTAAATAGTCAAAAGCTTTTTGACATTCTTCTGTCCATTCGAAGGAAACATTGTTTTTGCAAAGCTTAGTAAGTTTTCGTGAGTGTTCCGCGAAATTCGGTACGAATTTTCTATAGTAATTGCAGAAAGCTACGAATCTCTTAACTTCATCCGCGGTTTTTGGCGCTGGGTAATTTTGAACTGTTTCAAATTTGCTTGGGTCGGGTAATATTCCCTTGTTTGTACATTTATGTCCTAGGTAAGTTACTTCTTGGCTGAAAAATAGGCATTTATCTGGATGTAATTTTAAGTTGTATTTCCTGCATGTAGAGAACACGTCTCTTAAATTTTTTAGCATGTGGTTTTCTGAACAGCCTAATACAACTAAATCATCCATATAGAGAAATGCTTGAGATGGTTTAAGGCCAGCGAATGCTAATGTCATCATTCGTTGGAATGAATTTGGAGCTACTTTTAATCCATATGGTAATCTTTTGAATCTATATGTGCCATTTTCAGCAGTGAATGAAGTGATGTCCCTAGAGTCTGGGTGTAATTCTATTTGATGAAAACCGGACATAAGGTCTAGGCATGAAAAATATTTTGCTCATCCAAGTTGATCTAGAATGTCATCAATTCTTGGAAGGGGAAATTTATCTGCTGCTACTTTTTTATTTACTTGTCTGTAGTCAACAACCAATCTCCATCTTTTTTCTGTGTTTCCCGGAAGTGATTTTTTAGGAACTAATAAAATTGGACTATTATATTCCGATATTGAAGGTTCTATGATATCATCTTTGATTAGCTTATTTACTTTTTAGTTATTTCTCCTTTTTGTGTTTGGGGTAACCTATAATTTTTAATGTAGACGGGGGTGTCATCCTTCATATATAATTTTTGTTTATAAAAATTATTCGAAGTGATTGGTTCTGTTTCTAGTGCAAATATATCTATGAATTCTGTGCAAAGTGGTGTTAATTGAGCTTTAGCAAAATTTTGGAAAGTTTTTGGTTAATCTTTTTAATTTTTCTGTAGTTGTGCTACTTTTACTGTGTGTGGTTGAATTAATTAGTGTATAATCATCTAAATTTTCAGTATTAATTTTATAATTTTGAATAGTTGTGTTGTTATGTGTTGTGTTAATAATTCTAACGAAAGTTTGTTCGTTATTTGTAATGGTATTTGCGATATAAATCCCTTCGGATAATTGTTGGTGTGGTATGAAAATGTTTTTGTTATTTGTATTTATTTTAATAACTTCCGATCTAGCTGGAATTGTGATTGTGTTGACAGACAGACAGTTTGTTAGATTCATTGTTATTGTTTGAGGGAAATCATATAGTCTTAGGATTAGTTTATCCTCTGTTTTTTCATAATCTAGAATACAATTGTATTTCTTTATGAAATCTAGGCCTATTCTTCCATCACATGGAATTGGAAAGTTGTCTTCTACAACATGAAATTTATGATAAATTAGGTCATCTCCTTTTAAATCTACTTTGATTGTGCCCAGAGTGTTAGTTATTCCCTGACCAATGCCTTTCAAATCTGTTATTTGTTCAGTATTTATTTTTTCTTTATTATTTATTTGCTGTTTTTTAATTATGGATATATCGGCTCCAGTATCAATTAAAAAATTTAAATATGAATTGTTAATTGAAGTCCTTGTAGATATATAGCTGTTTAAATTTAGATTAAGTACGCATATTTTTCTTTTTGTTAATTTTGAAGTGGAGTTTCCTGGTTTTCCGTTTCGGTTATGGTGCGAACATTACGGTTCTGGTTGTAGAATCTGTTGCCGTTTTGGGCTTGTGATTCTCTCCGGTTATTATTGTTGTTGTACGAGCTCGAGTTATTGTTATATCTCGGCTGTGGTCTGAATCTCCGATTTTGATAATTTCCATAGTTGTTACTACGGTAACCTCCACGGAAACTACTCTTGTACTGACCTTGCTGTCGTACATTTAAAATCGTGTTTGAGCTGCCAGTGATTTCGGTACAACTGTTAGTGAATTTCGAGATTGCATCGTTCATTGTTGAGCACGTTCCTGCTTGCATGATCATCTTGACCTTGTCATTAGAGCAGTTTTTGCACATGGCCTTAACTGCTGCCTGTGTTGAATATCTCGTGGCTAAGTCTGGGTTTAATCCATCAGAGATATATGCTCCTTCTAATGATCGCGTAATTTTTTCTATTTCCGCTGTGTATTGGTTAGCAGTTTTGCTACGCTGTTGGATGTTCAGTAGTTTAGCGGTCAAAACTTCCACTGATTCACCCTTTATTGCGGTTTTTAATTTGTTTTTTATTTGTTCGATCGTGGTCTCATTACTAATAAAATTCCTTGCTGTACCCTTCAGCTTTGTTTTTATCATAGTAATGGCCAATGCTTCGTGTGCATCCTTGATTTGTTCGAGTATATCGAGTGCATCTAGGAAGCTATGTAGATTTTCTGGTTTACCTTCAAACTCTGGTAATACTGACGAAGCAGTTTTAATAAATTCTACTACGGTTTGTGGCATTGTGACCTTTATTATTGGGATGTTTATTTTGAATTTTTCCACCGATGAAGGTGAGGGGGTTCAGGTAGAAGTAATAAAAAATTTATTTGGATTTCTTCTTCTGTTGTATTTGGTACATCAAAATCGATATTGTGTTTGGCTAGAGCAGAGACTAGTTTGTCTCGAACTGTTGAGAAAAATTGGTAAGCTTCTTTTTGGTGTTCTATGGTAAGTATGCGCTTTCCCACATTGATCACCTGTCTAATGTTGTTAAGAGCTTCCAGAATTGTATTTAAATGTTTAACTATAGCTTCTTTTGTTATGGGAATACTTTTATTAAATTATTATTTCTTCATTTAATTTGTCATATATTTCTTGCCAATTAGATGCGTTGTTCAACATTATTCAATCGTCTCAATGTCTGCGTTTTCACGCTCTAAGTTATCTACAATTTTGTTTATTGCGTCGTAATCAAGATCATTGGAAAGAAAGGATTATTTAAAATAAATAAATTTTAACAAATGCGTTTGAATTTACTCAATCTTTTTTTTTCTATTGATGTCTTAATACCTCTATTTTTTCTTGTATTTTTAATCTTTCATCAGAGTTAGTGGCAAAGTTAAATTGTTGATGTAATTTAGCTAACTCTATTCTTCTTTTTACCTTTCTTCCTGCCCTTTTTCGTTTATGTACAATGTTTAGGACAGGAATTTTAGGAATTTCTTCCGTTTTATTTAATTTATTCCTTTTTCGATACTCTTCAATAGTAATCGGTTAGGGCCAATTTTTTCGGATTTGCGACTCTCGCGGATCTGATTTACGCCTTTAATGCATGCGTCTACGCAATTTTGAAAGAGTTTATCAATTTCTTCTTTAAATTGTTTATCAGATTCCTCTTGAGTCGAAATGCTCTGCATAGTAATTTAAAAATCGTGTAAAGTAAAAAAAATTCAAAACTTGACCCCTAAGCAAAATACTGCTATTTGGATGGCGACCATAAGGCGTGCCGTAGTTTTCTAAAGAGGTTTGTATTATTTTTATTTATTCATACATTTTTTTTTTTTTTTAAATCTACCTTACGCTGCTGTTGTTACTTTTAGTTTTGTCTAATTATGCTAATACAAATTTTATTTTGTGCTGCTAGTCACATCCAGTAATTATTCCACCCTGTTATGCTTATTGCTGCCAGTCATCATATTTGGCCTTCCATATACCATATTGTTAAAATATTCCACCCTTATGCGCTTTTTAATTTCAGAAATTTATCAATTTTATGCTTGAATCAGTTTTTCGACAATGTACTATGGTGTTGAATTATTTTTGTTGTTTTTCGATTGTTCTTCATTAAATTGAATTCTAATGCGGCGTCCTTCTCTTGCGTTTTTGTTGATCTCAAATCACTTTTACACCATCCATACACCATTCATTGATGTTTTTTATTTTTTTCTTTGATCGTGCTAGTGTTATTTTATTTAAACATGGCTAGCGATATCGCTGTGTATAGCCAAGTAAATTATTTTATTTTCGGCTGGCGGTATCGCCTTTTAAAGCCTAATTGTAAATTTATTTTAAAGGCCTGGCGGGATCGCCATATCGCCAAATAAATATAATCGTTTAAGGTTCGAACAATGAATGTCTTTCTTTATTGATTTTACTTTCTTTTATACAAAATTCTTACACTAATACTTACAAACTATTTATGGACTAAAACGTATATTTACATACGTGTATATTACTACTACATACTAACTAGAATGCATAATTCTAAAATATGCTACGTCAACATATGGTTGCAATAAATGTGTCGGTATGACAGTCGCACTGGCAAACTGGCGTTGTGACTCAGTTAGGCATTGCGACTGTCTTTGGCGGTGTCTTTGACCATCCGCACAAGTGTAACAAGACTCTCGCTATATGCGGCATGTGCTGTTTTTGCATAAACTCCCGCTGAGTTAATTGTAACTAATTTGGGTAAAGTGTTGTTGTGTACATTCTTATTTGGTTATGCATTTTTGTGCACATGACAATTAAACGAAAAAGGGCGGTGTGTTTATGTAATGCTACAATAGCTTCACCGCTTTCGAGGAAATAAAGCCTTAACTATATTTAATGTTTCTGTTACACATTCGCGACTTTTTGTATTGACAATGATATAAACTGCTCGGAAATAAATTAGCAAATAATCTTTTATATAAAAAATTCGGCAGCCTTATATTGACGTGCCATACGAAAAGTAACACTTTTAAAATCTGTACGAAAACTAACACTTTTACTTTGTGTTATTTTTCGTCAGACACAAATTGAAAGTATTACTTTTCGTCAGACACAAAATAAAATTGTTAGTTTTCGTCAGACACAAAATGTTTGGTGTTAGTTTTCGTATGGCACGGCGATATATGATAATGATAGGCTAATAATAAGTTCTTAAATTTAAATATCGATTCGGTTATTTCAAATTTTATATGTTTAAAACTCCGCGGTCGGCGATCAAGTACCTACACAATAACTTGTCCAACTCGACTTAAGCGTTTTTGCATAAGACCGTAGGCGCCCTGGCAAGAAACATGAATGTCTAAAAATTAAAATGTTGGAAAATTGGGTTTAAATGCTAATTGTTTTCGTTTTCCTACATTCACGTTATAGGTATACGTATGTAGGTTGAAAAATCATGAAGGTGTTGCTTCTGAAAGGAGAGCTGGAATATTAAATGTTGTTAGTTATTGGAAGCCTTTTTATTAAAATGTAGGATTTTATGGATATTTCGAATCTAAAGTCATTTTCAGGACTGATCGACTGGCAGTGTTTTATTCACTTGCACGGCCTCGGGGGCTCATGAAATCCTAAAACTTAGAATCCCAAATTTTCAATAAAGTAATCCTACTAGCCACTGATAAATGAAACGTTCATGCTTTTGCCAAAATGCCGTGGTTTTTAATGCTTCAAGTATTAGCTTACCGTAAAATTTTGCGCTCTTTCTGAGACATATTTTGAGTAGGTATACTTTCCCCGAGAATCATTGTAGCAAGCTGCATTAACGAGATAATTATGAGAATACATTTTGAATGCATAGTAGAGCTTTGGTTGTTCATTGCTTTGTATATGTTGAACCTGTTTATGTGCAAAAAATATTAAACTACATATGGGTAGAGAAAATATTTGAAATATTTAGAGAATATGAATTTATTGTTTTCATTTTTTGTCATTCTTATCACTGCAGCAGGGCTTAGTAGAAACCTTAGCACCTGACCTTGGAGCCGAAAATGTACCAACATTCCTACAACAGTCGGTCCCACGCATCGGAATGACTAGGGTTTTGTCCGACCAAGAGAAGTTATTTCACGTTTCTTCCAAAATCTGTTAACCTCGGAGCAATTCCTTGCAGCAGGGCTGCTCCTTATTCTCGATCAAAAAAAAACTCTCATACTAAAAAATAAATAATTACTATTCATTTTTTTTATTATTTTACAAAGCTTTAGCCAATGCATCATTTCAAACAATACTTTTTATAATAGACTCGCACACTTTTAAGAGGACCTCCTAAAAAGTGACAGGTACAAGGTCAATGGAAATAGTGTCAATTGACATTATTTGCATTGTAAATGGAAACAGGGGCAATGACACTATTTCCGTTTTCGAAATGGAAATAAGATCCGTTGACTCAACTTCTCTTTGTCAATATATATATATATTGACATTATTTCCTAATCGAAATAGAAATAGCGTCAACATTTCTTAAAGCATGTCAACTGAACATCACGCAAAGTTTAAATTTAATGATGTGATCTTCAAAATTACAAAAAGCGTCGCATTTTATAATATGATTTCAGTTTAAAATACTCAATGGTACGATTTTTTTTATTGTAAATTTTTATTTATATAAATTTAAAGTATTTAGGGGCATGACTTTCAAATTAATTTCAAATTCAAAATCAAACTTTTATCTTAAAAAGCGCCGCAGACAAAAATTTGGGAACAAATGCAGTATACGGACAATGCTGCTATAAAAAAACGAAAAATTGGGATCGATAATATATAAGTATTAATAAAAGAAATAATTTTTTGCTGGGCAAACAATAACAACAAAAGTTATTAAGAGTCAAAGTTCATATGAAGCATTACTTTAAATAAAAATTTCGTAAAAACTATTGAACCGATTTTCAAAATTTTATTTTGCATTGGATAGGTAATTGAATTACCTATCATAACATTCCTTTGGTAGCAAAACCGAGTATGTGCAAAATTCGAAACACTTTTTTAAATCAAAATTTTTTAAAGGATAATAACTAAATCAATTTTAATTTTTTCCTTTGCATTGGATAAGTAATTCAATGTCCCGGCGCTTGATTGCAAAACCGCTTACTTCTGTGCAGCAACTCCTTTGCATAGCCGATCCAACACCGGCTACGCGACCTCAGTTATTAAGTACAGAACACCTTTCGACGTAGGCGGCCTTCGGCCGCTCTTATAAAAAATAACCCTGGGCTACGCCATGCCAAGTTCGGGTGTGTGGTATACCCGTGGCTACCGCCACGGCCTAGTCCTGCGTAGTACATAACAGCAGTTATTAAAGGGTCAAAGTTCATTGAAGCAGTTGAAAATCGGTTCAATAGTTTTAAAAAACTTTTTATTTAAAGTAATGCTTTATATCGCCGTGCCATACGAAAACTAACACTCAAATTTTGTGTCTGAAGAAAACTGACACTTTTATTTTGTGTCTGACGAAAACTAACACTTTCAACTTGTGTCTGACGAAAACTAACACTTTTATTTTGTGTCTGACGAAAAGTAACACTTTCAGTTTTTCTCTGAAGAAAATGTACTAGCCAAAAGTGTTAGTTTACGTCAGACACAAAATAAGTGTTGGTTTTCGTCAGAAACAAATAGAATGTGTAATTTTTCGTCAGACACAAAATAAAAAGGTTAGTCTTCTTACAGAATTTGCTAAGTGTTAGTTTTCGGAAAAAATTTGAGGTGTTAGTTTTCGTATGGCACGTCGATAAGAACTTTGAGCCTTAATAGTTTTTGTTGTTGTTTGCCCAACAAAAAAAATATACCGTTATGTTTCTTTTATTAATACCTATCCATCCCAAATCGTTTTTTCATTTTTTTATAGCAGCATTGTCCGTATAAACTTGAAAGCCAAAAAATTCTTTTGGAATTAAAAATCGATTGATTTTGAATTTGAAATTAATTTGAAAGTCATGCCCCTGAATACTTTAAATTTATATCAGATTATTAAATAAAAATTTAAAATATAAAAAATAGTACCATCATGCTGCTATTTCTTAAGTAAATTTGTAAGTCAAGCCATTGAATATTTGAATTGAAATAAAAATTTTGAATTTAACATCGCGCGATTTTTTATTCCAAATTCTTCCCTGCGGCGCTTTTTAAAATAAATTTGAAAGCCAAGCCATTGCATATTTTAAAATAATATCATATCCAAAAATTGAAATTTGGAATTAATTTTTTACTCCAAATTTTTGGCTGCGGCGCCTTTTAAAATCAATTTAAAAGCCAAAATATTAGGTAAGCCACCTTGCTAGACAGTGCTATGACATTCACTCAGCTTTGGAATGTTGCCTTTGAGAACGTGGTGGGAAATCATGATGTAAATATAAAACAGCTGATACTTACATCCCGATTTTCTATCACGTTTTCAAAGGCAACAATACAAAGCTGACTGAATGTCATATCACTGTCTAGCAGGGCATGCATTGAATATTTTAAAAATATATCATATCATAAAAATTTGGAATGAAATATCAGACGATTTTGAGTTTGAGTATTTTAAATCACATCATTAAACTTAAACATCAAAACAAACAAAATAAAAATTTGGAATGAAATATCAGACGATTTTGAGTTTTAGTATTTTAAATCACATCATTAAACTTAAACATCACGTGAGGTTTAGTTGACATGTAATAAGCAATGCTGACGCTATTTTCATTTCAATAAGGAAATAAAATCAATGACTATATTGAAAATTTCTGTTGACTTTACTTCTCTTTACAAAATAGAAATAGTACTAGACCGTCACTGGGCCCGGCGGGTATCGGTTCCCCTATCGGGCGCCTCCTCGGGTGGTGGATAGAGGAACCCTTCCCAGAAATGGGTGGTACTGAGAAAATGAAATACTCAGGGCGAACCAAAACGAAACAAGGATGAGTGGATGCGGCCCTTAAACTGTAACTAAGCTTCCTCAGGATTGAGTCCGGTAAGATCCTGAAGACCGAAACTGGAAACACGATTACGAAAAGTATGTTATGGACTAGCGAGGCCGTTAGTCTGCCACCTCAGTAACCAAGGGCGACACTTTGGCGAAATGGCTGGTAGGTTAATATCGACATCGTCTCCGTCTCGTTAAAACCCTAGCAGGTCTTCAAGTACGTGGTGGTGCAGGCTCAGTTGAGGGAACTCCTGACTAATGCCGGATTCTGACGCAGAACACAGACTCTCATAAGGACCTGTGTCAACCCCAGCGTGGCCTCCCTGCATAAGCATAGATAACCACGGAATCGATAACGGTGCCTGCACATCGCGCGGAGATATAAATGAACAAAATAAATCAAAATAATGAAGAAAGAATGAAGAACGAAAGCGGCGACCGATCGTAAGAGGCGACTAATAATGCACATAGGTAATGACGTGCTACTGGTTGATCTACGGATATGATGCCTCTTACCTCTCTTTACCCATCTTCTCCTTCCTCACGGATGGAGGGATGACATGACCTAGAAGGTTCCACTGGTCATACCAAATCGCTACCAAGACAGTCGGACAGTACCGCAAGGGAATACCGCAGCGTACCGGGTTCATATCCGGCCAAGGACTGTCAATTTCGGCATCACTCCCCAAAACCTTCGGGGAGTATTTTTTGCTGTTAATAACAACAACAACAACAGGTCGCATTCGGAACAAGCAGTAAACTGCTAAGATGGTCGGTTTTGAAAGCCCCGAGCAGACCGGCTACGCCAGTTATGCCCGCACAAGGCACCGAACCGGCCAGAAATACACCACTAGCAGGTGGTACACAGTCAACACCCGTTTCCGCCGGCAGAAGGCCAGATCCCACCTCTCCCAAGTGTCCACAGCGCCCTTCGGCACGAGACAAGAAGGCAACGCCCTTAAGAGGCGCACTGACACTCCTTAGCCCTAAGGGGAAGTCCGAAGACGAGCTTTTGGAGCATGCGCCAACTGTACTCCGCTCACAGACAGAGGACCGTGTCTATGGACATTAAAACCGGGATAGCGCTTTTCGAAGAGGTGCTAAGCTACATGTGCTCAAGTAAAGAGAAGAAAGACGAACCGGGCTCAAATAAAAATATTATATTAAATATTATCCAGTGTCACCCCCAGTAACATTGGGTGTCATCAACGTAAATGTCTAATTCGTTTCTCACATCGTGCGTCCATGTCGTGAAAAGTGTCGACGTGGATTTAGTCGGTGATATCGTCAGATCTCGCTTAGTGAAAAACCTGGAAAGGTCGCAGAGGTAACTGTTCGCACAGAGTTCATCAGTATAGGTGCCCTTCCCCGTAGCCATTATTGTACAGTCGACGGCATATGAAACGACGGTGACACCCTCTGGTGGTGGGGGCATCTTCGATAGATAGAAGTTAAACAGTGTCGGGGATAGGACATCATCCTGTGGCACACCCTGTCTAATACGTCTACACAGAGCCAACAATGCCTAATAAAATAGAACAAAAGTCATAAGATATCTCTATAGATTTTCTTCAAGAAGATGTGCTTCTTATTATTGTAGAGACCGTCTTTTTAATTTTATTAAGAAGATTTTCTTTTTAATATTTTAAATGAAAAATAAAATGATATCGCCCTCACCGAGAATCGAACTTACAATTTTCGGAATGATAAACCCAGCTGTTAACCATCAGGCCATCGCTCACTTTTGATTTCTAGCATCTAATTACCGATATGTGTAGAGTTGTTAATGTTTCAAAGGAAAATCTTATAAATATATTTATGAAGATTTCTTTTTAACATTTCTAATTAGGAAAAAAGAGAGAGAATCGAACTTACAATTTTTCGATTGCTAAACCCAGCTGCTAACCATCCGGCCATCGTATACTAATAATTGCCAGCGTCTAACTACACCTTTGTACTAAATGTATAGTTTTTTAATAAGAATTTCTTCTTAAAACCAAAAAGATTTCCCTACAGTTTTTTCTTCGTTTGCACCGTTGCGACTACCCCTTTGCCCAAAAGCTGATCATGAAGACAATCTTATTAATTTTATTAGGCATTTTTGGCTCTGTGTAGGTTTTGAAGTAGCGTTTCTAAAGTTGACCGGTGACTGCCGTCCATTCAGATAATTAGCGGTTCATCTCTTTAACCTATCAGGGAGCTGTGTTTTAAGAGGATCTTGTATGAGCGTGGTGTGATTGACTGTATCAAAAGCTTTTGACAAGTCTAGTGCCACTAACACAGTCCTGTGATTTGGTTGGTTTTGATTTAGGCCTCTATTTATCTGCGTTGTAATGGCATTGAGTGCAGTAGTGGTGCTATGTAGCTTACAGAAGCCATGTTGATGACTACCCAGGTGCAGATTTGCAGTATAATACGGGAGCAAAATGGACTCTAGCGTCTTCACTACCGGTGATAAAAGTGATATAGGGCGATATGAATCGGCAATGCTTGCCGGCTTTCTAGGTTTTAATAGTGGAACCACTCTCGCCTTTTTCCATATTTCCGGAATGACAAAAGTGTTCAGTGAAAGACTGAATAGAGCCGCTAAGTATTTGTGTCCCTCCTGACCTAGATGTTTCAGCATCTTCATGGCAATGCCGTCGGGCCGATGGATTTTGAGGGCTTAGGCTGACTGATGGCTTCCTTGACCTCCGAGGCAATGATGGCAATGGGCGTGTTTTGGTTTTTGTATTTACGCGCCTGTCGCATGGTTCTACGTTTAGCTCTATCGGGCGGGGAATGTAGTACAAATTGTCTACAGAAGGAGTTCGCACATCCCCTAGGGTCCTTCTTCACTCTGTCGCCGAAAGTAATATCCACTTTATCCTTATGTTTCGTTGGATTGGATAGAGCTTTGACCGTAGTCCATAGTGTGCCAACACCATCGAAGAGGTTGCATTGCTCTACGTGTTGTTTCCATTTGGCCAGTTTGTGTTTATCAACCAACCTACGAATTTCCGCGTTGAGATCCCTTATGCGGGGGTCTGCGGAATTGAGACTTCGCACTTCATCTCTTTCTCTAGCCATGGCCGCTGCCTCCGCGGGGAAATTTGATCGTATTTGGGATATTCGACCCGCAGGAATGAAGCGTTTAACGGCCAAGTCAATAACTTTGTGGAAGTCTCGTTCGCCATTGCGTACGTCCGTAGGAATGGATAGAGCAGCCAAGGATTCGTCCGTATATGACTCAAAACTGTCTCAGTTCGCCTTGGTAAAGTTTATGTATGTACCATGCTCAGGTGTAATAAAGTCCGTCGGTCGTTCGATGGTAATGACCAGGGTGCGGTGAACGCTCAAAATACGATCTCTCAAACAACTTATCACTGCATAAAATGAGTAAGTGAGTAAGCTACATTTTTAACGAATGCATGTGCAATCTCTCCCAAGCAACAGCAATGGTGCAAGCGTAGTCAATTCTATTTTTAGGCATCGATCGTTCGTTGCGAGCGTGCATAGCAAAACCCAAACAATAGCTGTTATTGAAAAGAGCACTTACGCTATTTCTCGCGATTGTTTGAAAATCAATTCCATTTGATAAAATAAGATTTTTTTTGAGAATGTAGATGAAATATCTTTAAGTTTTTCCTGATAACTTAAAGTAAAAAATAATAGTTCCCAGTTTTATAACAAAATTTAAGATATACTTAAAATTTTTCTTAAGTGCTATTATATGTATGCATATGGATATACATACGTATGTACACGTCAGTATGTAAGCTTCTTTAGCACATTGGTTTGGCAGATTTATATGAAAAAACCAGATCAGCATATTTAAATCTAAAGTATCAATGAACCTGTACAAATTAATATAAAGATCTTTGACTTTCAATATTATGTTTTCGCCGTTCTGCAAAATAAAACCAATATTATTTTCAAGGAAATCAAGTTTCTTTTCATTTGGCCCAATCTAATGCATATGTACATCATAGATATTAAGGGGATTCATCAACTCTTATAAGTTTACGAAATGCGTAAGTTTATACATTTATCAGCTCAGTTAGATGAACGCCCTAGATAAATTTATGTGTACTTGATGTCAAACAAAAACTTTTTATTTCGAAATTCTCATTAAAAAAGTAATTTTCGACCCATTTTCAGTATACTATTCTCTTTATGTCCAGTGTGCATTGAATGCATTAAAAAAATTGCATGTCGAACGTCGTCATTGCATTGTATAAATTGACGCACTCTTTTACGTATAAATTGACGCACTCTTTTACACACCAAAATCGACACGGAAGTTTATCAAATTTGTGTAAACTGCGTTCCATACAAATTTTGACAGTTCATTTATACACTTGATAAATTTATACGTTTACATGCTTTATAAGGTGTTTAAAAGATTTGATGAATCCCCTTATTAATATTTTTCAAACATCTATTTAATCACTTTACGCTACCTAAAAAGGATTCTCGCTTATTTATACTAAACAGGTAAACAAAAAAAAAAAAATATTAAAAAATTCTATTCTATCAACATATGCACGAACTTAAGTGCATCTGAAAATTATTGGTATAACAATTGCCAGCCATGAATGCAACTAGCTAAAAATTACCAGTCCCTGTGATCTCTTATACATGTGAGATGCAGCAAAAACATTTCTTAAAAACACATGTCTACATACTTGTGTACATGACCATAGATTATTTCTAAACAATGGTATTCATCATTGAGTTGACCTTGGGCTTTTAGACAGTTTTTGTTTTTTATTATTTTATTTCATTATTTTTTCGTGAGGAAATATGAACTGAACAACTGGTTAGCAGAACAATAAAAAGGCATTCGCATTTTTCTTCCTATACCGGAACCCTTAAATAGCATAACAAAGAAAATAACATTGTATATCGTATATAACACTTACATTTATTAAAATGTCAATTTCCTTGAGACATATGGGTCATTCCATATGAAATTTAGCATTAAAATTTAAAAATACCCACTATATTTTTTTTTCTGCTGAGAATGGAAAATAAGTCGACACCTATTTTTTTATTTTACCCATAGTGGTGAATTTTTTGAATTTTAGGCATTTTGAAAATTGCATTTTTTTTCATTATTTTCTAGTTCGTGAATTGACGGAATTGGATCAAATTTTAGGACTGGCCTAATGATTGTTAGATCTATCTAAAAAACCTAAAATTAAAAATAATTTTTTTTTTTGTTTTTTAGAGCTATATTGGCCGTTCAATTTAAAGCAAAAACATAGCTTTTCTTTTCTACCTCCGACGCGTTTCGACACGTTATTGTGTCTTCTTCAGGGAGTTCTTTATTTAAAAACAGGAAAACACATATTTAATTAACTATTTGAATTAGTTATGCACAAAAATACATACCCTAAATAATCACTTTTACATATATACACTAATTACATACATTGGACATTTATTGACAATTAAACAAATTTTTCAATCTTCAATTCGTTGCAGTTTTTCGTCAAGTGTGAGTTAATACTGTTTTGTATGCGCAGCTTATATTATTCACATCTTCCTTAAAATTCATTGTGTGTTGTATTTGTTGTTGAATTCGAAGCCCTTCCAATGTTAGTCTTCTTTTTGTTTTCTTTTCTATGTCTAGTATTCGCGCATTGTCGAAATCAGCTGTGTGATCATTTTCCGTGAGGTGTTGTGCTAACGCCGTTGTCATCTTTCTATTTTTCGCGTCTGCTTTATGCTCTCCTATTCTAACTGCCAATTGTCTTTTGCTAGTACCGATATATACCCTGCTGCAGTGTTCGCCTTCTTTACCATTGCATTTTATTTCATATACGACGTTACTTTGTTGTTCTTTTTGCGTTTTGTCTTTCGTTTTTGTAAATACTGTACTGAGTGTGTGAAGTAGTCGGTGAGCAAAAGACATTATGTTGTTGGTTTTATAGTTACTTAAAGTTTTGTTGTCTGATAGGCCGGGTACGTATGCTATACCAGTGTATATTTTCTTGTTGTTGTTATTAATTTCTGTGTTATTGTTTGAATGTTTAATCCCGTTAATTTTTGTTGCTAACCATTTGTCTATTAGCTTGCTAGGGTATCCGTTTTTATATAGAATATTTTTTATTTTTCTGCTATTTTCATTTATGAACTCTGGGTCGCTGAGTTTGTAAATTTTATCTATAAGGTTTACGGCGGTGTTTCTTTTTTGGGTCCAAGGGTGATTTGAGTGCAAATTAATCATCCTAGATGAGGCAATCGATTTCGCGTACCAGTTTGTTTTGATTGTATTATTTTTGGTTCTATGTAATTCGATGTCAAGGAAGGCCAACTTCAGATTTTCTTCTTTTTCGCATGTAAATTTTATTTTTGTTTGCTGACTATTAAGAGTTTTGAGTATAGTTTCTAAATCTGTTTTTCTAACTATGGCAACTGTGTCGTCTACATATTTTTTTATGTATTTTATAAAATGCCTTTGGATCTCAACTCTGCGATACTATATATACCAACAAATATATGGAATGCCAATGGGTAATCCTCTATCCCTAACTATAGCGGATATAATATTGGACAAAATACTAGATGACAGTATCGCAGAGTTGAGATCCAAAGGCATTTATATAAAATACATAAAAAAATATGTAGACGACACAGTCGCCATAGTTAGAAAAACAGATTTAGAAACTATACTCAAAACTCTTAATAGTCAGCAAACAAAAATAAAATTTACATGCGAAAAAGAAGAAAATCTGAAGTTGGCCTTCCTTGACATCGAATTACATAGAACCAAAAATAATACAATTAAAACAAAGTGGTACGCGAAATCGATTGCCTCATCTAGGATGATTAATTTCCACTCAAATCACCCTTGGACCCAAAAAAGAAACACCGCCCTAAACCTTATAGATAAAATTTACAAACTCAGCGACCCGGAGTTCATAAATGAAAATAGCAGAAAAATAAAAAATATTCTATATAAAAACGGATACCCTAGCAAGCTAATAGACAAATGGTTAGCAACAAAAATTAACGGGATTAAACATTCAAACAATAACACAGAAATGAATAACAACAACAAGAAAATATACACTGGTATAGCATACGTACCCGGCCTATCAGACAACAAAACTTTAAGTAACTATATACCCAACAACATAATGTCTTTTGCTCACCGACCACTTCACACACTCAGTACAGTATTTACAAAAACGAAAGACAAAACGCAAAAAGAACAACAAAGTAACGTCGTATATGAAATAAAATGCAATGGTAAAGAAGGCGAATACTGCAGCAGGGTATATATCGGTACTAGCAAAAGACAATTGGCAGTTAGAATAGGAGAGCATGAAGCAGACGCGAAAAATAGAAAGATGACAACGGCGTTAGCACAACACCTCACGGAAAATGATCACACAGCTGATTTCGACAATGCGCGAATACTAGACATAGAAAAGAAAACATTGAGCTCTAAAAAACAAAAAATTTATCCTAATCATAGTATACCTTATATAGTAGCGCAACTCACAAAAAACACACTAATACACACTAATACACATGCACAGCATATTCCCCATAAGCACAGAAAAATATATTCTCAAACGTTTGGCAAATAATGGGGGTCGTATTTTGGAATAATGTACCACGATTTGGACAAAATTTATTTGAGGGAATGGTAGAGGGGGTCGTATGTATAAAAACTGTGGAGGCAGAAACTGTCGGACATTTATATTATAATTTTTATATTTAATTATACCTCAAGTTTATACTCATTTGGCAAAGAAGTTGATCTGCTACTGGTAGTTTATCTTTGAATCGAAAAATTATTGATTGATTAATTGATATTAAGTTTTCAAAAAGTGAGAATTGACGTTGAAGGTTTCATCTCAAATGCGTCTTAGGTTGATATCAAACAAAATGGCTTATTGGGCTTCACACTTTTCCTTCATTCCATTTCATTTGGAGTCACTCAGCCAGTGCCTTCCACTCAAATTCGTAGGAAGAAGAAAATAAGTTGCCAAACTATAGTAAGGATAAACAATGATCCTAATTCTTTGGTCTAAAAAATACACTCAATTTTTTTTTTTTTTTTTAATTTTTTACAACATTTTTATAAACAATTTGTAATTGAGGAAAAAGAGTATTTCTGAATTTCGTTTTTTTTTTTATTTAATCATAAATTGGTCTTTTAATAATTTGAATCTTTATCAAATGTCACAAATTGTGATTTTTCAATGTTTGATGTTTTTCCCATATTTATATTAATAAAATCTTCACTTTGTTTACTTGCAAACTAATAACAGAAATAAATCTTGCACGTACAACTTTCTTTAAACAGATGAAATCAAAATTTTGCATCCACACCGTAAGAAGAACGATCGCGATTGCTCAAAAATACAATCTTCTCAATTTGTGCTCCTAACTTATCGCGAGAAATGCAAAGGCAAACGAGCGTTGTTAACATTTTTCGTTTCTTAACGAGTGTATGCAATTATTTTAAGTATATACATTGGAAACGAGCGAGCATACAAACGCGATCGCTCGTAGCAAGGCTGCTGGTATGAAAAATCGTTTGTTTACAATCTCCTAGCAATGAAATAATGCAGTTATTGTTTTGACTTCCGCTCGTTTGCCTTAGCGTTTCTCGCGATATGTTAAGAGCGCAAAATGAGAAAGGGTGAGAAAACCATAGGATTGAGAATTCGCGATCGAATTTTTCCCCACCCTGGTAATGACTATTGGGAGATTTTGTGTGTTTTCAGTAGTCCCGCGGTTACGATAGAAATATCGGGCGAGCTATAGCAATTACCCGATACTCTTGTTGGTGCGTCTCCGTTCAGTGTACAGAAAGATGTATCATCTATCTGCTCCGCAAGTGCATGCCCTCTATTGTCTGCTGGCAGGTTTGAATGCCACATGTCGTGGTGCGCATTGAAGTCGCCCAGGATCACGCGGTTATCTCCTCGTAGTAGGAAGCTAATGTCGGGGTGATAACCCGTGGGGCAACTTGAGACAGGGGGTATGTAGATGTTAATGATTTGCAGGTCGATATTTCCTGTGCGGATGGTTATACCTTAGCTTTCTAAGATATCATCCGTTCCTTCGATGTCGGTATCAAATAGATCATACTGTACAGAGTTGTGTGTTGTGAACGCTAGACCACCTCCTAAACCTCCTGTTACTCTGTGACGGTCTTTCCGATGGATGTTATATCAGCCATAGGTAATGAGGTCCGACCTAGGACTGAGCTTGGTTTCTTGGACTGCGGCAAGTTTTATGTCATATTGCGTCATCAAATTAGTTATTTCTGCGATCTTTCCAGTTAATCCGTTACAGTTGTGCTGTAAAATTTAAAAGTGCGCCGGTGGGGTCGATGTCGAGTTAACCATAGGCAGACGGATGTGTTCGCCCAGGTGTTGGTAGGCTAAGACCAAGGCTGTGCCTCAGCCTAGTTAGCTGTGAACCAGGTGTGACCGGGTTGGCTGGTGCGATGAAAACATCCGTTCAAAGGTTCCTGCTTGAGAGCCCAGAGCATAGATGTACGTGGCATTGGCCTAAGCAGTTATTGCATTTGACCGATGACGCGAGCGTGTATAGTCTTTGCCGACAAACAGTACACGTAGAGACAGGTGCGAGAAGATGTTGATCCTGACTCACGTGTGAATTTAAACAGGAGGGGGTGCGATGGAGGAACAGAGAGAGACTGGTGCTCGGCATTGCTCATATCTAAACTGCTACGGTGGGAGCGAGAGTGTTGAGCTGCTGCGCGTGATGTTTAAGACATTATTATTAGTATTGCAACTAGAAGGCAAAGGAAGCGGTAGGAGTGCGCTTGATCGGCGCTGACCGCGGGACGCCCGAAGGCGCGAACAACAAGGGGCCATGAATGTACTAAAGAAAGTACGGGGTCTGTGTGTTAGGGCTAAGCCCTGAACATCCGGATTTATGGAGCCATCTCTTACACGAGAAGCATTGCACAGAATGCGACCGTTTAATGTATATCTTTTTGCAGCAGACACTGCATATCAATTCTCTTGGTCCGGGGTTCGGCTCAACGCCCGGCAGTAGCAATAGAATATCTTGCAGCCCTGCTGCGATGTCACCTACGCATATGTTCTAGGCTCGCAAACAGAAATCTCTGGACTGATGCGTTCGTCGCGCCATGCTGTCGAGCTGCGCAGCCCACAACGCCGACCGATTCACGCTCGTCTCCCAACGAACAAAATCCGTCGGCTTCAGGACTGCGACGGAGATCGCGACCTAGGCTACCACCATCTAGGCAAGCGCACCAGTCCTTGACTCCCTCTTCCTCACATTTTAAAGTTATGCAACTAAATTGCAAGGGCATAACTGGCAAGATAGCGGAGATAATCAAATTTATGCAGCTGCATAAAATCAAAATCGCTGCAATCCAGGAGACGAAACTTGGCTCACACTCAGATCTCCGAGCGAGTGGGGGCTACCACGTTCTCCGGCACGACCGTACGGACGGTGGGGGTGATCTCGCGTTCCTCGTTCACCAAACAGTGCAGTATAGGGATGTTGTAATCAACACCGACTAAAGAGACTCGCCCTTAGAGTGTCAGGTTATAGTTGTACAGGCTGGAGGTGTTGATCTCGAGCTAATTAATATCTACATCGCTGTTGTTGTTGTTGTTATTGTTAACAATGCATTGCCCTGCCTAGAGTGTATGATCATTCCGAAGATCTTCATCAAGCTCTTCTAACGGGAGTCCAAGGAAACGCGCAGTTTCAACGGGGTTGGACCAGAGGGACAGAGGGGTAAGAAGAGTAGGTTCAACTGGACAATTAAAGAGATGTAGGGTATCATAGAGGGTCCTACCACATGCAGGGCATGTGTTTAAAATTGTGTCATTCAGTCTGGATAAGTAATAGTTCAACCTCACACTATATCCAGACCGAAGCTGTGCCATGATGACTCTTGTCTCCCTTGGTAAGGTGCGTTCTTCTTCAGCAATATCGGGTGGAAGACTGTTTGGAATGGGGTTCACAGGTAGAGATCTGACAAAAGTGTCAACCGACTCGGTGTGGATGTCGGTTAGAGCCCGCTTATGATTACGCAGATCAAACGGCAAGGTAATATGATGCCGGATCTCGTCATAATGCTTATGGAGATGACTCCTTATGTCTCTCGGGCGCGGATCTGTATCAAATATGACGGTTTGGATGTCCTGGCTTGTGGCAGTTCAGAAGGATCGCCTGCTAAGCATTTCCGCGTGCTCTCTTACATTTAGCAACAGCTGATCTCGTCGCCCAAAAGTGTGAACAGATCAGCTGGACAACTGACATTTGCTTGTGCTGCCAATTTAGCAAAGTCACAAACCCCTTGACTGCCGACATTAAGGAGTGTCGAAAAAAGGTGGTAAATTAAATAAACAAAAACAGTAAATTAATAAAAACTAAATAATAATAATAATAATAATAATAAGAAAAACTAAAAATAAAAATAGTAAATAAATAAATTACAAAAAAAAAAAAAATTAAATAATAAAGAATAATAAAAATAAAGCGACATAAAATAAAATAAAAAAATAAACAAAAAATAAATAAACAAAAAATAAATAAACAAAAATAAAAAATAAAATATTAAAGAAATAAGAATACTGTAATAATAAGTAAACTTAAAATATATAGTAAAATAGAAAATAGAATACAAAAATAAATCAAAAAATTAAAATTAAACAAAACCAAAATAAAATAAAATAAAAAATTAAAATAATAATTAAAATAAAATAAAATAAAATAAAAATTGTATCTACAGGAAAAGAATAAACAAATACAATCAACATAAAAAAAAATAAAACAAATTAAGGCAGAAAGAAGAATGTAGGGAAAGGTGTCTGCACAAAACAAGGATGCGGCTGGGGGATTCGCAAAGGGGATTGCGGATGCTACAGTGTCACCTCAATGGAGAGAACGCCATCTAACCTGATCGAGCTGGACGGAGGGGACGGCGTAGATCCCTTCGCGAGAAGGTCGAGACTAGTACAATCTCCCCCGAAATCAGCTCCTCCAGCTGCTGCCCACTTGGGTTCAACTGGCCTGATGGGACGCCTAGCTGCGCTGGCAGCGAGGAAGAGGACAATGCTTTTCGCGCTTTGGGAAAGCTTATCGGCGAGCTACAAGAGTTTATGGGAAGTGGAAAACGTACCATAACTCAAAATCTAAAGGAGCTGGTAAAGGCGATCTCGGTCTCGTACAACGAGGCCGCAGAGCGTACGGGGGTAAAAAGTGCTGTGACTTCAAAGCAGTCGCAGACGTCTCTATCACTGAGCCAATTGCCGAAAGAACCACGTGCTAAACGCGTCCGGGAACGCCCGCCCGGTGGTACGCCTTCCCCACAAAAAGACGCGAAGAAAAAGAAGGATGAAGCAGCCGTTAACGCATCCGCAGGGAATAATGGTTCCAAGGAAGGTGAATCAGCAGGCCAGGGAGGGGCATCGAAGACGGTTCACAAGCAGAAGAGGCAAAAGCCGAAGGCGGACCGACCCGACGCCATTATAATAAAAAAAACTGGAGACTGCTCATATGCGGAAATTTTGAAAGCAGTTAAGGGCGAGGCAGGCTTAAAAGAAATGAGTACAATGGTTCGCAAGATCCGCAAGACTGCGAAAGGGGACTTATTGTTCCAACTCACCAAGCATGCCGATACAAACACCGCGAAACTGCAAGCAGCCGTGGAGCAAACGTTATCAGGCAAAGCCGAGGTCAAGTCCCTCACAGAGGAGACACTGTGCGAGATCCGGGACATGGATGAGGTGACCACGGCAGCAGAAATCTGCCAAGAACTGAACTCGCAGTTCCCGGACTGCGATATAGGTCCGACCTGTATCCGATCCATTCGGAGAGCATACGGCGAAACACAAACAGCGATGATTTCCATTCCCACGGAAGCTGCCAAGAAGCTGCTATCCAGGGGCAAAGTCCGAATAGGGTGGGTAATATGCCGCATTCGGACTACAGTTCAACCAAAACGATGTTATAAATGTTTGGACTTCGGGCATATATCGAGAAATTGCACCAGCGAACACGACGTAAAAGACGCTTGCTTTAAATGCGGAAGCGGTGGACATACCGCTAAGATGTGCACAAATTCGCCAAAGTGCATTCTGTGCACCTGTGTGTGGAAACAAGTGCCCGGTATATAGAGAGGCGGTCCAGAAACTAAGGCCGTCATGAGATTGGTCCAACTTAATCTCAATCATTGTGAAGCTGCGCAAGACCTATTAGCGCAGACAACACGCGAGCTAAAAACTGACGTAGCCTTACTAAGCGAACCATACAGGGAAAGGTCTGCAAATTGGCTACCTGACTCAGACGGCAAGGCTGCTATATGGGCTTGTGGACAGAGTCCAATTTACGTAGAGCCCATACTTAAAGAAAAGGGCTTCGTGTGTGGCAAGATAGGCGATATATTCTTATATAGTTGCTACATACCACCCAGCACTCCGCTGGATATCTTCGAAGAAATTGTCGAAAAGATATCCACAGATGCGACCTCTAGGCAGCGGTTCATAATAGCGGGCGACTTCAACGCATGGGCAGTCGAGTGGGGCTCACAGCGAACGTCACCGAAAGGGAGAGCTTTGCTCGAAGCTTTCGCGTGCTTGGACGTAGCTCTCCTTAACACAGGCGGGTAACACACATTTTCTAGAAATGGCTACGGTTCTATTATCGACATCACATTCGTAAGCGCCAATATTTACAGGCTGTGCGACTGGAGGATTAGCGAGTGCTATACTCAGAGCGATCACTCAGCGAACATCGTGGATATCAAAACAGACGGAGGAATCACGTCATCCAAGGAAACTATTCCGAAGTGTCGCGGGTGGAAACTCAGTACATTCGACCCTGATGCCTTTAAGGTGGTGCTGCAGACATCTGAACACACAGGAAGCGCAAACGAAATAGCCACTAAGGTAGGTAGGTAGAAGTGGCTGCCGCAAAGGCACACCTAGGCCAGTAATAAAAGACCCGTTGTGATACCACCAAACAATAGGAAAGTCAGTCCCGGGGCCCGGCCATATGGAAAATCCCAGTGCTGTCGGGACTCTCCATATAGCCGAAACCCGGGACTGACACTCCTAACCGACACCGCTACCCCTCCTCGAACCATTTTGATAACTTGATGAAGGCCATCAAGTCCTTTATGTCTAGCTCCGCGACCTGGCTTAAGCTAACCAGGAAGGGAACTCCCAGAGAGCGCCTTCTCGCTCCGCTTAAGGCCGGGCAGTTGCAGATGAGGTGCTCCACCGTTTCCTCTTCCTCATCATCTTTGCAACTCCTGCAGCATTGTCGGTAGGGAACGCCTAGCCTTGCTGCGTGCCTACCAATAAGGCAGTGCCCGGTTAAAACACCTATTAATATGGAGATTTCCTTCCTTTTTAGGGCGTATATGTGTATAGATCTTTTAAGATCGCATTTTGGCCAGGTTTGCTTGGATATCCGGCACCCTGGGGCTTGTAGCCATCTTTCGTTGGCTTCGCGGAGTGTATGCTCCTTCAGCATTAGCTTGCACGTGGCAAACGGCATACCTATGCGCTCTTTATCTTGAAGAATCTGCTTGGTCGTGCCCTGCCTGGCAAGTTCGTCTGTCCTACAGTTTCCCTCAATGTCCCTGTGTCCCGGGACCCATGTGAGGTTCACGCGGTTCTGTTGGGCCATCTCTTGAAGAGATCGACGACAGCTGAGCGTCAGTTCAGAGTTGAACGAGTAAGAGCCAAGGGATTTGATGGCCGCTTGGCTGTCGCTGAAAATACAGATATCCTGTCCGATGGTGCGTTCACCTATCCAAGTCACGGCGTCCATGATTGCTGAAACTTCAGCCTGGAAGACGCTGCAGTGATCAGGTAGTCTAAAGGAGAGTTCTAGGTCCAAATCCCTTGAGTAAACCCCTCCTCCGACTCTGCCGTCTAACTTCGAGCCGTCGGTGTATATAAAAGTGCCGCCATTAGTAGCGGGACACCGATCTATGTTCTCCCAGTCTTCCCTGCTGGGAATGTTTATTCTAAAACAACAATCTCCGACTGTTGTGGTCGCACACCGATCTGTGCTCAGAGGGAGAAAGCTGTAAGATCTTAGAATACAGGAGTGTCCAATAGTGCTTGCGCCCCAGACGGACGTTTCCCTTAGACGCACAGCCGATGCTGCTGCTGCCCGGTACCCTTCCAGATCGAGTGGCAAAAAGCCAAGAATGGCCTGGAGAGCTTCATTGGGCGTTGTTCTTAACGCCCCGCTTATACAGATCATGCTCGATCTGTGGACTTTCCCTAACAGATTTAGGTTTGTTGCCTTTCTTAGCGCAGGCCACCATACCACGACTCCATACAGCATAATTGGCTAGATTATCGCAGTGTAGATCCATCTGCAAATTTTGGGGCGGAGCCCCCATTTTTTGCCAATGGCTCTTTTACACGTGTAACGTGCAATGCACGCTTTCCTCTGGCACTGGATGACATTCTCCTTCCAGTTAAGCTTTCTATCTAGAACTGTGCCTAGGAATTTGGCTTTGTCAGCTAAGTTCAGGCGCACGCCATCTAGTTCTGGTAGGTTCAACGGTGGTATCTTGTACCGCCTGGTATAAAGGACAAGCTCCACCTTTCCCGGGTTGATGCTAAGTCCGCAGCGAGAGGACCATGAAGAAACTTCTCGCAGTGCTACTTGCATCAAGTCACACAGGGTTTGTGGGAATTTGCCCCTATATGCAATAGCTAAATCGTCTGCATATGCCACTATCTTCCCGCCCCCCCACCTTGTATCTCGTAGCAGCGAGTTTACGGTGAGGTTCCATAGGAGCGGGGAGAGAACACCACCCTGAGGCGTTCCTCTTGTGACATAGCGTGAAAGATCAACTGTTCCCAGTGAAGAAACTATTTTCCTTCCCTTTAGTACTTGATCAATTAGTCCAATAAGAGACCTATTTATGCCCAGGTTTGTTAAAGCAGTGTTAATAGCCTCCGGCCTTATATTGTTGAAAGCCCCTTCGATGTCCAGAAAGGCCACGAGACAGTACTCCTTTTCATGCAATGATTTTTCAACAATAGAGACTAGGCTGTGAAGCGCAGTTTCCGTTGATTTACCTTTGGTGTATGCATGTTGATAGCTAGAAATAAGGTTGCTATCAATAGTAGAGGAGAGATAATCGCTAATTATCCTCTCGAAGGTTTTAAGTGCAAAAGACGAGAGACTGATCGGTCTGTAGTCTTTAGGCTCATAGTGTGAGGCCTTCCCAGCCTTTGGAATAAAGACTACCGTGGCGCTTCTCCAGGAGCACGGAATGTAATTAAGAGCCAGGCAGGCTGAATATAGAACTACCAGCCATTTAGCTGATATTTCCAGCGAGTTTATGAGTTGTGCGGGGAAAATCCCGTCTGGCCCAGCTGCCTTGAACGGCTCAAAGCTTTTGATTGCCCACCTTACCCTTTCCTCCGTAATGGGTATGTTTACCGCCAGGTTTGTTGCAGATGCTACAGGTGCATCATACAAGTTCCCCGGAAAGTGTGTGTTCAGGAGCAGCTCCAGGGTTTCCCCTTCCGTGCTGGTCCAAGATCCGTCAGGCTTCCGTAAATAGCTAATGGCTGTTTGAGTTTTTGATAGCACTCGTCTAAGTCTCGCTGTATCATCGACTTTTTCGACCCCGGTGTAGAAATTTCTCCACGAAGTTCTCTTCGCTTGCCTTAGAGCCTTTTTATAGGCCCTCAGTTTAGCTTTATATTCGAGCCATTCAGGCTCCGTACCGATGCTCTTGGCCTTGTTAAATTGCTTCCTGCATGATATACGGAACGAATCCAGGTCGTAAGACCACCAGTGGGGTCTATGTTTGCCGCGTGGTTTTGGTACTGGACAAGCCTAGTCTAGGGCATTTGAGAGCGCCGTTGTAAAGGTCGTTACCAGATCATCCAGTTCTCCCACTGATGAGGGGGTTTGTGGAGGTAATACTGGTAGGTCCCTAGCTAATATTTGGTTATGTAGCTGCCAGTTAGTGTTGCGTGGATTTCGTTTCATAACTGGCTGCTCAACAATAAAGTCTAACACAATTTCTATGTACCGATGGTCAGAAAATGAATGCTCATCAAGAACACGCCATTTTCTGACCCACTCATAAGCGCCTTCGCTATAAACAGTGAGGTCTATAACCTCCCTACGAGCTTTAGTTATAAAAGTAGGCTCGTTACCCACGTTACAAACCACCAGGTTAGTTGTTAGTAGGTAGTCAAACAGAGACTCGCCCCTAGCGTTAATATCGGAGCTTCCCCACTGGACGTGATGAGCATTAGCGTCAGCTCCAATAATAAGATGGCCCGTACAGAAATTATCCACCAGATCTTTCACCTCCTTTTGTGGAGGAGGTTCTTCGGCGTCATAGGGCATATAGACCGACGCCATCGTTAGGCTGGTGCTGCCGACTGTTAAGCTGGCAGCTGTAACGTCACCATTTGAGTAGTTGGGTAATAGAAAGGTGTTTAGCTCAGACTTTACCAAAATACAGGTTCTGACCTTGCCCTCATCATTGGCTTGGATGAGCCTGTACCCCTTAGTCCCCAATCCACAGATCCTAGAGCTATTGACCCAGGGCTCTTGGATAAGGACCACGTCTACGTCGCCTTTAGAAAGACGACTGCTTAAAACAGCCGAGGCTGCTTTAGATTTGTGCAGATTTATCTGAAGCACCACCAACATGAGAGAGCTCAGACATCCCTGCCGCCAGCGTGTCGTCGAGGTCTGGCCTGTTCCGGGGGCTGTCTCTCAACGAGGAGTTGCTCAGAGCACCTGCACGATTTGGCGTGGCGGGAACCCTGCTGTCTGAAGCAGCATCAACGTTAGTGTGCTCAGGTTTAGCCACGATCGTGACGTCGAGGCCTTCTTCGTCAAGCAGGCTTTCCTCTATCGCCGAGTTGTTCGCAGCACCATCGCAATTTGACGTGGCGGATAACATACTTTCCGCGTCGGACTCCTCTGCTTCCCCTTCCGATGCCTCGATCTCCGAGTCCTCCGGAGCGTCCGGAATAGCAGCGCGCTGTGCATCGCCACGGTATACGTGGATCACGATCTGACCCAAGCCGTAATGCACTCGTCCGTTGCACCGTTTAAGGGGCTCGAGCGCCTCCTTATTCAGAGTGATAACCACCTGTCTATTAGGCCCAACCATATCATCGACCAGATTGACGCCCCAATCCTGCGTCGGGAGAGACGGATTCCAGACCTGCAGCATCTCAAGAATATTCTCGGGTTCTGCAGGGACGGCAGGAATCCATGCCCTTGCCCTTGGCCGAGCAGGAATGTCCTTCCAGTCGACGACATCTAGTCTTGCCCCTGGATAGACTTCACCCAGTCTTGCAACTGCTGCCTTATACAGTGCGACAGTTCTTGCATCCTCGCACGCGAATATTTTGATCTGACCTTGGTGCCAGCCCGCGTCAGTACCTCGCGGCGGACTACCCGGAGACTCACGCATTAAGTGGAGGAGGGCTCTGCCCATTTCATTCCGGACATACAGCCACTGGTCTTTGGGGATGGACCAACGGTCGTTACCTCGGTCAATGAAACCTATAAGGATTCTGTCCTTGGTTACTTCAGCAAAGCTGAGTTTTCCCACTACGGGGTTGACCTGATGCCGCTTCGGATGGGGGTCTACCTCTCCGTCCGATCTCTGGCGTTTGAAGGGATTACCGTTCACCCTCTTAGGCACATAGGGCCTCTGGAAATTTGGTATCAGAGCTTTCGCTTCCTCCACCATCTTCCTTTCTTCCGGCGACAGCTTCTCCTGCGATGCTCCCTCATATTTTTTAAGGATCCTTGCGGCCTTTCTTTTATCCCAGTACGCAAAGCGTCGGGGAGATGCCTCTTTGGGGGGATTCAGACTCGTAGTTGCCATCGCGGTCTCTCCCTTTGCGGCGTCGTCCTTCTCTTTCGAAACTCTGAAACCAGGTCGTGAGACCATTGCCCCAGATGTGAAGAGATTGGGTTTCGTACCAGCGCTTGATGGAAGTTTAGCTTCCGCCGTTTTCTGCTTGACTGCGTAGGCAGCCGCACTGTTGCTTGCTCCCATCAAGTCACTCTTACTTGATAGCAGTTTGGGGGATGACTGTCGGCCTCCCAGTTAACTTTGAGGCGGAGTTTGTCCTCCGGCGTTGTGTTTTCGCTTGCTCCAGCATAGTTCTTCTCTGCTGCGGAGTAAACGAAGTCGTTAATTGCTTTGTATTTTGTGTGTTCTTCATCTTGTTCGTACGAGCCCTCGTCGGACAAGGCCAGCTTAGGGTCAAGGGTAGTGTAAGGGGAAGTGTGTCCCGGTATCAGTGAGGCTCCGTTCGACTACAGCCACGATTTGCCTCCCGGCTGCAAACGTCCAATGGGCACGGTATCGCATCACACCCTGGATTGGGAGGGAAAAGTTTTGCACATTTATATAGCGAGCCGCTTGCTTCAAGACAGACGCCCGCTTACAGCCGCACCTCTTGGTGTACAGACGCTGCGAAAAAGACCCCGGTGAGCCCTTAAACCAAGTATGTCAGAGTGGCCCCCCCGGGGCTCCATCTCTTTCTGCCGCGAGCCTAGGTAGCTCAACGTTGCCCAGAGTGCACGAACGAGGACGCAAGAGTCGGGATTGAGCGCGGTCACTCAGCAACCACACCCCATTACACTCCGAACAAAATAAAAAAAACTAAAGTGATGTTGGATATCAAAGTAGCATGCGACTCGTCGATGGCCACAAAGTCCGCATGCAAACAGCACAACCCCACCTATTGGTGGAACGACAGCATACAATCACTAAGACGAGACTGCATTCGTGCCAGAAGACGATTTCAGCGAGCAAGAGGAAGGCCGGATTTCCTAGAATGAAGGGCTACCTTCAAGGCTGCACGCTATGCACTAAAAGCCGCTATAACGAACACCAAGCGGCAATGCTTCCTTGAGCTTTGCGATGCCGCTGATAATGACCCCTGGGGTACAGCCTACAAAGTCGTCCTGAAAAAGTTGAAACAGCGGAAAGCCATGCCGACTTGCCTGTCCTTCCTTAAGAATGTGGTCGATACTCTTTTTCCCACACAACGGCAGTTGGTGTCTACCATATCGAACGTGCCAATCCACGCATTTGACGAAGTGACAGTGGCGGAAGTTATTCAAGCGGCTACCCGACTTGAGGACAACAAGTCCCCGGGGCCAGACTGCGTGCCCAACAAAGTACTGAAGTTGGCAGTTACCTATAAGACGTCAATGTTTGCGAGTCTCTTCAATGCTTGTTTAGCTGTGGAAACGTTCCCTTCAATCTGGAAACGCCAGACTCTGGTACTGTTGCCAAAGCCCGGCAAAAACCCGGCGGAGCCATCCAGCTACAGGCCAATATGTCTGCTCGACTCTGCTGGTAAAATTTTCGAGCGAGTGATCTATGATCGCCTAGAAAAAGAAATAGAGGAGGCAGGGGGCATATAAGAAAACCAGTTTGGGTTCAGGAAAGGAAGATGCACGATTCACGCGGTGAACATGGTAAAAACGGCGGCTCAAGAAGCAATAAGCGGCACTCGATGGCTCGCAGGATCTAAGGAATACTGTCTTATCGTGACCTTAGACGTAAAGAATGCATTCAACAGCGCCAACTGGGCAAAAATTCTGGATATACTGGATCGGAAAGGCGTGTGCTACTACCTGAGAAGGATCATTCGCAGCTATTTCGACGGCAGGGTGCTTGAGTACGAAACTTCAGATGGCACGGAAAAGCTCCATGTTACAAGTGGCGTTCCTCAAGGATCCGTACTCGGTCCACTGTTGTGGAACATTATGTACGATGGGGTATTGCAGCTCAAAGTACCACATGGAGTCAAAATTATCGGCTTTGTTACTGCTAAACACCTTAGTGACATATGCGGCAAAGCTAATAGAAGCGTAGCCAGCGTTCAATCATGGCTTGGGCATCACGGATTACAACTGGCGGAACACAAAACAGAAGCTGTACTCATATCAAGCAGGAAGAAGGTAGAGCAAGTCACGAATCGGCAGCCATGACATCGACACTCTACCAGCAGTTAAGTACCTGGGGATTATGATAGACAGGAGGCTGTCCTTCAAAACACATTTAGAGTATGCTAATGAGAAGGCATCTAAAACAGTATCATCATTATCGAGGATAATGCTTAATGCGCGAGGACCAAAGCAAGGGCGCCGCCAGCTACTTGCAGGAGTCGTAAGGAGCCAACTACTGTACGGGCTTCCGAGGGGTAAAGTCGACCAGGGAGAACTAAGCTATGATTGAAGCTGAAAGAAAGTTGGACGGATTGGAGACAAAGTCTCTCCAACCGTCCAAATTGAGACCCAGCTTGGCGATAATAACTAAACAAGGGATAAAGCATTATACGAGTCAGATAATAACAACAGTTTTGGACCCACGGCCAGTCCAACTGTTTTAGGAACCATTATGCGAGCGAGTGATTTACTGTAATCACGGGTGAGTAGATTTGAAGCGGATTGGAACCACGGCCCTTCCAACCGCTTGGTCTAAGGGCCAATACGGCCAATACTGCCAACTGATGACAGCTTTGGACCCACGGCCCGTCCAACTGTCTCGGTTCAGAACGAGAGCCGGTATGCGAGTAAATGTTTATTGCAAACATAGGACTTTATACCAATAACGGCGAATACTGCCTACTGAGGACAGTCTTGGACCCACGGCCAGTCCAACTGTTCTGGCTCACAAGGAGAGCCGTGATATGAGTAAGCGGTCAATTGTGTAAGTAAGTGTAAATCTCTGCCAGGAAACATGCGTTTATTTTAAAAGAGGCGGATAGGAACCACGGCCTTCCAACCGCCAAGCTTCGGAAGTACCAAACAGGTAATTGTAAGCGTTGATAAACTATTACCAAAGTAGCCAAAAATGTTTATGTATACGATATATGTACTTATATTATGATAATGATAATGAACGAATGAAGTATTTTTGTTGGTGGACAAGACCAACCTTCCCAACACCACTTCTGACGAGTAGAATGAAAATCTAGTAAAAAGATCCCCAGTCATGAACTGAAATGGACGGTTACGCCGACCAACAGACGTTGAGACTAGTGCTCAAACCACCTCCCGACAGAATACTTAACGGTAGTACCGGGGGGATCGGTACATGACGGTTGGAGTTTTAGTGCTTAGGTTCAAGTCCCATACTGACTCTAAGGCTTTCGATGCTTTCTCCACTGAAAAAAAAAAAAAAAATCTTACATTTAGAAGTTTTGCCTCTTGATGGAGGTGAGACTCAGGAGACATGAGGAGGTTCTGATAGCGGTACTTTGGCAGACTTGTAACTTCGTCCAGTTGGTGTTACGCACGTTAGGCGACCATATGGGTGCAGCATAGTCAAAGACTGGTCGGCCAATGGCCTTATATGTAGTCAGCAACGTTTCTTTGTCTTTTCCCCAAGTACTGCCGGTAAGTGACTTGAGGATCTTGTTGCGACCTCGTACCTTTGAGACCATTGCAGACACATGATCAGCAAATGAGAAAGTATTATCCAGTGTCATCCCCAGTAGCTTTTGGTGGCTGACAGTTGGTAGCTTAGTGCCATCAACGTAAATGTCTAATTCGTTTCTCACTTGGTGCGTCCAGTCGTAAAAAGTGTCGCCGTAGATTTAGTCGGTGATATCGTCAAATCTCGCTCAGTGAAAAACCTGGAAAGGTCTCAGTCGTCGGCATATGAAACGATGTTGACGCCCTCTGGTGGTGTGTTAAACAGTGTCGGGGATAGGACACCACCCTGTGGCACCCCTTGTCTAATACGTCTAGGTTTTAATGTGGCGTTTCAAAAGTTGACCGACCCTGCCGTCCGTTCAGATAATTAGCGGTTCATCTCTTTAGCCCATCAAGTAGCTGTGTTTCAAGAAGCTCTTGTATGAGCGTGAGCGTGGCTTGATTGACTCTATCAAAAGCTTTTGACAAGTCTAGCGCCACTAACACAGTCCTGTGGTTTGGTTGGGCTTGATTTAGGCCGTTAATTACCTGCGTTGCAATGGCACTGAGTGCAGTAGTGGTGCTATGTAGCTTACGGAAGCCATGTTGATGACTAGCCAGGTGCTTAGTATGTTTTGTTTAGTATGTTTTGTCCCATTCCGAAACTATCATCCTCCCCCCTTGCAGCAGGGCTGCAAGATATTCTTTTGTTACGGGCGGGCGTTGAGCCGAACCCCGGACCAAAAGAATGGATATGCAGTGTCTGTTGCAAAAAAATATATATTAAACGGTCGCATTCTGTGCAATGCTTCTCGTGTAAGAGATGGCTCCATAAATCTGGATGTTCAGGGCTTAACCTTAACATCCACAGACCCCGTACTTTCTTTAGTACTTTCGTGGCCCCTTGCTGTTTGCGCCGTCGGGCGTCCCGCGGTAAGCGCCGTTCAAGCGCACCCCTACCGCCACCTTCTAGTAGCAATACTAATAATAATAATGTCTTAACGACTAGCAGCATTTCTGCTATACCCGCCACACAAATTCCAGACTGTTGCTCGTGCCTTATGGCGTCAGCATCACGCGCAGCAGCTCAACACTCTTGCTCCCACCGGAGCAGTTTAGACATGAGCAACTCCGAGCATCAGTCTCTGTCTGTTTCGTTACACCCCCCCTCCCGTTTACACGTGAGTCAGGATCAACATCTTCTTGCACCTGTCTCGACGTGTACTGTTTGTCGGCAAAGATTATACACGCTCGCGTCATCGGTCAAATGCAATAACTGCTTAGGCCAATGCCACGTGCATCTATGCTCTGGGCTCGCGAACAGGAATCTTTGGACGGATGCGTTCATTGCACCATGCTGTAACACGCCTCAGCCTACGACGCCAGCCAACCCGGTTACACCAGGTCCACAGCTAACTAGGCTGAGGCACAGCCTTGGTCTTCGCCTACCAACACCTGGGCGAACACATCCGTCTCTCACGCCTTTGGTTAACTCGACATCGACCCCACCGGCGCACTTCCAAATCTTACAGCACAACTGTAACGGATTAACTGGTAAGATCGCAGAGATAACCAATTTGATGACGCAATATGACATAAAACTTGCCGCAATCCAAGAAACCAAGCTCAGTCCAAGGTCGGACCTCATTACCTATGGTGGATATAACATTCACCGGAAGGACCGTCATAGAGTAACAGGAGGTCTGGGAGGTGGTCTAGCGTTCATAACGCACAACTCTGTACAGTATCATCTATTTGATACCGACATCGAAGGAACGGATGATATCTTAGAAAGCCAAGGTATTACCATCCGTACAGGAGATGTCGATCTGCAAATCATAAACATCTACATACCCCCTGTCTCAAGTTGCCCCACCGGTTATCACCCCGACATTAGCTTGCTATTACGAGGAGATAACCGCGTGATCCTGGGCGACTTCAATGCGCACCACGATATGTGGCACTCACACTTGCCAGCAGACAGTAGGGGGCATGTACTCGCAGAACAAATAGATGATACGGCTTTCTGTACATTGAACGGAGACGCCCCAACGAGAGTATCGGGTAACTGCTATAGTTCGCCAGATATTTCTATCGTAAGTGCAGGACTATTGAACAACACCAATTGGCGACCCATACTCACGTTGGCGTCTGACCATCTCCCAATAGTCATTACCATCGAACGACCGACGGACTTTATAACACCTGAGCATGGTACATACATCAACTTTACCAAGGCGGACTGGGACAGTTTTCAGACATATACGGACGAATCCTTGGCTGCTCTATCCATTCCTACGGACGTACGCAAAGGCGAACGAGACTTCCGCAACATCATTGACTTGGCCTCTAGACGCTTCATTCCTGCGGGTCGAATATCTCGAATAAGACCAAATTTCCCCGCGGAGGCAGCGGCCATGGCTAGAGAAAGAGATGAAGTGCGAAGTCTGAATCCCGCAGACCCCCGTATAAGGGATCTCAACGCGGAAATTCGTAGGTTGGTCGATAAACACAAACTGGCCAAATGGAAACAACACCTAGAGCAATGCAACCTCTCTGACGGTGTTGGCAAATTATGGACTACGGTCAAAGCTCTATCTAATCCATCACAACACAAGGATAAAGTAGATATTACTTTCGGTGACAGGGTGAAGAAGGACCCTAGGGGATGTGCGAACTCCTTCTGTAGACAATTTGTACTACATTCCCCACCCGATAGAGCTAAACGTAGAACCATGCGACAGGCGCGTATATACAAAAACCAAAACACGCCCATTGTCATCACTGCCTCAGAGGTCAAGGAAGCCATCAGACAGGCTAAGCCCTCAAAATCCATCGGCCCCGACGGCATTGCCATGAAGATGCTGAAACATCTAGGCCAGGAGGGACACAAATACTTAGCGGCTCTATTCAATCTTTCACTGAACACTTTCGTCATTCCTGAAATATGGAAAAAGGCGAGAGTGGTTCCATTATTAAAACCTAGAAAGCCGGCAAACATAGGCGATTCATATCGCCCTATATCACTTTTCTCGCCGGTAGTGAAGACGCTAGAGTCCATTTTGCTCCCGTATTACACCGCAAATCTGCACCTGGCTAATCATCAACATGGCTTCCGTAAGCTGCACAGCACCACCACCGCACTCAATGCCATTACAACGCAAATAAATAGCGGTCTAAATCAAAACCAACCAAATCACAGGACTGTGTTAGTGGCACTTGACTTGTCGAAAGCTTTTGACACAGTCAACCATGCCACTCTCATACAAGATCTATTAGAAACACAAATACCTGATGGGTTAAAGAGATGGACCGCTAATTACTTGAATGGGCGGCAGGCGTCGGTCAACTTTAGAAACGCAACATCAAAACCAAGACGAATTAGACAGGGGGTGCCACAGGGTGGTGTCCTATCCCCGACACTGTTTAATTTCTATCTATCGAAGATGCCCCCACCACCAGAGGGTGTCTCCGTCGTTTCTTATGCTGACGACTGTACAATAATGGCGACGGGGAAGGGCCCCTATACTGATGAACTCTGTAATAAAATCAACGGTTACCTCTGCGACCTTTCCAGGTTTTTCACAGAGCGAGATCTGACGATATCTCCGACTAAATCAACGGCGACGCTTTTTACGACGTGGACGCACCAGGTGAGAAATGAATTAGACATTTTCGTTGACGGCACTAAGCTACCAACTGTCAGCCACCCAAAGTTATTAGGGATGACATTGGATAATACTTTCTCATTTGCTGGTCATGTGTCTGCAATGGTCTCAAAGGTACGTGGTCGCAACAAGATCCTCAAGTCACTTGCCGGCAGTACTTGGGGAAAAGACAAAGAAACGTTGTTGACTACATATAAGGCCATTGGCCGACCAGTCTTTGACTATGCTGCACCCATATGGTCGCCTAATGTACATAACACCAACTGGACGAAGTTACAAGTCTGCCAAAATACTGCCATCAGAACTGCTACGGGATGTCTCCTCATGTCTTCCGAGTCTCACCTCCATCAGGAGGCAAAACTGCTCAATGTAAAAGAGCATGCGGAAATGCTGAGCAAGCAATTCCTTCTGAACTGCCACAAGCCAGCACATCCAAACCGTCATCTTTTGGACATAGACCCGCCCCCGAGAGACATAAGGTAACATCTCCGTAAACATTATGATGAGATCCGGCATCATATTACCTTGCCGTTTGATCTGCAGAATCATAAGCGGGCTCTAACCGACATCCACACCGAGTCGGTAGATACTTTTGTCGGATCTCTACCTGTGAACCCCGTTCTGAACAGTCCTCCACCGGATATTGCTGAAGAAGAACGCACCTTACCAAGGGAGACAAGAGTTACCCTGGCACAGCTTAGGTCTGGATATAGTGTAAGGTTAAACTCCTACTTGTCCAGACTTAATGACACAATCTCAAACACATGCCCTGCATGTGGTAGGACCCCCCATGATACTCTACATCTCTTCAATTGTTCATTTGAACCTACTCTTCTAACCCCTCTGTCCCTCTGGACAAACCCTGTTGAAACTGCACGTTTCCTTGGACTCCCCTTAGAAGAGCTTGATGAAGATCTTCGGAATGATCATACACTCTAGACAGGGCAATGCATTGTTAACAACAACAACAACTAGCCAGGTGCAGATTTGCAGTATAATACGGGAGCAAGATGGACTCTAGCGTCTTCACTACCGGCGACAAAAGTGATAAAGGCCGATATGAATCAATCGCCGGCTTTATAGGTTTTAATAGTGGAACCACTCTCGCCTTTGAGAGTGGCCCTTGGAGTATTTGAGAGAAAAGTTCTCCGGAAGATTTATGGTCCTTCCCGTGATGCCGACGGCGAGTATCGAAGGAGATTTAACGATGAGCTGTACGAGCTTTACGCAGATCTGACCATAGTCCAGCGAATTAAAGCCCAAAGGCTCCGCTGGCTGGGTCACGTCATGCGAATGGACAAAGAAGCTCCAGCCCAGAAGGTTTTCCAATCGTCACCCGAATTCGGCAGCAGAGGAAGGGGGAGGCCTCGACTGAGATGGAAACAACAGGTGGAGGATGACTTGAACTCCCTTGAGGTTTCCAATTGGCGTCAGTTATCGCTAAAAAGGAATGACTGGCGTGCTTTGATAGGCGACGGCCAAAATCGCTTAGGCGGTTAAGCGCCAATAAATGATGATGATGACTCTCGCCTTTTTCCATATTTCCGGAATGACGAAAGTGTTCAGTGAAAGACTGAATAGAGCCGCTAAGTATTTGTGTCCCTCCTGACCTAGATGTTTCAGCATCTTCATGGCAATGCCGTCGGGCCGATGGATTTTGAGGGCTTAGCCTGTCTGATGGCTTCTTTGACCTCCGAGGCAGTGATGACAATGGGCGTGTTTTGGTTTATGTATTTACGCGCCTGTCGCATGGTCCTACGTTTAGCTCTATCGGGCGGGGAATGTAGAACAAATTGTCTACAGAAGGAGTTCGCACATCCCCTAGAGTCCTTCTTCACCCTGTCGCCGAAAGTAATATCTACTTTATCCTTGTGTTTCTTTGGATTGGATAGAGCTTTGACCGTATTCCATAATTTTCCAACACCATCGGAGAGGTTGCATTGCTCTAGGTTTTGTTTCCATTTGACCAGTTTATGTTTATCGACCAACCTACGAATTTCCGCGTTGAGATCCCCTATGCGGGGGTCTGCGGGATTGAGATTTCGCACTTCATCTCTTTCTCTAGCCATGGCCGCTGCCTCCGCGGGGAAACTTGGTCTTATTTGGGATATTCGACCCGCAGGAATGAAGCGTCCAAGTCAATGGCTTTGCGGAAGCCTCGTTCGCCTTTGCGTACGTTCTTAGGAATGGGTAGATAGGATTCGTCCGTATAAGACACAAAACAGTCCCAGTCCGCCTTGGTAAAGTTAATGTATGTACCATGCTCAGGTGTAATAAAGTCCGTCGGTCGTTCGATGGTAATGACTATTGGGAGTTGGTCAGACGCCAACGTGAGTATGGGTCGCCAATTTGTGTTGTTCAGTAGTCCTGCGCTTACGATAGAAATATCTGGCGAACTATAGCAAATTCCCGATACTCTTGTTGGGCGTCACCGTTCGGCGCCATCTAGTGCTTTGGTTGTATAACTTGCGGTTTAAAACTAGATGTCGCTGAGGGTTGTTTATTTTTTGGTGACTCTAGTGTCCAGTAGTTGTCCTTGCTATTTTTGTTTATTTATCGGTGACAGTAGCCGTCAAATCGTTATTTCGTTTCCTGAAATCTGCTAAAATATTCTTCATTTTTGGGAGTTTATAATGAAGATTATGCTCAAGTGGAGCTAATTTGCCGGGAAAAGTCAAAAAAATAATTTCCCGGCCAAATCACGGCAAATTAGCTGCAAAATATGAAACAAGTCCGGTTTCGATATCTTGTCTCTAACACTGTTTTCATTAGGGTTCTTAGCTAAGTTGACACGAAACTACCTATATGAAAAGTCCAAAACTAATTGCCCGGCAAAATTAATTCTTTCCCGGCAAAATCATGGCAAATTAGTTGGAAAAAATGAAACAAGTCCGAGTTCGATATCTTGTCTCTAACACTGTTTTCATTAGGGTGCTTAGCTAAGTTGACACGAAACGTCCTATATGAAAAAGTACAAAAATAATTGCCCGGCAAAATCACGGCAAATTAGTTGCAAAATATGAAACAAGTCCGGTTTCGATATCTTTTCTCTAACACTGTTTTCATTAGGGATCTTAGCTAAGTTGACACGAAACTACCTATATGAAAAGTCCAAAACTAATTCTTTCCCGGCAAAATCATGGCAAATTAGTTGCAAAAAATGAAACAAGTCCGAGTTCGATATCTTGTCTCTAACACTGTTTTCATTAGGGTTCTTAGCTAAGTTGACACGAAACTACCTATATGAAAAGTCCAAAACTAATTGCCCGGCAAAATTAATTCTTTCCCGGCAAAATAATGGCAAATTAGTTGCAAAAAATGAAACAAGTCCGAGTTCGATATCTTGTCTCTAACACTGTTTTCATTAGGGTGCTTAGCTAAGTTGACACGAAACGTCCTATATGAAAAAGTACAAAAATAATTGCCCGGCAAAATCACGGCAAATTACCTGCAAAATATGAAACAGGTCCGGTTTCGATATCTGGTCTCTAACGCCGTTATCATTAGGGTGCTCAGTTAAGTTGATATCTAGTTAGCAAAAGCACCCCAAAATTCGGGGAAAAAATTACCCGGCAAAATCACGCCAAAATATCCACCTGGTCCCGACTCGATTGCAGTAGGATGCTTAGCTAACTTGATACTCATGGCAGTACTTGGGGTAAAGACAAAGAAACGTTGTTGGTAACTTACAAGGCAATTGGTCGGCCGATCCTGAACTATGTGTCGCCGATATGGTCGCCGGAGGCTGCAGGCCTGCCAAAACACCGCACTCAGAACTGCTACGAGTGCGTCCTTATGTCTCCTATAACTCATTTACACCATGAGGCGGAAATGCTCCCAGTTAAGGAGCATAATGAAATGCTAAACAAGCAGTACCTGTTGAATTGCTGTAAACCGCAGCACCCCAATAGGCAACTGTTTGAGCTAACTCCGCCTCCTAGGACCGTAAGGACGCATCTACGTAAACATTTTGATGAGATCCGGCACTTTATAACAACGCCGTTTGATCCAGAGGTGTATAAGCGGGCCTTGAAGCATATCCATGACACGTCTGTTAACCACCAGGTCGCGCTCTGTCCGGTGAATGCTGTTTTGCATGCCTCAACACCACACATTTCTGTAGAGGAGCGTCATCTTCCTCGAGAGACAAGGGTCACTCTGGCTCTATTACGATCTGGATATTGTAGTAGATTAAACTCCTACATATCCACACTGAACCCCGACGTGCCGAATGAATGTCCGGCATGCGGCGCTCGTCCCTCCATAACACCAACCACCTTTTCACTTGCTCTACAGAGCCCACTCTTCTAACACCTATCTCCCATTGGAACCAACCCTATTGAAACAGCTAGTTTACTAGGACTTCCGTTAGAAGATATTGATGACAATTTAGGCTAGGGGTGTAAGAGTAGGTCGCCTCCCCGTTGGTGCACCCTGGGTAACGCTAAATGACCTACATGGCTAGTTTCTTGCATTGCCGGTTCTACGAGAACGGTACCAGTACTTGTGTTGTACCCATCGTGCCGAAACGTCCCGGGCCGTATTCTTATATCGACCCGGCCAAGAGCAATACACTCGAGGGGACCCTGTCTGACATTGAGGCAGGGCTACACCTCGCTACAACAACAACAACAATTTAGGCTAAGGATAAGTATGCGTTGGGCAGGGCTACACCTCGTAACAACAACAACAACAACCATCTGGTGCTTGATCACCAAATTCGCTACGCAATCATCAGTCAACCATACAAGAGCAGAGACAACTGGTACGTCGACGAAACTGATACTGCTGCCATCTGGATAGTGGAAGGTTTTGGGGAGTGATGCCGAAATTGACAGTCCTTGGCCGGATAAGAACCCGGTACGCTGCGGTACTGCCCGACTGTCGTGGTAGCGATTTGGTTTGACCAGTGGAACCTTCTAGCTCATGTCATCCCTCCATCCGTGAGAAAGGAGAAGATGGGTAATGAGAGGTGAGAGGCATCATATCCGTAGATCAACCATCGAGGAAGCACGTCATTTCCTATGTGCATATTAGTCGCCTCTTACGACCGGTATGCCTACCTCGAGCATATTCTAAACCCCTAACCCACAGGGGCAACCTGGTCATCGCTGGAGACTTCAAGGCTAGAGCAGTAGAATGGGGAATGCCTCAAACTAATACCAGGGGAAAGCTAATTCTAGAAATTGCAGCCCGACTTGGTATGGTCGCACTGAATACGGGCACGACCCCGGCATACCGACGCTTTGAGTACTCGATTCCCGAATAACTCTCGTCTCGCAAAGGCTCTTTCCAAATTTGATTGGGTGGGGGTGATGGAGGACCTTACTGGCAGCGACCACAACTACATCACCTTCCAATTCAACGATCTTGGTCAGAGACTGGCAGCGAAAATCGTAGATGGGATGCATCTAACGTTGACGCCACTAGGTTCTCCGCAACAGTGCTGGCGAATGCCCGACGGATAACCAATGGCACCGGCTCGCCACATGCAACGGTCTAAGAGACCATGCAATGCATGCAGTCAAGTTAGCACTACCACCCTCGAAAACAATTTAAATTCTAAAATTAAAATCACTTGTGCATATAATTCCCGTTTAATAACCGTAATTAAGTAGTGCTAATGAAAAAAAAATCGAAAATTTTTTTTTCTCAAATTTTATTAAGAAAAAGAAAATAGTAGCATTACCAACACTCGATTAAGGAGAAGGAAGTATCGGAACGAAAAAAGAATTCCGCAGTTAAATGCTGCTTTTTAACCGTAAACACATTGTGAAATCCAAAAACTACCGTTTTTGATTTTTTAAAAGTAACCCCTAGTAATGCTAACTTGACAGTCAAGTTAGCACTACCACCCTCGAAAACAATTTAATCCGACTCTAAAATTAAAATCAATTGCGCATATAATACCCGTTTAATAAAAGTAATTAAGTAGTGCTAATGAAAAAAATCGAAATTTTTTTTTCTCAATTTTTATTAAGAAAAAGAAAATAGTAGCATTACCAACACTCGATTAAGGAGAAGGAAGTATCCATATTTTCCATATCGAAAGTCGGCGTGGTCGCGAAGCGATTTCGTCCAATTATATCACGTATGCTCCCTATTATGCTAGTATACCTTGTACCAATTTCATCGTTCTACCGTGATCAGTTTAAAAGTTTTGACCCGTGAAATTTTCAAATATGACTCCCTGAAAAGTGGGCGTTGCCACGCCTACTTTTAAAAATTTATCAAAAAATCATAATAGAATTACCAGGGGGTTCATCCTACCAAACTATATCATTTTAGCCATTTCCGTTACGAATGATGTCAATTTATGTGACTTTCGCAATTTTTTATATCGAAAGTGGGCGTGGTTGGAGAGCGATATTTTCCAGTTTCATCAGGTATAAAATTTCATCGTTCTACCCTAATCAGTTTAAAAGTTACGACCAGTCGAATTTGCAAAAATGCCTCCCTTAAACGTTGGCGGGGCTACGCCCACTTCAGAAAATTTGTCAAAAAATCATTATATAATGACCAGGGGGATTCACCTATAAAATTATATATCATTTTACCCATTTCCGTTACCGAATTATGTCAATTTAGGTGATTTTCGAAATTTTCGATATCGAAAGTTGGCGTGGTTGGAGAGCGATTTTTTCCAGTTTCATCAGGTATACTCCCGACGATACTAGTATGCTTTGTGGCAAATTTCATCGTTCTACCCCAATAAGTTAAAAGTTACGACCAGTCGAATTTTCAAAAATGCCTCCCTTAAACGTGGGCGGGGTTACGCCCACTTTAGAAAATTTGTCAAAAAATCATTATATAATGACCAGGGGGATTCACCTATAAAATTGTATCATTTTAGCCATTTCCGTTACAGAATTATGTCAATTTAGGTGATTTTAGAAATTTTCGATATCGAAATTGGGCGTGGTTGGAGGGGATTTTATCCAATTTCATCAGGTTTACTCCCAACCATACACGTATGCTTTGTGCCAAATTCCATCGTTCTATCGTAATCAACTACTCTTTTCAACCTAAGAACTTTCATATATGGAACTCTATATCTATCTCGATTATTTTGTGCCGTTACATATTGCCGTTATGTGAACAAAATTAATATACCCTTGTACGCTGGGTATAATAAACAGAGGGATTCACCTATAAAATTATATCATTTTAGTCATTTCCGTTACAGAATTATGTCAATTTAGGTGATTTTAGAAATTTTCGATATCGAAAGTGGGCGTGGTTGGAGGGCGATTTTATCCAATTTCATCAGGTATACTCCCAACGATACTAGTATGCTTTATGCCAAATTCCAACGTTCTATCGTAATCAGTTTAAAAGTTACGCCCAGTCGAATTTTCAAAAATGCCCCCTTAAAAGTGTGCGGTGCCACGCCCACTATACAAATTTTTTGTAAAAATCATAAAAGAATGACTATAAAATTATATCATTTTAGCCATTTCAGCTGCCGAGATATATATAATTTGTGTGATTTTCGAAATTTTCGATATCGAAAAAGGGGACGTGGTTATTATCGGACCGAAAAAAGAATTCCGCAGTTAATTGCTGCTTTTTAACCTAAACACACCGTGAACTGCAAAAACTACCGTTTTTGATTTTTTAAAAATAATCCCTAGTAATGCTAACTTGACAATCAAGTTAGCACTACCACCCTCGAAAACAATTTAATTCGATTCTAAAATTAAAATCAATTGCACAGATAATTCCCGTTTAATAACCGTCTTTAAGTAGTGCTAAGGAAAAAAATCGAAAATTCGCAATTGATTGTAATTTTAGAGTCGGATTAAATTGTTTTCGAGGGTCAAGTTAGCATTACTAGGAGTTGTTTTTAAAAAATCAAAAACGGTAGTTTTTGGATTTCACGGTGTGTTTACGGTTAAAAAGCAGCAATTAACTGCGGAATTCTTTTTTCGTTCCGATACTTCCTTCATCTTAATCGAGTGTTGGATGCAGATGCCAGAAAGCACTTTTTAGTTGCTTTTGCAGACGACGTGGATGCTGAAATAACAGCACGAAGCTGTGACCTAGCACAGCCTAAACTAAACCAAGTGATGCGTAGTGTAGATAAGTGGATGAATGATCACGGCCTCCAACTGGCTACAGCCAAGACAGAGATCGTGATCCTAACGAAAAGAAGGATTCCCACACTCATTAACTCGACTGTTGGGGATCAACAGATAGGAACGCGTCGATCTACAAAATATCTAGTGGTGAAATTGGAGAACAAGCTGACTCGGAGTATTTAAGAAGCTCCTGCGAGAAGGCTGTGAAAACCATCGCAAGTCTGAGTCGGCTAATGGCAAACACAGGTGGACCAAAGCCATGCATAAGAAAGCTGCTGGCGTCCGCCCCAGATTCTATACTGTTGTACGGTGCAGAAGTCTGGGCGGACGCAATGAAATTTCGGAAGCAACTACCAGGCAGCTATCACCGCGGTTCAACGCAGAGGGGCCCTGAGAATCTCCTCAGCATACCGCACGGTCTCCGCAGATGCTGTTCTGGTCATTGCGGGGACCATACCGATATATCTCCTCGCTGAGGAAAGAAAAAATATGTATGAAACTCATGCAGATATACGTAGAGACGTTGCTGCAACGCAGGCCCGAGGTGAATCGATCCGGCGGTGGCAACTACAATGGAGCAGCAGTGCTGCTGGAAGGTGGACCAGGGTATTAATCCCCGAACTGGAACCATGGATGAATCGGCCGCATGGCGAACTCGACCTTTAACTGACCCAATTCTTAACCGGACACGGTTATTTCCGTGAGTACACAGTAAAAAATGAAAGACTACTTTTTTTAAATTTAATACCAAATAGTATTATTTTAAGACCCTGAAAAAGTTTGGAAATCAAATTTGGACTAATGGTTTTAAAATAATACCAAAATAATACTAAATCGCTCTCTCTCTCTCAATTTTGGCAATTAAATTAGTCCAAATGGTCTTAAAATAATACCAAAATAATACTATTTCTCTCAATTAAACGGAAAATGGTATTAATTTAATACTTTTCGGCGTTGTTATATATAAACACCAAATTGGTATTAAATTTAGACTTTTCTTTTTACTGTGTACCTCCACAGAATGGGCAAGGTTGAAACCCCGAACTGCACCTACCGTGGAGCCATAGACGACGTACGCCTCACCTTTTTCGAATGCGAGCTATTCGCTCAAGAAAGAAGGCGGGTGGAAGAGACAATTGGCGAGCTTTCCCCGGGCAGTGTCATTCGAAAGATGACCTCCGGAAATGCCAGATGGGATAAATTCAGGCGATACGCGAGGAACGGCCTCCCTGCGACACGGGAAGACGGTTGTCTAGCCAGTTACCGTGAAGTAGCCACAGGCATATATTTAATACTCCTATATTGGCAGTAAAAGCTAGAACCGTTTCTAAAACATCACAGTACAGATATATTAATAATTCAAAAAACCATGAGCGTTTAAAAAAAAAAAAAATATCAATAACGCGGTATAAAGTACAATTTAATTTTTTATAAATTTTAAAAGTAAAAAAAGGAACTATAAAAAATGTCTGGGCCACAGAGATTAGCTCGCTGTGAACTTAGCCTATTATAACAGAATGTAGTCCGTTGTCTGTTTCAAGATCGGTTATGCCATTAGTAGCGAATATTCCAATATACAAAAATAGCTCCTTGTTGTTGTTGTTGTAGCGATACCGTGCCTTACCTAGTCGGATTGTTCATCACTTCTGAGCAAAATTCAGTTCAATGTCCCTTGTAGGAATTTCCGACAGTTTGAGACCTTAAAAATTGGTTTTGCTAGGACCACTTATGCTGCAAATGCTCCTATCTCTAGAGCATGTGCTGATCTGAATATGTTTTTTAGTTCCACAGCTGTTGACTTCACCATCCCCTATGCGACTATAATTAGTCTTCTAAGATCTTTTTTTCTTAATAATTTAATATTGTAAGAATCTGTAAATTCAAAGAATTTGTAAATTCAAAGACTTAATTATTAAATAAATAAATAAATAAAAAGTTACGTGACAGATCAGACAGGGGTTGTACGGGTGTTGAAGAGTCCTTTGCTGGATGAATCCGGTACATTGCGGTATTGCCCGACTGTCTTGGAAACCATTTTGTGGATTTTAGTCGCCTCTTACGACCGGCATACCTACCTCGGGCATATTCTAACCCCATAACCCGCAGGGGGTAAAATATCTCCTTGAAAGTTATTAGCTTAATACAATATAGGGTCCCGTTAGGGTCTTTACGTATACTTAACTTAACTTAACTTAAGGCCAACCTGGAATACGAGAAATCTGTATAAATTGTAATCTGTAAACTTACGAAAGAAAATATTTCAAACTTTTGGCTTAAGTTAAGTTAGGTTAAGTATACTGATTATGCCCTAAGACGAAATACTATAGATACCTTACCATTATACTTGTGACAACAAGCCTCAACATATTTTCAAAAAAATTTTAATTTGGTATTAATGTATTGAAATTTGGGCCCATATCAATGAAATCCGCTACTTTATTGCTTTGACAATTTTTTAAATTTTTTCGTTTATGAATATACACGTACACAATACATTAAAAAAACGGTACTAGCTTGCCTCGAATAGATTTCGCAATTATTACACATTGAGAAGATACCTTGCTGCCAATATAGAAGTATTACATAAATGGCCACAGGGCTCACGTAACGCACTTCCTTACCTGAAGTAATGCTAAGCGCAATCCCAGGTAAGGAAGGGTATTAATTTCCTTTAGGGGTCAACTGCTAATAAATTAGCTAAAGTTATGGGAGATAGCTCAAAAGAAGGGGTTTGGCCTCAGGATCACGAATCCGAAAGCGCTTTTTTAATATTTTGCTTCTTTGAAAGATATTTGCAATCAAAGTTGCAAGTTTTCATGTGGTTGTTGTAATTTTATTAGGCTGTACCTAAAAACGTGCGAAAAACTTTGCGCGGTGGCGGAATGTCACACGTTCGGGTATTTGTTTCCTTTAGGAGTTACTTACTTACTTAAAATAGCCTTTAACCGCCTAGGCGATTTTGGCCGTCCAGAAGTTAACTGCTAATAAATTAGCTAAAAGTATGGGAGATGGCTCAAAAGACGGGGCGCTTTTTTAATATTTTGCTTCTCTGAAGAGATATTTGCAGTCAAAGTAGCAAGTTTTCATGTGATTGTTGTAATTTTATTAGGCACGGTTATGGCAACAACTCGGACTTGGCATGGCGTAGCCCAGGGTTAGTTATCATAAGCCAAATCAGAAAGGTGTTCTGCACATAAATACCATGGATTCCGCCCCAATTTTAGTATCGGACCATAACTTTCCACAGAAACAATAAATTAAACAAGCGCTTCCGGATCCGTGATCCTGAGGCCAAAACCGGTCTTTTGAGCTATCTCCCATAATTTTAGCTAATTTAATAGCAGTTGACCCCTAAATTGGTGTGCTTTCCCCGGGCAGTGTCATTCGAAAGATGACCTCCGAAAATGACGTCCCTTATTTTAGCGGCGATAGGTTGGCGAAATCAGTTGAAATTTTGCCTGAATTAGTAGCTAATTTATTGCTAATTAATTACCAAAAGAAAAAGTTTATAGCTCTTAAAATTTTTTTTATGACACTTTTCCCCAAAATAAGAATGAAGTAAGCGAAACCATTAGCGAAAAATTGTCGGATCAAGTTGAAAATTTGACAGAATTAGTAGCTAATTTATTGCTAATTAATTGCCAAAAGAAAAAATTTATAGCTCTTCAAATTTTTTTTTATGACATTTTTCGCCAAATTAAGACTGAAGTTAGCGAAACCATCAGCGAAAAATTGTCGGATCAAGTTGAAAATTTGCCAGAATTAGTAGCTAATTTATTGCTAATTAATTGCCAAAATAAAAAATTTATAGCTCTTAAAATTTTCTTTGTATGACATTTTTCGCCAAAATAAGACTGAAGTAAGCGAAACCATCTGCGAAAAATTGTCGGATCAAGTTGAAAATTTGACAGAATTAGTAGCTAATTTATTGCTAATTGCCAAAATAAACAAGTAAGGAAGTCTAAGTTCGGGTGAACCGAAAATGAAATACCCAACGGTAATTTCCAGAACGGGGTAACAATGATATAGGCCCTAGGAGGATTTACATAAAGTTTTTACTATCTTAGCTATTTACCGAATTATGTCAATTTATGTAATTTCCGAAATGTTCCATATCGTAAGTGGGCGTGGTCGGAAAGCGATTTCGTCCAATTACATCAGGTATGCTCCCTATTATGCTAGTATACCTTGTACCAATTTCATCGTTCTAGCGTAATCAGTTTAAAAGTGGGGCCCCGCCCACTTTACAAAATTTGTAAAAAAATCATTATATAATGACCAGGGGGTTTCACCTATAAAATTTCAAAGTAACCCTGTTTAGTATGTTTTGTCCCATTCCGAAACCATCATCCTCCCCCTTTGCAGCAGGGCTGCAAGATATTCTATTGTTACGGGCGGGCGTTGAGCCGAACCCCGGGCTTAACCTTAACATCCACAGACCCCGTACTTTCTTTAGTACTTTCGTGGCCCCTTGTTGTTTGCGCCCTCGGGCTTCCCGCGGTAAGGGCCGATCAAGCGCACCCCTACCGCCGCTTTCTAGTAGCAATACTAATAATAATAATAATAATAATAAAGTCTTAACGACTAGCAGAACTTCTGCTATACCCGCCACACACATTCCAGACTGTAGCTCGTGCTTTATGGCGTCAACATCTCGCGCAGCAGCTCAACACTCTCGCTCCCACCGGAGCAGTTTAGACATGAGCAATGCCGAGCACCAGTCTCTCTCTGTTTCACACCCCACTCCCGTTTAAATTCACACGTGAGTCAGGTTCAACATCTTCTCGCACCTGTCTCTACGTGTACTGTTTGTCGGCAAAGATTATACACGCTCGCGTCATCGGTCAAATGCAATAACTGCTTAGGCCAATGCCACGTACATCTATGCTCTGGGCTCGCAAACAGGAACCTTTGGATGGATGCGTTCATCGCACCATGCTGTAACACGCCTCAACCTACGACACCAGCCAACCCGGTTACACCAGGTCCACAGCTAACTAGGCTGAGGCACAGCCTTGGTCTTAGCCCACCAACACCTGGGCGAACACATCCGTCCCTCACGCCTATGGTTAACTCGACATCGACCCCACCGGCGCACTTCCAAGTCTTACAGCACAACTGTAACGGATTAACTGGTAAGATGGGCGAGATAACTAATTTGATGACGCATCACCTATGGCGGATATAACATCCATCGGAAAGACCGTCATAGAGTAACAGGAGGTCTGGGAGGTGGTCTAGCGCGCATAACACACAACTCGGTACAGTATGATCTATTTGATACCGACATCGAAGGAACGAATGATATCTTAGAAAGCCAAGGTATAACCATCCGCACAGGAGATGTCGATCTGCAAATCATTAACATCTACATACCCCCTGTCTCAAGTTGCCCCACCGGTTATCACCCCGACATTAGCTTGCTACTACGAGGAGATAACCGCGTGATCCTGGGCGACTTCAATACGCACCACGACATGTGGCACTCAAACTTGCAGAACAAATAGATGATACGGCTTTCTGTACACAGAACGGAGACGCCCCAACGAGAGTATCGGGTAATTGCTATAGTTCGCCAGATATTTCTATCGTACGCGCAGGACTATTGAACAACACAAATTGGCGACCCATACTCACGTTGGCGTCTGACCATCTTCCAATAGTCATTACCATTGAACAAACGAGGGACTTTATTACACCTGATCATGGTACATACATTAACTTTACCAAGGCGGACTGGGACAGTTTTCAGACATATACGGACGACTCCTTGGCTGCTCTATCCATTCCTACGGACGTACGCAAAGGCGAACGAGACTTCCGCAACATCATTGACTCGGCCTCTAAACGCTTCATTCCTGCGAATCGAATATCTCAAATAAGACCAAATTACCCGCGGAGGCAGCGGCCATGGCTAGAGAAAGATATGAAGTGCGAAGTCTCAACCCCGCAGACCCCCGCATAAGGGATCTCAACGCGGAAATTCGTAGGTTGGTCGATAAACATAAACTGGCCAAATGGAAACAACACCTAGACCAATGCAACCTCTCTGATGGTGTTGGCAAATTATGGAATACGGTCAAAGCTCTATCTAATCCAACGCAACACAAGGATAAAGTAGATATTACTTTCGGCGACAGGGTGAGCAAGGACCCTAGGGGATGTGCGAACTCCTTCTGTTGACAATTTGTACTACATTCCCCGCCCGATAGAACTAAACGTAGAACCATGCGACAGGCGCGTAAATACAAAAACCAAAACACGCCCATTGTCATCACTGACTCCGAGGTCAAGGAAGCCATCAGAGAGGCTAAGCCCTCAAAATCCATCGGCCCCGACGGCATTGCCATGAAGATGCTGAAACATCTAGGCCAGGAGGGATACAAATACTTAGCGGCTCTATTCAGTCTTTCACTGAACACTTTCGTCATTCCTGAAATATGGAAAAAGGAGAGAGTGGGTTCACTACTAAAACCTAGAAAGCCGGCAAACATAGGCGATTCATATCGCCCTATATCACTTTTGTCGCCGGTAGTGAAGACGCTAGAGTCCATTTTGCTCCCGTATTATACTGCAAATCTGCACCTGGCTAGTCATCAACATGGCTTCCGTAAGCTACACAGCACCAGCACCGCACTCAATACCATTACAACGCAAATAAATAGCGGCCTAAATCAAAACCAACCAAATCACAGGACTGTGTTAGTGGCACTTGACCTGTCGAAAGCTTTTGACGCAGTCAATCATGCCACTCTCATACAAGATCTCTTCGAAACAGAGATACCTGATGGGTTATAGAGATGGACCGCTAATTATTTGAATGGACGGCGGGCGTCGGTCAACTTTAGAAACGCAACATCAATACCTAGACGTATTAGACAGGGGGTGCCACAGGGTGGTGTCCTATCCCCGACACTGTTTAACTTCTATCTATCGAAGGGCGTCACCATCGTTTCATATGCCGACGACTGTACAATAATGGCGACGGGGAAGGGCCCTTATACTGATGAACTCTGTGCGAAAATCAACGGTTACCTCTGCGACCTTTCCAGGTTTTTCACTGAGCGAGATCTGACGATATCTCTGACTAAATCCACGGCGACGCTTTTCACGACATGGACGCACCAGGTGAGAAATGAATTAGACATTTTCGTTGATGGCTGTAAACTACCAACTGTCGGCCACCCAAAGTTATTAGGGGTGACACTGGATAATACATTCTCATCTGCTGGTCATGTGTCTGCAATGGTTTCAAAGGTACGTGGTCGCAACAAGATCCTCAAGTCTCTTGCCGACAGTACTTGGGGAAAAGACAAAGATACTTTGCTGACTACATGTAAGGCCGTTGGCCGACCAGTCTTTGACTATGCTGCACCCATATGGTCGCCTAATGTGCATAACGCCAACTGGACGAGGTTACAAGTCTGCCAAAATACTGCCATCAGAACTGCTACGGGATGTCTACTCATGTCTTCCGAGTCTCACCTCCATCAGGAGGCAAAACTGCTCAATGTAAAAGAGCACGCAGAAATGCTGAGCAGTCACTTCCTTCTGAATTGCCACAAGCCAGCACATCCAAACCGTCATCTTTTGGACATAGAGCCGCCCCCGAGAGACATAAGGAGTCATCTCCGTAAGCATTATGACGAGTTCCGGCGTCATATTACCTTGCCGTTTGATCTGCGGAATCATAAGCGGGCTCTAACCGACATCCACACCGGGTCGGTTGACACTTTTGTCAGATCTCTACCTGTGAATCCCGTTCTGAACAGTCCTCCACCGGATATTGCTGAAGAAGAACGCACCTTACCAAGTGATTGGCGGGGATAGCAATAAAATGTGTCGATAGCCGGTGCGAACTCACCTCGGGTGTACCACAATGACCATAAAAGGCAAGAAAGGCAATTAGTTAGAAATAATAAATCGGTTTCTTTTCTTTAAATCAGAGACATAAGCTAAGTGATATGTATCAATAACCATATATATAAAAGTATATAGGTTTGGTATATGTCAATAAGAAAAGGTATGACAGCAGTTTACCTGTACGAAAATATACGGTGATGACTTGAAGCGCAGCGGTTGGTAGATATCCAAAGACTGTCAGCTCAGGCCGATCATCGTTGTCCTCTCACTGCATTCGCGGATTAATACCGATGCTTTTCCCAGTGCAATGCAGCTTTGCAATAAGCGATTGCAATGAGAAAAGTCCAGGGATTCCCAATCTATTGCAAGCCCTTTGGCTTCAACATTGCCGCCAGCCTTGCAATACTGGGGAATTGCAAACATCTGAGAAAGGTTCTTAATAGGTAGGTATACAAATTCATTTTAAATCGTAATTCTAAAAATTCAAAATAGTAATGAGTATATATCTAATATGTATTTTATGTGAAAGCATGCGTGTAAAAAGAATAAGTTGTTGAGCTCCGATATTGTAAGTACAAATATATTCAGGTTTATTTTCATACTTATAATTTAAAGTTCATAACAAATCAGTAGGCTCGTAACTTTAGTCCCCAATAAGGAAGTAGGTACTCTCACGAGTGGTGTAACCGATACCCAGTAGGGGGTAACTGTGCCTTAAAGGGCACATGGGCCAGAAAGGACCCAACCAAAAATTGAATTTTGGGCAGTAGGACATTCCGAATAGGATATTATCTCATGTCGTATGATTTTGTTATAGATATCGCCGCCAAAGAGTAAGGCTACTGCCGAATATGTATGAAAGCTCGGATCGGCTATTCGAAGATTTATGAACTTGTCCTTAATAGTTTGACTCAGATGGCGCGCAGGAGTTCTCAAAATAACGTTCGTAACGACCCTAGCTGCAAACGCGAACCGCACGTGTGGATCAATAGACGAACTTATGTGCATCTCACACATTTCAGTGTTTGCCACCGGTAACGTCCGCAAGCGGAGACGCTTGACTAGTGATTCACAGCTTGGAGATAAACCGCGGCAGTTGGGAGTACGGTGATAGTTCCAGAGAGCTGCATTAAAGGAGAAGTTCTCCGTGAGCGAGGATATAGACGAGAGTTAGAGTGTAATAAAGTATGGTGGTTGTCATTACAGTATTGGCACATCCCTTTGCTTCGACAATGCTTGGCCCCATGTGAGTGGGCTAGACAGCGCGAACAGTAACGATGCAAGAGTACGAGCCGTAACCGGCGTTCATAGTTGGCGTCGAGAAACTTTTTACAGTACCGCAGTGGATGCGTGCGATGGCAAACTCTACATTTGAATCGGCCATCCGATTTAGAATGTTTTTGGGTGGCCCGTGTCGATGCAGCTGGCGATGGTGAAGGCGGAAATGTTGAAGGCGATACACGTGTCGATGAGGATGTAGATTCGTTTGACTGTACCACTTTCATGATGCTAAAGGGGGACAATGCTGTTGGCTCAAAGCATTTAATTTCTGCCAACGAATAATAGGCGATGTAGGGTTGGTTTCGATCGAAGGTCCGACGGGCGAGAGGAGGGGACCTCCGGTAAGAAAGTGACCAGGGGTTAAGGCAGCGCAATCAGAAATCTCGTTGGAGTTCGGCGATATAGGTCGAGAGTTGAGACAAGGTTCTTTACGACATAACAGGGTTTGAAACTCATCGAACGTGAATTTTTGAGATGCCGCGACTCTTTTAAAATGGAATTTAAAACTTTTGACTCCAGCTTCCCAAAGACCCCCCATATGAGGAGCGCCTGCAGGGATAGAGTACCACGAGACCTCTTGTTGACTGTAAAGGTTGCACAGAGCCTCTTGCGAGGTAATCAGAAATTTTTTAAAATCTTTTTTAAGACTAGTCGACGCTCCTAAAAAGTTTGTGCCATTATCCGAAAAGATATTTTTTGGACATCTTCGTCGAGAAGTAAACCTAGCAAAGGTGTTAAGAAAGGTTTGAGTGGAGAGATCACTAGCCGCCTCCAAATGGATTGCTTTCGTAGAAAAGCACACAAATATACACACGTATCCTTTGGTCACCTTATACGATCGTCCGGAGAAAGTCTTAATGTCAAATGGTCCCGCAAAGTCGACACCGGTATTTTCGAATGGCCTGGATAGTATTGTCCGTTCCTCTGGAAGAGCAGCCATTATTTGAGACTGGTCTCGGTGTTTATGTAGAATGCAAACTTTACAATTGTGAATCGTGGTCTTGATGAGATTCTTCGCTTTTGGGATCCAAGACTGCTGACGAAGTAAACGTAAAGACAGTTGATTGCCTATATGAAGGGATATATGGTGAATGAATTGGACGAACAGATTGGAAAATGAACAGCTATACGGAAGTAAAATTAGGTGTTTTTCGTTGTAGGACAGGATCATGGAGTTTGATAGTCGGCCGTTGACACGCATTACACCCTGATCATCTAGGAATGGGTTCAACGTCAAGATTTAGCTTTTTGGGTTGATAGGCATTTTCGAGGACAGATTGCGGTGGTCTTCTGCGAAATGATTCATTTGAGCAAGTATTACTACTGACATCTTCTGTTTCGGGATCATCTGATGGCCATTGTTCCGGATCTTGCAGTAACCAAGAAGTGCCGTGCCACCACAGCTTATTCGATTGCAACTCCTCGGGGTATGCTCCTCTGCTTCCCAGATACGCAGGATTATCCCTTGAATCAACGTGATTCCAATGCCCAAAGACAACTAGCTCCTGTATCTTTGCCACTCGATTAGCGACAAAGGTGGTCCAAGCGCTAAGCCGCTTTTTAAGCCAAGCTAGAACGATTGTTGAATCGGTGCAGCAGAAGATGTTTTCCGCCTTATGAGGAAGTTCGCCTAATAGAGAACCGAGCATGTCAGTGATAAGAACTGCTCCGCATAATTCCAAACGAGGTAGAGAAATCGTTTTGATGGGTGCGACCTTTGTTTTTGCCAGTAGGAGGTGAGAAGAAATAACCTTTTGGTATTCTACCCTTAAGTATATCGCCTCCACGTATGCCTTTTCCGAACGCATCACAAAAGGCATGAATTTGGAACTAGGCCTTCTCGGTATATTTCACCCATCGCGGAATCTGTATTCCCTCGATAAATTTATAGTTTCCTAAAAAGGTTTTCCATTGCGCAAGAGTTTGGGGTTTCAAAGACTGGTCCCACAGTACCATCTGACCAAATTTGTTGCATAATAATTTGCGCTACCACTAAAACTGGTGCTAGCCACTCAGCCGGATCAAAAAGTTTTGCGATAATTGAGAGGGCTTCGCGTTAGGTATAGTTGTCTTTCATAGCTGGGTTGTGGATTTTAAAGTAAAACTGATCCGACTTTGCATTCCATCGTATACCTAATGGGTGAGTTACATAAAGCTTTATTTTGGCTTTACCTCAAACTTTGACTTTGACAGAAAAGTTCAGTATACGTATTTAAACGAAGCATGGCTAACTGGAGACCTCAAAGTTGAAGCAAGGTCAAAAATTGGCAAACTCTCAAATTTTGCTTGCTTTGACAATCAGATCTTGATGACTTTGCTTTAATTAAAGAATAAAAAGTTGGAGGAAATAATAATTAATTCATTTTTTCTCTATTAAATTAATAAATTAACCAAAACAGTCTGAATACAAAGCAAAAATATCGAAAACAAATGTATAAAAGAGAAGCGTCAAGGCGTTCATTGTAACATACCTCTGAAGTTGGACGCAAAGTTTTGAGGTAACAAATGTCAGGCGAGGTTAACAAAGCTTTATGTATTCGACCCTTAACGCCTTCGCAGTGCTTGTTTCTTCAAACTCTAGGAAATCCTTATCCAATAAATGATCTTGCGGAAGATCTGCTAAAATTTCCTTAGAATTTGAGGACCACTTTCGTAAAGGCAACCCTGCGCTACCTACTGTTTCGATAAGCTCATTTCGTGCTTGTAGGGCTGTTGGCACATCATTAAACCCGGCTAGTACATCATCTACATACATTGACTTTCGCAAAATTTGAGCTGCTAGTGGATGTGAGATTTGGTTATCCTGGGCTAATTGGAGAAGGGTCCTTATTGCTAGGTACAGTGCGCAATTGATTCCAAAGGTGACCGTGTTTAGTTGGAAGTCCTTTAAGCTACCCGTTGGGTTATCTCTAAACAAAATTCGTTGATAAGGCCTATGACATGGATTTACCAGAATCTGACGATACATCTTCTGTATGTCGCTGTTTAAAACAAACTTATGCATTCTCCACCGAATTATTAAAAGTGTCAAGTCTAATTGGAGAGCGGGACCTACATGTAGAATATCATTTAATGATACTCCATTAGATGATTTGCTGTAAGCATTAAAAACTACCCGTAACTTCGTTGAAGTACTTTCCGGTTTTAACACTGTTCTAAGTTTGGAGCATCGACTCGCTCCATATGGCCTAGTTCCAAGTATTCCTTGACCACAATATCATATTCTGTTTTTAAAGAAGGATTCTTTAAAAGCCTACGATTTATTGCTATAATACTGCCGTAATGCGATGGGTCGAGATACTCCTAGTTTCAATTCCGTAGGATAAACGTTTTTGAAAGGCAGTGACACTATATATCTCCCTTCGTGTTCCGAATGGTGGTCGTCGAATACAGTTCTTCACAAAAAGAGTCCTCTGCTGATTGCAGGGTCTGTTTTGGAACTTCCTCTAGGTCCCAGAACTTGCACAGTTGGTTATCTAATGGAATGTCCTCCCCCATTGAGACTTTTGTAGCAAAGCAAGAGACGTGTGCAGTGGAAGATGCTCCAGTGATGATCCACCTGAACACGGTCTCTTGGGACAACAAGTTTTTATGTAAACTGCGCTTTACCCCGTCTAACATGACTTTGGGATACAAGTCTCCTCCTATCAAAACGTCTATCGGACCGCTTTGTAGGAAATTTGAATCTGCTAAAGGTACTTTAGGCAGTTGTTCTACCAAGGATTCATTTATGGAAGTTGCAGGTAAGTTGCCAGTGATCTTTGTAACACGAAGGCAGTGGCTTCTATAAAAAGGTTTGGGTCACGTGATGAGCCCAAAACGAAGGAGCAACTTTTCGAAGAATTATTACAAACCTTTTGGTTAAGTCCCGAAATAACCACATTGGTTTTTGAGCACGGAAGTTTTATAAGTTTACACAGTCGCTCCGAAATGAAAGATGCTTCCGCGGCTGAATCAATTAAAGCTCGAGCGACATACGTTGACCCCAAATAACAAATGTGAACCATTGCAGTTCCGAGAAGCGCTGAGGATAAACCTGACGATTTCAGATTTTCGTCATCTAGAGGGCGGACACTACGAGCTGACGTGGACTGTATATTTGTGTGAAACGCTTGTGAAGCGGTTGCGGTTGTTGAATCTTTGGAACTTTGCCCGTTGAACGGGGCTTTATGAAGAAGCGTATGATGTCTGCTGTTACATTTCGGGCACGCGAACTGACTCTTGCAACCTTTCACGGAGTGGCCTTTAAAGAGACAGTTCAAACAGCAGTTATGTTTTTTAATAACCGAGTATCTCTCATGTACGGGAAGAGCTAAAAATTTTGTGCACAAACGTAGGGGGTGTTGTTGTTTGGGACACAACACGCAGTTAGCCGAAGTCACATTTGTTGCAAGTGCCACCTTTCTTTGGTTCGCTGTGTTGTGTGACACTGCGGTGGCTTCTGTTGTTGGTGTGTAGAAGAAGAAGACGTTGAACTTTTCACATCCACTATCGATTCCAGAGTCCTGTATCGCTGTGTAAGGAAGGCATCCATTTGACTCCACTTTGGTAGAGCCGTTTTGTCAACTAAGGTTTGTTCCCAGTACGATAGCGTGGCTTCTGGGAGATGATTGGAACATAAAAATATAAGGACTGGGTCCCAATTTTCGATTACCTCCTCGTGAATTTGCATCGCAGTCAAGCATCCATTAATACTCCTCTGTAGCTCTTTTAGAGCTGAAGCACTTTCAGTCCGAATGACCGGAAGTGAGAAAAGTACCTTCAAGTGGCTGTTCACTAAAACCAGTTTATTTTCATACGCCGCTTTGAGATTCTCCCACGCCATGTTGAATCCCTGATTGGTTAGAGGGGCTTTGCTGACGATTTCATGTGCTTCGCCACTTGTCTTCTTCAGGAGGTGAAACAACTTCTCAACGTCACTGAGACGCGCATTATTAATGTATATCGCTGTAAAAAGGTCCCGAAAGGATGGCCATGACAGATAGTCTCCATGAAAAACTTCTGTGTCACATGGCGGTAGGCGTAAACTGTTCGAGAAGTTGGCTGGTTGGATAGAGCAAGGGGTTATTTGGAGCTTGACTGCTGCTGACATTTGCAGATTTTCTCTAATTCGCGCTAAACAAGTCATATAATCTTTAAGCTGACTGCTTAGCTTTTACTGCTTCTACCTCTTCATCATTCAATGATTGTAAGCACTTTTCATACGCTTCCTTTGTTTTTGACCAAGTGTTCTTAAGTTCTACTTTCAAAATATCTAACGCGGCCCCAGAAACCTGCTCCTTTAATGCCGTCTCATCGTATTTTGCATTAAATTCGACGATTTGGTCTGAACATCTAGTATAATAGTTCAAGGTCATTTTTGGGCTTCGACGAAAAATTATGAAAGTTCAACAACAAACGAAAATTGTATAAAAGGCACTAACTAAAGGTCGTGAAAAGGTCTGTCGCAATATTCAATTTGCAATAAGAACGACACAAAAAAGGAAAGAAAATCCTAAGGGAAAGATAAGCGCCACCAAACTAGAGGAAAATAGCTAACTGCTCGAATGCGATCAGTACTAGTCCCAAAGTGACTACTGGGTTGTTGTAAAATTTTGACTCAGCAAATTTACTACTGGGGTAAGTGTCCCAACGTGACTGGTCGTGAGTGTGCACCTAACGTACGATCAAAATTTGATAGCGGCTAATGACTATATGTAATTGAACTTGGGACCATGTGCTTGTAAGTTAAAATAGCCTAAGTCAAATATGTGTAACCGGAACCAATAATACAGTTTTTGTAAGCTTACGACGTTGTACGACTACTTGAGGCCGCACGAAGGCATTATTAAAATGTTCCTGAAAGGAGCATATGTAACTATAACAAAACCCGTATCTTGATTTAGGCCACTTTAACAAACCAGAAACCGTGAGCAAATTAATATGTGTGTTAGTTGAAATCATGTACATATATGTACATATATAGAAACGTTTTATATTATTAGTCCTATAGATTACAAAAACTAATTTCGCGAAGATTTTTGCCGATGATTATCTGACAAACGATAATTAAATTCTCTTAAGTGTATGTGTGCATCTACATATAACCAGACCTGTTAATAATTGATTAGTAATCGGTAATGATTACACAGTAAAAATAAAAGTCTAACTTTAATACCTTTTTGGTGTTTATATATAACAACGCCAAAAAAGTATTAAATTAATACCATGTTCGGTCTGATTTCTCGTGAGAGAGGAATTTAGTCGAAGATTCTCTCAGGCAAAAAAAAAAAATTACAGTTTTATTATATTGCCTTCACCGAGAGTCGAACTCACAATTTATTGAATACTCAACGGAGATGTCTACTATCAAGCCATCGAGTACTTATGATTGTCAGCGTCTAATTGCACTGTTGTTCTTAATGTAGTATCGCAATAGCGACGAACCGTGTGCTCTGAGCAAACAAACCACCGGACTTAATTTAATGCTAAAAAGTAATTAATTTAATACTTTTCCGGGAGTGTAATGGGGTGTGGTTGCTGAGTGACCGCGCTCAATCCCGACTCTTGCGTCCTCGTTCGTGCACTCTGGGCAACGTTGAGCTACCTAGGCTCGCGGCAGAAAGAGAGGGAGCCCCGGGGGGGCCACTCTGACATACTTGGTTTAAGGGCTCACCGGGGTCTTTTTCGCAGCGTCTGTACACCAAGAGGTGCGGCTGTAAGCGGGCGTCTGTCTTGAAGCAAGCGGCTCGCTATATAAATGTGCAAAACTTTTCCCTCCCAATCCAGGGTGTTATGCGATACCGTGCCCATTGGACGTTTGCAGCCGGGAGGCAAATCGTGGCTGTAGTCGAACGGAGCCTCACTGATACCGGGCCGCCTCAGGGAGTAACTATGGTCTTACCGCGGTATGGGGCTCTGCCGCGGCGGACGACACACTTCCCCTTACACTACCCTTGACCCTAAGCTGGCCTTGTCCGGCGAGGGGTCGTACGAACAAGATGAAGAACACACAAAATACAAAGCAATTAACGACTTCGTTTACTCCGCAGCAGAGAAGAACTATGCTGGAGCAAGCGAAAACACAACGCCGGAGGACAAACTCCGCCTCAAAGTTAACTGGGAGGCCGACAACGATGGAAACTACGGGTCAGTCATCCCCCAAACTGCTATCAAGTAAGAGTGACTTGATGGGAGCAAGCAACAGTGCGGCTGCCTACGCAGTCAAGCAGAAAACGGCGGAAGCTAAGCTTCCATCAAGCGCTGGTACGAAACCCAATCTCTTCGCATCTGGGGCAATGGTCTCACGACCTGGCTTCAGAGTTTCGAAAGAGAAGGACGACGCCGTAAAGGGAGAGACCGCGATGGCAACTACGAGTCTGAATCCCCCCAAAGAGGCATCTCCCCGACGCTTTGCGTACTGGGATAAAAGAAAGGCCGCAAGGATCCTTAAAAGATATGAGGGAGCATCGCAGGAGAAGCTGTCGCCGGAAGAAAGGAAGATGGTGGAGGAAGCGAAAGCTCTGATACCAAATTTCCAGAGGCCCTATGTGCCTAAGAGGGTGAACGGTAATCCCTTCAAACGCCAGAGATCGGACGGAGAGGTAGACCCCCATCCGAAGCGGCATCAGGTCAACCCCGTAGTGGGAAAACTCAGCTTTGCTGAAGTAACCAAGGACAGAATCCTTATAGGTTTCATTGACCGAGGTAACGACCGTTGGTCCATCCCCAAAGACCAGTGGCTGTATGTCCGGAATGAAATGGGCAGGGCCCTCCTCCACTTAATGCGTGAGTCTCCGGGTAGTCCGCCGCGAGGTACTGACGCGGGCTGGCACCAAGGTCAGATCAAAATATTCGCGTGCGAGGATGCAAGAACTGTCGCACTGTATAAGGCAGCAGTTGCAAGACTGGGTGAAGTCTATCCAGGGGCAAGACTAGATGTCGTCGACTGGAAGGACATTCCTGCTCGGCCAAGGGCAAGGGCATGGATTCCTGCCGTCCCTGCAGAACCCGAGAATATTCTTGAGATGCTGCAGGTCTGGAATCCGTCTCTCCCGACGCAGGATTGGGGCGTCAATCTGGTCGATGATGTGGTTGGGCCCAATAGACAGGTGGTTATCACTCTGAATAAGGAGGCGCTCGAGCCCCTTAAACGGTGCAACGGACGAGTGCATTACGGCTTGGGTCAGATCGTGATCCACGTATACCGTGGCGATGCACAGCGCGCTGCTATTCCGGACGCTCCGGAGGACTCGGAGATCGAGGCATCGGAAGGGAAAGCAGAGGAGTCCGACGCGGAAAGTATGTTATCCGCCACGTCAAATTGCGATGGTGCTGCGAACAACTCGGCGATAGAAGAAAGCCTGCTTGACGAAGAAGGCCTCGACGTCACGATCGTGGCTAAACCTGAGCACACTAACGTTGATGCTGCTTCAGACAGCAGGGTTCCCGCCACGCCAAATCGTGCAGGTGCTCTGAACAACTCCTCGTTGAGAGACAGCCCCCGGAACAGGCCAGACCTCGACGACACGCTGGCGGCAGGGATGTCTGAGCTCTCTCATGTTGGTGGTGCTTCAGATAAATCTGCACAAATCTAAAGCAGCCTCGGCTGTTTTAAGCAGTCGTCTTTCTAAAGGCGACGTAGACGTGGTCCTTATCCAAGAGCCCTGGGTCAATAGCTCTAGGATCTGTGGATTGGGGACTAAGGGGTACAAGCTCATCCAAGCCAATGATGAGGGCAAGGTCAGAACATGTATTTTGGTAAAGTCTGAGCTAAACACCTTTCTATTACCCAACTACTCAAATGGTGACGTTACAGCTGCCAGCTTAACAGTCGGCAGCACCAGCCTAACGATGGCGTCGGTCTATATGCCCTATGACGCCGAAGAACCTCCTCCACAAAAGGAGGTGAAAGATCTGGTGGATAATTTCTGTACGGGCCATCTTATTATTGGAGCTGACGCTAATGCTCATCACGTCCAGTGGGGAAGCTCCGATATTAACGCTAGGGGCGAGTCTCTGTTTGACTACCTACTAACAACTAACTTGGTGGTTTGTAACGTGGGTAACGAGCCTACTTTTATAACTAAAGCTCGTAGGGAGGTTATAGACCTCACTGTTTGTAGCGAAGGTGCTTATGAGTGGGTCAGAAAATGGCGTGTTCTTGATGAGCATTCATTTTCTGACCATCGGTACATAGAAATTGTGTTAGACTTTATTGTTGAGCAGCCAGTCATGAAACGAAATCCACGCAACACTAACTGGCAGCTACATAACCAAATATTAGCTAGGGACCTACCAGTATTACCTCCACAAGCCCCCTCATCAGTGGGAGAACTGGATGATCTGGTAACGACCTTTACAACGGCGCTCTCAAATGCCCTAGAGCAGGCTTGTCCAGTACCAAAACCACGCGGCAAACATAGACCCCACTGGTGGTCTTACGACCTGGATTCGTTCCGTATATCATGCAGGAAGCAATTTAACAAGGCCAAGAGCATCGGTACGGAGCCTGAATGGCTCGAATATAAAGCTAAACTGAGGGCCTATAAAAAGGCTCTAAGGCAAGCGAAGAGAACTTCGTGGAGAAATTTCTGCACCGGGGTCGAAAAAGTCGATGATACAGCGAGACTTAGACGAGTGCTATCAAAAACTCAAACAGCCATTAGCTATTTACGGAAGCCTGACGGATCTTGGACCAGCACGGAAGGGGAAACCCTGGAGCTGCTCCTGAACACACACTTTCCGGGGAACTTGTATGATGCACCTGTAGCATCTGCAACAAACCTGGCGGTAAACATACCCATTACGGAGGAAAGGGTAAGGTGGGCAATCAAAAGCTTTGAGCCGTTCAAGGCAGCCGGGCCAGACGGGATTTTCCCCGCACAACTTATAAACACGCTGGAAATATCAGCTAAATGGCTGGTAGTTCTCTATTCAGCCTGCCTGGCTCTTAATTACATTCCGTGCTCCTGGAGAAGCGCCACGGTAGTCTTTATTCCAAAGGCTGGGAAGGCCTCACACTATGAGCCTAAAGACTACAGACCGATCAGTCTCTCGTCTTTTGCACTTAAAACCTTCGAGAGGATAATTAGCGATTATCTCTCCTCTACTATTGATAGCAACCTTATTTCTAGCTATCAACATGCATACACCAAAGGTAAATCAACGGAAACTGCGCTCCACAGCCTAGTCTCTATTGTTGAAAAATCATTGCACGAAAAGGAGTACTGTCTCGTGGCCTTTCTGGACATCGAAGGGGCTTTCAACAATATAAGGCCGGAGGCTATTAACACTGCTTTAACAAACCTGGGCATAAATAGGTCTCTTATTGGACTAATTGATCAACTACTAAAGGGAAGGAAAATAGTTTCTTCACTGGGAACAGTTGATCTTTCACGCTATGTCACAAGAGGAACGCCTCAGGGTGGTGTTCTCTCCCCGCTCCTATGGAACCTCACCGTAAACTCGCTGCTACGAGACACAAGGTGGGGGGGCGGGAAGATAGTGGCATATGCAGACGATTTAGCTATTGCATATAGGGGCAAATTCCCACAAACCCTGTGTGACTTGATGCAAGTAGCACTGCGAGAAGTTTCTTCATGGTCCTCTCGCTGCGGACTTAGCATCAACCCGGGAAAGGTGGAGCTTGTCCTTTATACCAGGCGGTACAAGATACCACCGCTGAACCTACCAGAACTAGATGGCGTGCGCCTGAACTTAGCTGATAAAGCCAAATTCCTAGGCACAGTTCTAGATAGAAAGCTTAACTGGAAGGAGAATGTCATCCAGCGCCAGAGGAAAGCGTGCATTGCACTTTACACGTGTAAAAGAGCCATTGGCAAAAAATGGGGGCTCAGCCCCAAAATTTGCAGATGGATCTACACTGCGATAATCCAGCCAATTTTGCTGTATGGAGTCGTGGTATGGTGGCCTGCGCTAGGAAAGGCAACAAACCTAAATCTGTTAGGAAAAGTCCACAGATCGAGCATGATCTGTATAAGCGGGGCGTTAAGAACAACGCCCAATGAAGCTCTCCAGGCCATTCTTGGCTTTTTGCCACTCGATCTGGAAGGGTACCGGGCAGCAGCGGCATCGGCTCTGCGTCTAAGGGAAACGTCCGTCTGGGGCGCAAGCACTATTGGACACTCCTGTATTCTAAGATCTTACAGCTTTCTCCCTCTGAGCACAGATCGGTGTGCGACCACAACAGTCGGAGATTGTTGTTTTAGAATAAACATTCCCAGCAGGGAAGACTGGGAGAACATAGATCGGTGTCCCGCTACTAATGGCGGCACTTCTATATACACCGACGGCTCGAAGTTAGACGGCAGAGTCGGAGGAGGGGTTTACTCAAGGGATTTGGACCTAGAACTCTCCTTTAGACTACCTGATCACTGCAGCGTCTTCCAGGCTGAAGTTTCTGCAATCATGGACGCCGTGACTTGGATAGGTAAACGCACCATCGGACAGGATATCTGTATTTTCAGCGACAGCCAAGCGGCCATCAAATCCCTTGGCTCTTACACGTTCAACTCTGAACTGACGCTCAGCTGTCGTCGATCTCTTCAAGAGATGGCCCAACAGAACCGCGTGAACCTCACATGGGTCCCGGGACACAGGGACATTGAGGGAAACTGTAGGGCAGACGAACTTGCCAGGCAGGGCACGACCAAGCAGATTCTTCAAGATAAAGAGCGCATAGGTATGCCGTATGCCACGTGCAAGCTAATGCTGAAGGAGCATACACTCCGCGAAGCCAACGAAAGATGGCTACAAGCCCCAGGGTGCCGGATATCCAAGCAAACCTGGCCAAAATGCGATCTTAAAAGATCTAGACACATATACGCCCTAAAAAGGAAGGAAATCTCCATATTAATAGGTGTTTTAACCGGGCACTGCCTTATTGGTAGGCACGCAGCAAGGCTAGGCGTTCCCTACCGACGATGCTGCAGGAGTTGCAAAGATGATGAGGAAGAGGAAACGGTGGAGCATCTCATCTGCAACTGCCCGGCCTTAAGCGGAGCGAGAAGGCGCTCTCTGGGAGTTCCCTTCCTGGTTAGCTTAAGCCAGGTCGCGGAGCTAGACATAAAGGACTTGATGGCCTTCATCAAGTTATCAAAATGGTTCGAGGAGGGGTAGCGGTGTCGGTTAGGAGTGTCAGTCCCGGGTTTCGGCTATATGGAGAGTCCCAACAGCACTGGGATTTTCCATATGGCCGGGCCCCGGGACTGACTTTCCTAGTGTTTGGTGGTATCACAACGGGCCTTTTATTACTGGCCTAGGTGTGCCTTTGCGGCAGCCACTTCTACCTACCTACCTAATACTTTTCCGGCTTTGTTTTAAAGCAAATAGTACCTAAAACATTATAATGAGAGAAAGCGCTAGGGAGAGAGCGCTTTAGTATTATTTTGGTATTCTTTTAAAACTATTTGGAATTAAAGAAAATTCAGAGTCTTAAATTAATACTATTTAGTATTAAAACTCAAATTTAATTCCAAAAAGGCTTAATTTCAATACCGACTGGTATTAAAAGTAAACTTTCATTTTTTACTGTGTAGCATTTCATTGATTATTTTTTGAGAAGCCACCTAATGATTGATTACCAATTACTTTCACTTTTTAATGATTATTTTTTCAATTGATTAAAAAAAAATCAAAAAAAATCAAAAAAATTTAAAAAAATAAAAAAAAATCAAAAATTATCAAAAATAATCAAAAGTAATGATTACTTTTGATTTTCTGATTTTTTTTTTTTTTTTTCAGTACTGTTGTAGAAAAATATGTACATACATAAATATTCACTTGCACAAACATACAAATGTATAAGTGAAGCAAGAAGTTCTTTTATATAAATGCATGTATTCATGCACATAAATATCCCTGGAGGAAAAATCTCGAGATCTTTCGTACTAGTTCTCATCAAGTGGTCGAACTACAACCTAAACAGAAGACTGGCGCTTTTGCACATTCAGTCTATTATTTTTAAAAAGGTATATGTAATATGGAACGATAATGACGATAAAATGTTAATATGAAAAATATGGAATGTAGTAGCGGTGTAATTTACAACTTGTTAATAGCACTGTACGATAGTAAATCAAATGTCAAATGCCCATAAATGACTACGTCGCCCAAGTCTCTTTTGGACATAGTTGGTATGACTATGTTTTAATTTGTGTAGCATACTTAGGCTACGCTCACACTGCAACCGACTTTTTCATCCGGTCTCATCGACCGCACCCGTATGGTATCAAACGAGAAACACTAGCCGTTTACATATGTATAAAAGGACAAATTACACTAGTTTACAGACAGACCGACAAAAATTCTAAAAACGGTTGATTTGGACTTTATAGGCTTAGTAATGACTAATACTATGAATATTTTTTTGAATATCTACAATACTCAGACATCGACCTTTTACAATTCTATTAAAAGTAGAGATGTTGAAAGTTACAAAAAATCGCCAAAAAATACAGTTTTTCCTAGATCTTGGTAATATTACGCTTAAAGTGTTTGCAATTATACATACACTGCATCAAAAAATTGTAAATACAGTATCAATCTTGGGAAATAATGGCTAGCACCTTTGGTATCAAACCCTTTTTTTCTGATTTTTTTGTCTTTTATTTCTAAATTAATAATTACAGCAATAACAAAAACTTAAGCAAATAAATTAAGTGAATTCATGGAAAAAATAACACAAAAGAAATTATCTTCAAGATCTTACATCAAAAAATTGTACATACAGTAAAGAAAAATTTCAGTTTGCTTAGAATTAAAAAGTTGTTAATAGGATGTGTGGTATCCCTTTGCATTAAATACGCCCCTCAGTCGGCTTTTCATAGAAACCACTAACTTGTTTGTTTCTTCAGGTGAAATATTTTGCCATTCTTCTTCGATAATCCTCTTCAATTGCTCTCTGTTTTTAATTGTGTGCTTTCTAATTTTTTTTTTCCAAGATATCCCACAAGTGCTCGATTGGATTCAAATCCGGAGACTGGTGGATGTGGGAGCACGGATTTACAATTGTAAAGCAAGTATGTTCGTATAACTTCGGAGCTATGTTTGGGGTCATTATCTTGGACCACCATGAAATCAGAGCCGAGACCAAGTTTTCTGGCACTCTGCTTCAAATTCTCCTTTAGAATTGTTAAATATTTAAATCTATCCATAGTACTATCTACAAATACAAGATTTCCAACCCCGCTAGCTGCCATTGTGCCCCAAACCATAACATTTCCACCACCGTGTTTGACGGTGGGAGTGAGGTTTTCCTTTCTTAGAGCAGTATTCGGTTTTCTCCATACAAATCTTCTGCCATCTGACCCAAAGATGTTATATTTGCTCTCATCCATGAATATAACATTATTCCAAAAGTCGTCCGGCTTATCAACATAGCTTTTTGCGTACTCCAATCGCTTTACTGCATTCTTCGCTGATATAAATGGCTTTCTACGCGAGACGCACCCCTTGTATCCCTTGGATTTTAGGAAATTTCTTATGGTTTGAGGGTTTACGACTGGTCCTCCAGTTTCTTCAAGGTTCGCAGCAATCTTTGGTGCTCCAATTTTGGGATCAGTTTTAACCATTCTCTCAATCACTCTCTCGGTATACTCATTTAATTTTTTTTTCGTTCTCTACCTTTTGCCATGGCAAACATTTTATTCTTTTCAAACGTTTTCACGACGGATTGAATGGTAGCACGTGGTCTGTCAACAAGTGCTGATGTTGTTGTTGTTGTAGCGAGGTGTAGCCCTGACTAAATGTCAGACAGGGTCACCCCGAGTGTATTGCTCTTGGCCGGGTCGATATAAGCAAACGGCCCGTGTCGTTTCGGCACGATGGGTACAGGCCAAGTACTGGTACCGTTCTCGTAAAACCGGCAATACAAGAAACTAGCCATGTAGGTCATTTAGCGTTACCCAGGGTGCACCAACGGGGGGGCGACCTACTCTTACACCCCTAGCTGATATTTCATTGTAGCTCTTTCCTTCTTTTTTTAGCTTTACAATTAGTTTTTTAATATCAACTGGTACACCGGAGTGTTTTTTAGCCGCTTGACTATCCATGTCGATATGTTTATGTTTTGAAACAAGAAAATGCACTGTATAACAACGAGTGTGTTTTCTTAGAAGTGTAAACAAGTCGCAATAATGACTACCGTTATTTACGAAACAAGCATTGAAAGATTTTCGTGAAGTATATTTGCTATATGTACAATTATTTGAGCTTAATTTGAACGGAATGCGAGGATTACTCAATTTAAAAAGTAAACGGATGGAAATATTCAAAAATTCTTGCATGCTATTTTTCACTTTAATAGTAATAATCAACTGCGAAAAAGAATTTTTACTTCATGGCAAATAATGTAACTGATATCTAACTTTTTATTTAGCAAGAGAAGCTGTATTTAATTTTTTGATGCAGTGTACTAATTTTCGAAAAAATAAACAGTTCTGATTTTCACAACTTCGCATGAAAAAAACATTTTTAAAATTAATTTTTTTTCAAAAATCGTAAAAATTCGGCAAAATTTCGACTTTGGCCATCTATTGCTCAGCGATGGTTCGACCCACCCTTACATTTTATAAGTCGTTAGAAGCGTATTTTAATTTCCTTTCGAACGAGGTATCGCTTAGCTCCATCGCTTTTGCAACATTGGCAAAAAGAAATTTTGAATAAAGTGATACCTAAAAAAACACAAAATTACCGATATCTCGAAAACCTACCCATACAAAAAATTTAAAAAATATGTTTTGTGCTTGGCATATCAGTGCCAATTCACCCATATACATGAATATCTTGGTATTTTTTCAAATTCCTTATTTGTAAGCTAGTGTTATCATCACTCCAACCAATATAACCATTAAACCTGGCATTTTTTCTCATATGTACATATACTTAGCGATCAAGGTTCATTCTAGAAATCCATGAGCCCCAAAGTGTAAGTAGGTGTATATATTTGCATACAAAGATAAACAGATGTTTACACTTTTAACAACAAAACTTTAAAATAATCAAAAAAAATAAAAAAAAATAAAAAAAAATAAAAAGAAAAAATAAAAAAAATCAAGAAAAAATCAAAAAAAGCCGTTTTTGATTACTTTTGATTATTTTTGATTTTTTAATTTTTTTTTATTTTTTCTAATCCTAATCAATTAGTAATTGCTTTTTCTTGAAAGCAATTAAAATAATCATTACTAATTAAAAAAACCTTCTAATCAATCAATTACTAATTACTAATCAAAATTAACAGCTCTAATATAACTATGTATATGTTTACGAAATTAGTGCAGAAATAGAGACAAAAAAAAAAAACGCTGAACTTGAATTTATTGTGAATGTCGCGCAAATTGGCATATGTGACTTTTGTGAAGACTGAACCTAATTCTTGTCTTACTAATTTTTTGACTTGAAAACCATCAGAGTCGATAAATATAATCGTTTTCTTTTGTTTTAATCTTAAAATTTTAGTTATTTGACTTTGAAGCAGGATTTACATAGATCGAGGTAGAATTTAAGTTCTAGACTTATTCGCACTTTTGAATCCGCGTAAGTAAATATACAAACTTAGACCAGTCAAATGTGAGAAAACGATTGCACTTATCACTCGGTATATTTACATATGTATGTAGCACAGTAAGATTTTGTCACAAATTTCGAACTTTTTTCAACACAATAGCTTTCAATTAATCCAAATGCACTATTTCTTTATTTATTTATTGCAAATGTAGCTCAACAACTTAATTTTTTTTTTGTCACACGCAACATTCTTTTTATTCCAATTTCCTTCCTTTGCAAATTGATGAACTTCGGTTTTTAGTTGCTTTCGTATATATGTCGCTCTTTTGTCAAGTCTGCAAGTAAATAAATTGCGGTATTTCCCTCCAATAAATGTTGAGTTCGTAGGCTCCGGATGACCAAAATGATTGGCGGGGATAGCCATAAAATGTGTCGATAGCCGTGCGAACTCACCTGTACGAAAATACAAGGTGATGACTTGAAGCGCAGCGGTTGGTAGATATCCAAAGACTGTCAGCTCAGGCCGATCTTCGTTGTCCTCTCACTGCATTCGCAGATTAATACCGGTGCTTTTCCCAGTGCAATGCAGCTTTGCAGTAAGCGATTGCAATGAGAAAAGCCCAGGGATTCCCAATCTTTTGCCAGCCCTTTGGCTTCAACACCAAGGGAGACAAGAGTCACCTTGGCACAGCTTAGGTCTGGACTGAATGACACAATCTCAAACACATGCCCTGCATGTGATAGGATATACATAATACTCTACATCTCTTCAATTGTTCATCTGAACCTACTCTTCTAACCCCTCTGTCCCTCTGGACAAACCCTGTTGAAACTGCACGTTTCCTTGGACCCCCCTTAGAAGAGCTTGGTGAAGATCTTCGGAATGATCATACACTCTAGACAGGGCAATGCATTTTTAACACCAACAACAACAACAACAACAACAACAACAACAACCTATAAAATTATATAATTTTAGCCATTTCCGTTACCGAATTATGTCAATTTTGGTGATTTTAGAAATTTTCGATATCGAAAGTGGCCGTGGTTGGAGGGCGATTTTATCCAATTTCATCAGGTATACTCCCAACGGTACTAGTATGCTTTGTGCCAAATTCCATCGTTCTATCATATTCAGTTTAAAAGTTACGCCCAGTCGAATTTTCAAAAATACCCCACCCCTTAAAAGTAGGCGGTGCCACGCCCACTATAAAAAATTTTTGGAAAAATTTAAAAAAGAATGACCAGGGGGATTCACCTATAAAATTATATCATTTTAGCCATTTCAGCTGCCGAGATATGCCAATTTGTGTGATTTTCGAAATTTTCGATATCGAAAAAAGGGCCGTGGTTATCATCCGATTGTATACAAAATTTCATGCAAATATCTCAATTTTTACTCAAGTTATCGTGTACACAGACGGACAGACGGACATGCCTTAATGAACTTCTCTTTTCAACCTAAGAACTTTCATATATGGAACTTTATACATATCTATCTCGATTATTTTGTGCCGTTACATACTACCGTTATGTGAACAAAGTTAATATACCCCTGTACTAGTACTAGTTGGGTATACAAATTTGTAGCTCTTAAATTTTTTTTTTTATGACAATTTTCGCCAAATTAAGACTGAAGTTAGCGAAACCATCAGCGAAAAATTGTCGGATCAAGTTGAAAATTGGCCAGAATTAGTAGCTAATTTATTGCTAATTAATTGCCAAAAGAAAAAATGTATAGCCCTTCAAATTTTTTTTTTTTTTTTTTGACATTTTGCGCCAAAATAAGACTGAAGTTAGCGAAACCAATCGTCGAAAAATTGTCGGATCAAGTTGAAAATGTGCCAGAATTAGTAGCTAATTTTTTGCTAATTAATTGCTTAGGGTTAAGCTAGCCCAACCCTGGGTAATTTAAAAAAAAAAAACAAGTGTAATAAATTAAAGTAAAGCGTTCTAAATTAGCATTAAATAAGGAGAAAACAACTGCGGTTTCCTTTTTGATTGGTAATTTAAAAAAAAAAACAAGTGTAATAAATTAAAGTAAAGTGTTCTAAATTAGCATTAAATAAGGAGAAAACAACTGCGGTTTCCTTTTTTGATTGGTAATTTAAAAAAAAAAACCAGTGTAATAAATTAAAGTAAAGTGTTCTAAATTAGCATTAAATAAGGAGAAAACAACTGCGGTTTCCTTTTTTGATTGGGCTGAAATTTTTTTGCTTAAGGTTAAGCTAGCCCAACCCTGGGTAATTTAAAAAAAAAAAAAAACAAGTGTAATAAATTAAAGTAAAGCGTTCTAAATTAGCATTAAATAAGGAGAAAACAACTGCGGTTTCCTTTTTGATTGGTAATTTAAAAAAAAAAAAACAAGTGTAATAAATTAAAGTAAAGTGTTCTAAATTAGCATTAAATAAGGAGAAAACAACTGCGGTTTCCTTTTTTGATTGGGCTGAAATTTTTTTGATGGTTGGGCTAGGTTAAATTTAAAACCCTGGGTAATTTTAAAAAACCAAGTGTAATAAATTAAAGTAAAGCGTACTAAATTAGCATTAAATAAGGAGAAAACAACTGCGTTTTCCTTTTTTGATTGGGCTGAAATTTTTTTGATGGTTGGGCTAGGTTAAATTTAAAACCCTGGGTAATTTTAAAAAACCAAGTGTAATAAATTAAAGTAAAGCGTACTAAATTAGCATTAAATAAGGAGAAAACAACTGCGTTTGCCTTTTTTGATTGGGCTGAAATTTTTTTGATGGTTGGGCTAGGTTAAATTTAAAACCCTGGGTAATTTTAAAAAACCAAGTGTAATAAATTAAAGTAAAGCGTACTAAATTAGCATTAAATAAGGAGAAAACAACTGCGGTTTCCTTTTTTGATTGGGCTGAAATTTTTTTGCTTAAGGTTAAGCTAGCCCAACCCTGGGTAATTTAAAAAAAAAAAAACAAGTGTAATAAATTAAAGTAAAGCGTTCTAAATTAGCATTAAATAAGGAGAAAACAACTGCGGTTTCCTTTTTGATTGGTAATTTAAAAAAAAAAAAAACAAGTGTAATAAATTAAAGTAAAGTGTTCTAAATTAGCATTAAATAAGGAGAAAACAACTGCGGTTTCCTTTTTTGATTGGGCTGAAATTTTTTTGATGGTTGGGCGAGCTTAACCTTAAGCTAGCCCAACCCTGGGTAATTTTAAAAAAAACCAAGTGTAATAAATTAAAGTAAAGCGCACTAAATTAGCATTAAATAAGGAGAAAACAACTGCGTTTTCCTTTTTTGATTGGGCTGAAATTTTTTTGATGGTTGGGCTAGGTTAAATTTAAAACCCTGGGTAATTTTAAAAAACCAAGTGTAATAAATTAAAGTAAAGCGTACTAAATTAGCATTAAATAAGGAGAAAACAACTGCGTTTGCCTTTTTTGATTGGGCTGAAATTTTTTTGATGGTTGGGCTAGGTTAACTTTAAAACCCTCGGTAATTTTAAAATACCAAGTGTAATAAATGAATGTAAAGCGTACTAAATTAGCAATAAATATAAATAAATAAAGCCCTCCGCGGGTTAGGGGTTTAGAATATGCCCGAGGTAGGCATACCGGTCGTAAGAGGCGACTAATATGCACATAGGTAATTGACGTGCTACTCGATGGTTGATCTACGGATATGATGCCTCTCACCTCTTATTACCCATCTTCTCCTTCCTCACGGATGGAGGGATGACATGACCTAGAAGGTTCCACTGGTCATACCAAATCGCTACCACGACAGTCGGGCAGTACCGCAAGGGAGTACCGCAGCGTACCGGGGTCATATCCGGCCAAGGACTGTCAACTTCGGCATCACTCCCCAAAACCTTCGGGGAGCGTTTTGCTGTTAACAACAACAACAACAACAACAACAGCAATAAATATGTAGATAATAACTGCACTTTTACTTTTTGGTTTTGCTAAAAATTTTTTCATGGTTGGGCTAGCTTAAGGTCAAGCTTCTCCTTAATCCTCGGTAATTTTAAAACCTTAAGTGTAATAAATTAAGTCAAAGCGTATTAAATTAGCATTAAATATTGGGCAATTTAGTACGCTTTCCTTTTTTGATTGGGCTAAAATTTTGTTGATGGTTGGGCTAGGTTAACTTTAAAACCCTCGGTAATTTTAAAATACCAGGTGTAATAAATGAAATGAAAGCGTACTAAATTAGCAATAAATATGTAGATAATAACTGCATTTTTACGTTTTGGTTTTGCTAAAATTTTTTTCATTAAGGTTAAGCTAGCCCAATCCTCGGTAATTTTAAAACCCCAAGTGTAATAAATTAAATCAAAGCGTATTAAATTAGCAATAAATATTGGGCAATTTAGTACGCTTTTCTTTTTTGATTGGGCTACAAAGGTTGGGCTAGGTTAAGGGAGCTCCCTACAACATTTGGAGATGATTGTAGAAATCAAGTGGTGTAAAGGGTCAGTTACATAAAACTTTATTTTGGCTTTGCCTCAAACTTTGACTTTGACAGAAAAGTTCAGTATACGTATTTAAACCAAGCATGGCAAATTGGAGACCTCAAAGTTGAAGCGAGGTTGAAATTTGGCAAACTCTCAAATTTTGCTTGCTCTGACAATCAGATGTTGATGACTTTACTTTAAATAAAGAATAAAATGTTGGAGAAAATAATAATTAATTCATTTTTTCTCTATTAAATTAATAAATTAACCAAAACACTCTGAATGCAAGGAAATAAATAACGAAAACAAATGTATAAAAGAGAAGCGTCAAAGGCGTTCATTGTAACATACCTCTGAAGTTGGACGCAAAGTTTTGAGGTAGCAAATGTCAGGCGAGGTTAACAAAGCTTTATGTATTTGACCCTTAAGTGTGAGATCAGTGTAAAGCTACGTTTACACTGCACCAAATGCGTCACTTTTGGCCAAGTTTTTTCGAGACCGTTCAACCGCAGATTGAATTTGATCATCAAATTAGGTCAAATTAAATTAAATTCATCTAATTTGGCAAACAAATTCATTCTGCGGACAAACATTCTCGAAATAACTTCGCCAAATGCGACGCATTTGGTGCAGTGTAAATGTATCATAAGCTTTTGACAGTTGAACTTGAGGTTATGTTTCTCAAATTGATAGATTTTTTGTTTATACATATGGCAACGACTCTTTTCTGTGCTTCTTGGCATTTTGCGTGCGCAGTTTTTTATCAAAATAAAAATCAACTGATTGTTGTAACCCCATGATAACAAGGTGCGCTCACGCTCATCTAAGTTACACTTACAATTGTACATTGCATACACTTAAAGCGAATACCACTAATAATTCACAGATAAATACTTTTCATTTAAAAGTAAAATAACTTATTATTAATTTTTATTAAACATTTATGTATGAAGAAGATGATAAAGATATCATTCAAAAATTGTTCAATTGTCGCTTGCATAAAACCCGGTTACCGGCATTTAATTGACGTATTTTGTATGGTTATCTGTCAAATTAATCACCAATTCGCTGTTATTGGCTTTTACAACTAAGTATTTTTGATTTAAGTTATATGTTTGTTGCGAATAGCTATGAGCAATGTACCTATTTAACAATTTTTTTAATGATTTCTTTGCATACATATATTCTAAAACGTATTATTAACGTTTTCACTTTTTAATAAAAACTATTTACCTGTGAATTATGTAAGTCACAGCGTGTGACTGTACTATGTACATTTTTATTTAATCAGTCTTACTTATTTTAGCGCAGAATTTCATAAAAAAAAATTTTTTCTTTTAGAAATTAATTAGCAATAAATTAGCTAGTAATTCTGCCAAATTTTCAATTTGATCCGAATATATGTAGTTATTTTGAAGTTGAATATAGTTATTTTGAATATAGTTATTTTGAAGTTGAGTTCTTTAATTACAACTCAACTGAGTCGAGTTGTAAACCGTAATAGGCCGTTTATTTTGGCTAAAAATGTCATACAAAAAAATTTGAAGAGCTATAATTTTTTTTATTTTGGCAATTAATTAGCATTAAATTAGCTACTAATTCTATCAAATTTTCAACTTGATCCGACAACTTTTCGATGATGGTTTCGCTAACTTCAGTCTTATTTTAGCGAAAAATGTCATACAAAAAAATTTGAAGAGCTTGTAAACCTAGTAAACCTGCCGAAATATAATGGGGATGATGTGGCATACCCAGTGCACCATTTCATAAAGGTATTTTTAACCTCAACAACTGCGCTCAATTACACTGCTTTGAAGAAAGCCCTAATCGCTGAATTCGATTTTACAGTAACCCGGCAGGAAATATATAAGATGCTGGCACAGCGAAAGTTGAAAAAAATGAAGAGTCGCTCCATTGCTACGTGCTGTCTATGCAGGCCATCGCAAAGGGCGCAGATATTGCTGAGCAGCAGGTGGTCGACCTTGTTATTGATGGTATTGGCAACATACCGAATGCCCACTTGATATTTTCGGCAAGAACCACCGACGAGCTGAAAGCAATCATAAACCGATATCAGAATAAATATTTTACAACAGGCAATCCTACGACAACAACAAGTCAAAAATCAACATCAGTGCCGATAAAACCAAAAATGGACCAAAAAATGTTGTGCTTCAACTGCTCGCAACATGGGCATATAAAGCCTAACTGTCCATATCAGTTACGACCAGATGGGTCATGCTTTCGGTGTTGGAAGGTTGGGCACGACTATCGGGCATGTCCCAACCCGAAGAAGCAACTCAAGCGGAAAAATCAACTAGTTGCAGTTGCTGAACATAACTATGATGCCGATACTGATGCCGATGCCGCTGCAGTTGGAGCATATAACTATGTAAGCATTAAATTTAAGTTAGAAAAAAAGAGTAGTTTCTAATTCAATTTTTTTACTTTTCGATACGGGTAGCCCGGTTAGCTTTATCAAACATTCACATGTCCCAGAAGAGCTGGAAAAGGAATACAAAAAGACCTCAAACTTGAATTTTAAAGGAATTGGGGGCAAGCTGATATATATTAAAGGTACAATTAAATGTACAAAAAAAAAATAAAAATAAACAAATTGAATTAAAAATAATTGCCGATAACTGTATGTCTTTGCCGGTTATTTTGGGACGTGATTTTTTGCATTTGTTCAATATAACGTTGGATAGTATAAAAAGAATTCCAAACGCAGAGTATGTAAATAATGATGTAAGTGTTTCCGATTTTCGTGGGGCCGATAACAGAGGAATTGACAAGGAGTGTTGTGATAGTGATGTAAATGATTTCTCGATTTGCGTTGGACCTAATCTCACTAGGGTTCCGGACATTTTTTGTATTGATATACCTACAAATGAAAACAGTTTAGATATTGATCTTAAGCTATCGGAAAGCCGTCGTAGTAATCTAAAGAGGCTTGTTGAGTCTACTTACTTGAAGGAAAATGTTGTGGTAAAGCCGTTGAAATATGAGATGAAAATACATCTGACGACTGACGTGCCGTTTCATTTCGGTCCTCGCCGATTGTCTTATTCAGAGCGAACTGATGTACAATCCATAGTAGACCAGTTACTAAAAGAGGGTATAGTTAGACCGAGTAACTCGCCATACGCTTCGGCAATAGTATTAGTGCGGAAGAAAAACGGTAAGATACGCTTGTGTGTAGATTACCGTGCACTAAATAAAGTGACGGTTAGAGATAATTACCCATTACCTCTTATTGATGACTGTATTGAGTTTCTTGAAGGCAAACAATTTTTATCTATTTTAGACTTAAAGAGCGGGTTCCATCAAGTGCAAATGTCACCCGAATCGATTCCATATACTTCCTTTGTGACCCCTAATTGTCAATACGGGTACGTAAAAATGTCTTTCGGATTAAAAATTGCCCCTGCGGTATTCCAACGCTTTATTAATAGTATATTCCGTGATTTAATTGATGAAAGACAAATTATTATATATATGGACGATATCGTGGTCGCCACAAGGGAATTTAAGTAACATGTGGCCTTATTGAAGATTGTATTAGAGCGACTGTCAGAGCGAGGATTAAAGCTCAATCTAGATAAATCAAAGTTTGGGTATGAGGAAGTAGATTATTTGGGATACGAAGTAACCCGTTTAGGGATCCGACCGAATGGTTCCCACATTAGAACAATTAGGAACTTCCCAACACCTACAAACCAAAAGCAATTACAGTCTTGCATTGGGTTGTTTTCTTAGTTTCGTCGTTTTGTATCATCATTTTCTCAGATAGCAAAACCTTTGCAAAACCTGGTGAAGCGACATACTAATTTCGATTTCGATGAAAAGTGTCTCAAGGCTTTCAATGAATTAAAATCCCGATTGATTGAAGGTCCAGTTCTTGCAATCTTCAATAGAGATCACGAAACAGAATTACATTACGATGCTAGCTCTATAGGCTTTGGTGCAATCCTTTTACAGCGGCAGGACGATAATAAGTTTCATCCCATTTCATACTTCTCGAAAACTGCCTCTAATGTCGAATCCAGATATCATAGTTTTGAACTCGAGACACTGGCTATTATATATGCCCTGAGAAGATTTAGATCTAGAAGGAATGTCGTTTAAGATAGTTACTGATTGCAACTCTTTGGCGATGACTCTTGAAAGAAAGCAGCTAAATCCCAGAATTGACAGATGGGCACTTGAACTGGAGAATTATAATTACAAAATTCAGCATAGGAAGGGAACTTCCATGGAACATGTAGATGCTCTGAGTAGAGCGGAAATCGCACTGGTTAGTCAGACGGAGGAAGTTGAGTTTCAGGTTCAAATAGACCAAGAGCGGGACGAGGCTATTAGATCCATACGAGAGCGCTTAGAAAGCACAAATGTTAAGGATTTTGAATTGGTTGATGGTTTAGTATAAAGAGTAGGGACGGGTTGCAGGAAAATGTTAGTGATACCTGGAGAGATGGAATTCCACATTATCCGACTGATCCATGAAAAGATGGGTCACCAGTCGGTCGATAAGATCCTCAGTAAGCTAAATACATATTATTGGTTCCCAAATATGAAAGCAAAAGTAGATAAATTTATCAGGAATTGCTTCAAATGCTTGTTGTTGTTGTTGTTGTTAACAATACATTGCCCTGTCTAGAGTGTATGATCATTCCGAAGATCTTCATCAAGCTCTTCTAAGGGGAGTCCAAGGAAACGTGCAGTTTCAACAGGGTTTGTCCAGAGGGACAGATGAACAATTGAAGAGATGTAGAGTATCATGGGGGGTCCTACCCATGCAGGGCATGTGTTTAAGATTGTATGTTGTTGTTGTTGTTAACAATGCATTGCCCTGTCTAGAGTGTATGATCATTCCGAAGATCTTCATCAAGCTCTTCTAAGGGGAGTCCAAGGAAACGTGCAGTTTCAACAGGGTTTGTCCAGAGGGACAGAGGGGTTAGAAGAGTAGGTTCAGATGAACAATTGAAGAGATGTAGAGTATCATGGGGGGTCCTACCACATGCAGGGCATGTGTTTAAGATTGTATCATTAAGTCTGGATAAGTAGGAGTTTAACCTTACACTATATCCAGACCTAAGCTGTGCCAAGGCCACTCTTGTCTCCCTTGGTAAGGTGCGTTCTTCTTCAGCAATATCCGGTGGAGGACTGTTCAGAACGGGATTCACAGGTAGAGATCCGACAAAAGTGTCTACCGACTCGGTGTGGATGTCGGTTAGAGCCCGCTTATGATTCTGCAGATCAAACGGCAAGGTAATATGATGCCGGATCTCATCATAATGCTTACGGAGATGTTTCCTTATGTCTCTCGGAGGCGGATCTATGTCCAAAAGATGACGGTTTGGATGTGCTGGCTTGTGGCAGTTCAGAAGGAATTGCCTGCTCAGCATTTCCGCATGCTCTTTTACATTGAGCAGTTTTGCCTCCTGATGGAGACATCCCGTAGCAGTTCTGATGGCAGTATTTTGGCAGACTTGTAACTTCGTCCAGTTTGTGTTATGTACATTAGGCGACCATATGGGTGCAGCATAGTCAAAGACTGGTCGGCCAATGGCCTTATATGTAGTCAGCAACGTTTCTTTGTCTTTTCCCCAAGTACTGCCGGCAAGTGACTTGAGGATCTTGTTGCGACCACGTACCTTTGAGACCATTGCAGACACATGACCAGCAAATGAGAAAGTATTATCCAGTGTCATCCCTAATAACTTTGGGTGGCTGACAGTTGGTAGCTTAGTGCCATCAACGAAAATGTCTAATTCATTTCTCACCTGGTGCGTCCATGTCGTAAAAAGCGTCGCCGTTGATTTTGTCGGAGATATTGTCAGATCTCGCTCAGTGAAAAACCTGGAAAGGTCGCAGAGGTAACCATTGATTCTCGTACAAAGTTCATCAGTATAGGGGCCCTTCCCCGTCGCCATTATTGTACAGTCGTCGGCATATGAAACGACGGAGACGCCCTCTGGTGGTGGGGGCATCTTCGATAGATAGAAATTAAACAGTGTCGGGGATAGGACACCACCCTGTGGCACCCCCTGTCTAATACGTCTAGGTTTTGATGTTGCGTTTCTTAAGTTAACCAACGCCTGCCGTCCATTCAAATAATTAGCGGTCCATCTCTTTAAACCATCAGGTATCTGTGTCTCAAACAGATCTTGTATGAGAGTGGCATGGTTGACTGTGTCAAAAGCTTTCGACAGGTCAAGTGCCACTAACACAGTCCTGTGATTTGGTTGGTTTTGATTTAGGCCGCTATTTATTTGCGTTAAAATGGCATTGAATGCGGTGGTGGTGCTGTGCAGCTTACGGAAGCCATGTTGATGACTAGCCAGGTGCAGATTTGCAGTATAATACGGGAGCAAAATGGACTCTAGCGTCTTCACTACCGGTGACAAAAGTGATATAGGACGATATGAATCGCCTATGTTTGCCGGTTTTCTAGGTTTTAGTAATGGAACCACTCTCGCCTTTTTCCATATTTCAGGAATGACGAAAGTGTTCAGTGAAAGACTGAATAGAGCCGCTAAGTATTTGTGTCCCTCCTGGCCTAGATGTTTCAGCATCTTCATGGCAATGCCGTCGGGGCTGATGGATTTTGAGGGCTTAGCCTGTCTGATGGCTTCCTTGACCTCTGAGGCAGTGATGACAATGGGCGTATTTTGGTTTTTATATTTACGCGCCTGTCGCATGGTTCTACGTTTAGCTCTATCGGGCGGGGAATGTAGTACAAATTGTCTACAGAAGGAGTTCGCACATCCCCTAGGGTCCTTCTTCACCCTGTCACCGAAAGTAATATCTACTTTATCCTTGTGTTGCGTTGGATTAGATAGAGCTTTGACCGTAGTCCATAATTTGCCAACACCATCAGAGAGGTTGCATTGCTCTAGGTGTTGTTTCCATTTGGCCAGTTTATGTTTATCGACCAACCTACGAATTTCCGCGTAGAGAACCCTTATCCGGGGGTCTACGGGATTGGGACTTCGCACTTCATCTCTTTCTCTAGCCATGGCCGCTGCCTGCGGGGGGAAATTTGGTCTTATTTGAGATATTCGACCCGCAGGAATAAAGCGTTTAGAGGCCAAGTCAATGATGTTGCGGAAGTCTCGTTCGCCTTTGCGTACGTCCGTAGGAATGGATAGAGCAGCCAAGGATTCGTCCGTATATGTCTGAAAACTGTCCCAGTCCGCCTTGGTAAAGTTAATATATGTACCATGCTCAGGTGTAATAAAGTCCGTCGGTCGTTCGATGTTAATGACTATTGGGAGATGGTCAGACGCCAACGTGAGTATGGATTGCCAATTGGTGTTGTTCAATAGTCCTGCACTTACGATGGAAATATCTGGCGAACTATAGCAGTTACCCGATACTCTCGTTGGGGCGTCTCCGTTCAATGTACAGAAAGCCGTATCATCTATTTGTTCTGCAAGTATATGCCCCCTATTGTCTGCTGGCAAGTTTGAGTGCCACATGTCGTGGTACGCATTGAAGTCGCCCAGGATCACGCGGTTATCTCCTCGTAATAGCAAGCTAATGTCGGGGTGATAACCGGTGGGGCAACTTGAGACAGGGGGTATGTAGATGTTAATGATTTGCAGATCGACATCTCCTGTACGGATGGTAATACCTTGGCTTTCTAAGATATCATCCGTTCCTTCGATGTCGGTATCAAATAGATGATACTGTACAGAGTTGTGCGTTATGAACGCTAGACCACCTCCCAGACCTCCTGTTACTCTATGACGGTCTTCCCGGTGGATGTTATATCCGCCATAGGTAATGAGGTCCGACCTAGGACTGAGCTTAGTTTCTTGGACTGCGGCAAGTTTTATGTCATATTGCGTCATCAAATTAGTTATCTCTGTGATCTTACCAGTTAATCCGTTACAGTTGTGCTGTTGTTGTTGTTGTTGTTAACAATGCATTGCCCTGTCTAGAGTGTATGATCATTCCGAAGATCTTCATCAAGCTCTTCTAAGGGGAGTCCAAGGAAACGTGCAGTTTCAACAGGGTTTGTCCAGAGGGACAGAGGGGTTAGAAGAGTAGGTTCAGATGAACAATTGAAGAGATGTAGAGTATCATGGGGGGTCCTACCACATGCAGGGCATGTATTTAAGATTGTATCATTAAGTCTGGATAAGTAGGAGTTTAACCTTACACTATATGCAGACCTAAGCTGTGCCAAGGTCACTCTTGTCTCCCTTGGTAAGGTGCGTTCTTCTTCAGCAATATCCGGTGGAGGACTGTTCAGAACGGGATTCACAGGTAGAGATCCGACAAAAGTGTCTACCGACTCGGTGTGGATGTCGGTTAGAGCCCGCTTATGATTCTGCAGACCAAACGGCAAGGTAATATGATGCCGGATCTCATCATAGTGCTTACGGAGATGTCTCCTTATGTCTCTCGGGGGCGGATCTATGTCCAAAAGATGACGGTTTGGATGTGCTGGCTTGTGGCAGTTCAGAAGGAATTGCCTGCTCAGCATTTCCGCATGCTCTTTTACATTGAGCAGTTTTGCCTCCTGATGGAGGTGAGACTCGGAAGACATGAGGAGACATCCCGTAGCAGTTCTGATGGCAGTATTTTGGCAGACTTGTAACTTCGTCCAGTTTGTGTTATGTACATTAGGCGACCATATGGGCGCAGCATAGTCAAAGACTGGTCGGCCAATGGCCTTATATGTAGTCAGCAACGTTGCTTTGTCTTTTCCCCAAGTACTGCCGGCAAGTGACTTGAGGATCTTGTTGCGACCACGTACCTTTGAGACCATTGCAGACACATGACCAGCAAATGAGAAAGTATTATCCAGTGTCATCCCTAATAACTTTGGGTGGCTGACAGTTGGTAGCTTAGTGCCATCAACGAAAATGTCTAATTCATTTCTCACCTGGTGCGTCCATGTCGTAAAAAGCGTCGCCGTTGATTTTGTCGGAGATATTGTCAGATCTCGCTCAGTGAAAAACCTGGAAAGGTCGCAGAGGTAACCATTGATTCTCGAACAGAGTTCATCAGTATAGGGGCCCTTCCCCGTCGGCATTATTGTACAGTCGTCGGCATATGAAACGACGGAGACGCCCTCTGGTGGTGGGGGCATCTTCGATAAATAGAAATTAAACAGTGTCGGGGATAGGACACCACCCTGTGGCACCCCCTGTCTAATACGTCTAGGTTTTGATTTAGCGTTTCTAAAGTTAACCGACGCCTGCCGTCCACTCAAATAATTAGCGGTCCATCTCTTTAAACCATCAGGTATCTGTGTCTCAAACAGATCTTGTATGAGAGTGGCATGGTTGACTGTGTCAAAAGCTTTAGGTAATGAGGTCCGACCTAGGACTGAGCTTGGTTTCTTGGACTGCGGCAAGTTTTATGTCATATTGCGTCATCAAATTAGTTATCTCTGCGATCTTACCAGTTAATCCGTTACAGTTGTGCTGTAAGATTTGGAAGTGCGCCGGTGGGGCGATGTTGTTGTTGTTGTTGTTGTTGTAGCGAGGTCACTACCGGCGACAAAAGTGATATAGGGCGATATGAATCGCCTATGTTTGCCGGCTTTCTAGGTTTTAATAATGGAACCACTCTCGCCTTTTTCCATATTTCAGGAATGACGAAAGTGTTCAGTGAAAGATTGAATAGAGCCGCTAAGTATTTGTGTCCCTCCTGGCCTAGATGTTTCAGCATCTTCATGGCAATGCCGTCGGGGCCGATGGATTTTGAGGGCTTAGCCTGTCTGATGGCTTCCTTGACCTCTGAGGCAGTGATGACAATGGGCGTGTTTTGGTTTTTGTATTTACGCGCCTGTCGCATGGTTCTACGTTTAGCTCTATCGGGTGGGGAATGTAGTACAAATTGTCTACAGAAGGAGTTCGCACATCCCCTAGGGTCCTTCTTCACCCTGTCACCGCAAGTAATATCTACTTTATCCTTGTGTTGTGTTGGATTAGATAGAGCTTTGACCGTAGTCCATAATTTGCCAACACCGTCAGAGAGGTTGCATTGCTCTAGGTGTTGTTTCCATTTGGCCAGTTTGTGTTTATCGACCAACCTACGAATTTCCGCGTTGAGATCCCTTATACGGGGGTCTGCGGGATTGAGACTTCGCACTTCATCTCTTCCTCTAGCCATGGCCGCTGCCTCCGCGGGGAAATTTGGTCTTATTCGGGATATTCGACCCGCAGGAATGAAGCGTCTAGAGGCCAAGTCAATGATGTTGCGGAAGTCTCGTTCGCCTTTGCGTACGTCCGTAGGAATGGATAGAGCAGCCAAGGATTCGTCCGTATATGTCTGAAAACTGTCCCAGTCCGCCTTGGTAAAGTTGATGTATGTACCATGCTCAGGTGTTATAAAGTCCGTCGGTCGTTCGATGGTAATGACTATTGGGAGATGGTCAGACGCCAACGTGAGTATGGGTCGCCAATTGGTGTTGTTCAATAGTCCTGCACTTACGATAGAAATATCTGGCGAACTATAGCAGTTACCCGATACTCTCGTTGGGGCGTCTCCGTTCAATGTACAGAAAGCCGTATCATCTATTTGTTCTGCGAGTACATGCCCCCTACTGTCTGCTGGCAAGTTTGAGTGCCACATGTCGTGGTGCGCATTGAAGTCGCCCAGGATCACGCGGTTATCTCCTCGTAATAGCAAGCTAATGTCGGGGTGATAACCGGTGGGGCAACTTGAGACAGGGGGTATGTAGATGTTAATGATTTGCAGATCGACATCTCCTGTACGGATGGTAATACCTTGGCTTTCTAAGATATCGTCCATTCCTTCGATGTCGGTATCAAATAGATGATACTGTACAGAGTTGTGCGTTATGAACGCTAGACCACCTCCCAGACCTCCTGTTACTCTATGACGGTCTTTCCGGAGGGGGGAGTGACGAGTCTTCCAGATCGGATACAAGCTGCCCATGATTTACAGTGTCAAAAGCTTTACTCAAATCAAGTGCAACTAGAACCGTCCTGTCATTAGGTCTGTTTTGATTTAGAACGTCAGTTATCCAAGTGTTTATGACATTTATAGCAGATGTTGTGCTCCTACCTTTCCTGAAACCATGTTGGTGCTCGGCTAACATCAAGTGTGATGTGTAGAGCGGGAGTGTCAAGTGCCTTTACTACTGGCGAGAGGAGTGATATCGGACGATATGACTCCCCAACGTTGGCTGGCTTGCCAGGCTTTAGTAGTGGGATCACAGTTGCCTGCTTCCATTTGTCGGGTATGACAGCTGTGGTCAAAGACAGATTGAAGACGGCAGTTAGGTACTTAACTCCTAGTGCGCCGATGTGTTTGAGGTGCACCATGGCTATGCCATCAGGACCGATGGCTTTGGAATTTTTGGCCTTCCGGATGGCCTCTTGAACCTCCGTAGCGATGATGGGCATAGTTTTTGTGTTTATGCGCGCGCCTGAAAATTCCTCGCCTTGTCCTGTCTTGCGCAGGATGTGGGACATACTGTCGAAAGAAAGCCTGCGCACATTTCCTGGGTTCATTTAGTGTCTTGTCACCAAAGGTGATGTCGACATTCTTTGGTGGACCCGAAGGATTCGACAAGGACTTGACAGAGGACCATAATTTTCCAACACCGGTAGAGAGGTTACAAGACCTAAGGTGTTCCTCCCATTTGGTTTGTATGTGTACGTTAACCAGCCGTCTGATTTCCACGTTGAGATCACCGATCTGTGGGTCTGAGGGATCGATGTTGCGTATGAGGTCACGTTCGTTGGCCAAGACTGCGGCCTCAGCTGGGAAGTTTGGCCTAATATTTTTTATTCTACCAGCTGGTATAAAACGGGCTTTATCGTTTTTAATGACCTCACGGCTGTTTCGCTCGCCAACGTGTACATCAGTGGGAATGGGAAGATCACCAAAGGAGCTATCCGTGAATTCCAAAAAGCCGACCCAGTTAGCCCTTTTGAAATTCACGTATGTTCTTTTCTCCGAAGTAATGAAGTCCGTGGCACGGTCGACGGACAGGATGTAGGTGGTGGTCGGATGACAAGGCCACCATAGGTTGCCAATTTATGCTGTTAATTAACCCCGGGCTAACAATAGTTAGGTCCGGGGAGCTATTACAGTTAGCAGCCATCCTTGTAGGGGTGTCTCCGTTCACAGTGCAGAAAGGGGAAGCGTCAATTTGCTCGGCTAATTCCCGTCCTCTGCCGTCCACAGAAAGGTGTGAATGCCACATATCATGGTTGGCATTAAAATCGCCCATGATGATAGAGTAACTTCGGGTATTATGGTATACCTATTTCTTTTTGGGTCATAACTTGCAAGATATGCACCCGAAGCTTTCCAAATTTTGTGCATATTATCAGTAAAGTATTGGCTATAGGAATATGGAACAAGAACTGCGTTACAATAGAAAAAAAAATATTTATGAGCAAATATATAAAAAAAGGCAAAAATTGTCACTTTGAAAAACCTGCGGGTAATTTGGTATACATGGTTCGTTTAATATGGTGTACTATATAATATTGCTAACCCATAATGAATAAACCACAAAGATGATAGTTAAATTAAAAACAATAGAAGATTTCTTGAGTAAAACTGGTTTCGTGCCAAGTTTTGCTAAAAGCGCTGCAGTATGGTATGGGGGAGCTCCAACGTTTTTAAAGCCTGTTAAACACCCGTTTTCTCGATTTAACAGCTGCAATGGCCTTGGTTATGTTTCCTACCCTCCATTTCCCCTTAGTATGCGTTTTTTCGGTATGCTTGATAGAAAATTCTACCAATAATAATTACAAGTATACCATATTACCCTCTCTCTATATTTCCTGTTATATTTTATTTTTTTATGACCAAATCTCTATTCAGTTTAAAACTAACCTTTTAGAAACAAAGTTTGCTCCGTATATTAACGTTTTAAAAAGGAATCGTATTTATGCGTTTATTGCGGTTGCCTAGAAATCAGTTTCTGCTGGACCATGCAAATAAGTCGAAGATGTGAAAAAACGTATTTCAGCATTTGAAGATACACTGGAAGGCGGTCAAAGCTGTAACATTTTTTAAACTTCTATATCCTTATTTAACAGCTGTTTTTATAGTCGGCGTTACCACAGTGCGAATAGTTTACGAGAAAACCGGGTGTACCATATTAGCCGCCTATACCATAATACCCGACTTTACTCTACGGTTATCGCCACAAAGAGACGCCCTAAGGTCAGGACGATAACTTCTGGGGCAGCAGGTGACTTGAGGAATGTATATATTGATTAGCTCGAGATCAACACCTCCAGCTTGTATAACTATACCCTGACACTCTAAGGGTAAGTCTCTTTGGTCGGTGTTGATATCAAATTCCCTATACTGCACTGTATGGTGAACAAGGAACGCCAGACCGCCCCCGCCGTCCGTGCGGTCATGCCGGATAACGTGGTAGCCTCCACTCGCTCGGAGATTCGAGTGTGGGCCAAGTTTTGTCTCCTGGATTGCAGCAATTTTGATTTTATGTAGCTGCATGAATGTGGTTATCTCCGCTATCTTGCCGGTCAAGCCGTTGCAATTAAATTGCAACAATTTAAATTGCGAAGGAGAGGCAATGGCCACTCTGGGAGTTAGAGACTGATGTGTATGCTTAGATGGTGGTAGGCTAGGTCGCGATCGTGATCTCCGTCGCAGTCCTGAAGCCGGCGGATTTCGTTCATTATAAGATGGGTGTACATCCGTCGGCGTTGAGGGCTGCGCAACTCGACAGCAAGGCGCGACGAACACATCAGTCCAGAGATTTCTGTTTGCGAGCCCAGAACATATGCGTAGGTGACATCGGCCTAGGCAGGAGTTGCACTTGACCGACGCCACAGACGCATATATCCTATACCGACATACACTGCACGAAGAGTGAGGGACCAGAAGCTGATGGACTTGACTCACATTCGTGCTAGTGCCGGAAGAAGTTAATAAATGGTTCAGAGATGAGGGCTGAAGCTCGGTAGTGCTTATAGCATCGACAGATGTACTACGAAGAAAGTAGCTATGGGTGGATGCTTGAGATGTTGGCGCACTAGGACGCGAGCTACAGCCGGGAACACACATGTTCTGCTGAGCAATATATGTATTGCAGGTCGTGGAGACATGATTTGTAGAAGGCGATAATGCAACATTTGAGCGTCGCTTGCCTCGGGACGTCCTACGACGTGAGCAGCAGGGCGCCACAAAACTTTTGTAGAAACTAGTGGGCCGGTGTGTTTTAGGATCTAGTCCGGAGCAACTAGATTTATGCAACCAACCTTTGCATGACGCACACTGGACTGAGTGTGATCGTCTTGTGTATATTTTCTTCCGGCAAACGCAGCAGAACCATTCTCCTGTGCCAGGATTTGGCTCAATG